>JAUTXW010005344.1:2500-602500 GCA_030620095.1 Kuschelorhynchus macadamiae
CGGTCTATAGTTATCTACATCGCTGCGCTCGCCCTTCTTAAAAACCGGACAAATACGTGAAGCTTTCCAAGAATCTGGAAAGCGTGACGTTGAAATCACCGCGTTACATATCTTAGTGGTTTAGGAAATACGGAAAGACAATCTTTAATTATGAATGCAGTAACAAGATCAGGACCCATAGTCATATTAGGCTTTAACTTACGAACAGCCATTTCAATGTCTTGTTCCGTAATAGTGGTTAAAATACAGGTAGGTTATTGACAGAGTCCTGGATTATCCGCCAGCAAGCTATCCGAAACCAAAGACGCGCCACCATCCTGAAACGCCCGAGAGAAAAAGTCCGCAAAACTGTCGCCAATCGTTTGCGGAATTACTAATGATTTATTTTTTACATGTAAATAAGACCAGAATCTATTGGGCTCATCTGATATATTTTCTTCTATGTTGCGAACATAATTAGTATGTGAAACTTTTAGTTCACGTTTAATCTGAGATCTATTTTCAATAAACTGCTCACGAAATAGCGGATTTTCGGTTTTCTTTAATTTGATTTTTAACTTATCCTTTCTTTTTATTTTATAAATTATATTAGAGTTAAACCAAAGCGGATTTGTGGTTTATCAACGGCTGAGAAAGAATATTCAATTGTCAAAGCAGGATGGTAGCGATCTTGAGGAAGTACGGCGTCTATAGCCTCACTTACCTTTCAACAGTTATTAAACAAAATCAAATCAAGCACGCGACCCTGAAAATTAGTGACATTGTTATAGTTTTTGAGATCAAAGAAATCACACACAGAAATCATTCCTGACGCAGTCAGCATATTCCGGAATATTAAAATCACCAACACACAAAAAATCAGAGCTATAAATACAATTAGTAAAGAACGGCGGTATATAGCACACCATAATAATTTTTACATGATGCCTAATATTTACTTTTAACAATAAAACATCAATATTTCTTATCGCATTAAAAAGTGATGACAATGACCTGACGTTACTTTGGGTTGAATTCAACAAATTACTCAGCACGAGCAATACACCGCCCGGGCCGCCTCACTTCAGACCAGTTGCATCTATATGAAATACAGTAAATCTATTAATCAAATCAATCAAATAATTTACTGTTCACTATATCAACACGCAACCATGTTTCGGTAAAAATATATCCGATAAACTCACCACCCAATGTTGAAACAGCATCAAAAAGTTTTATGGTTTTAGTGCCCAAGACCCGTACATTTTGATAATACCAGGTGAATGTATCCGTGGACTCTTTGCGCACATTGATAATTGACGCGTTTCATCGCGCGATCCATGAACGACGCCTACGATTTTCGATTTCAATGATATTTAGTTGCTAGTTGCTATGCGGACTCGGATAAGATATTCGCCGTAAATTTGGCCAATGCACCTTTGTATATGATGATCAATGATGACATAATCTGTCAGCATTTTGGCATTCTTTGTGGCATTAAAATTGCTACAATAGATGCATTTAAGAGTTTGGGAATTACAATCCTTCACAGAGTGGGACTTTGAACATCTAGGATAAACGGGCTTTCTAGTGTGCATTGCTTTGCCAAATTATGAAAGCCGGAACAGTGGAAACAACGTCTCAGTTCAGTTGCATCATGCATTGTGTGTTTATTACCTGACGTATATTAACTTCAGTGAATAAGTGCTTATTACCTCCTTTTATATAATCTAGTAAATTATCCTTCTCCAAGTCCTCAGTGAATCCTACAATGCGAACTCTGGGATTTAAATAGGTAAGCTCCTTTACATTATATTTGTCTCCCAATTTGTCACCTAAAAGATTTTTAAATTTTGATGAATCTGCATCGCTACCACAGCAAACAACCAGACCTCCTCCCTGGGTTTTTCTCACATCGACTAAGCTGATATTTTCATTTATTGGGTTAATGTTTGACAGTATTTCTGACTTAATGTTAGCAAGAGGGATTTGTTTCTTTCGGGTTAATCATCAATAATGGCTTTGTGGTAACCACACATGTATAGTAAGTTCTCGCTGAACTCTGACGCAATTGCAAGACTGTGTCTTTGATGCCCTTAACATCTAACCCAACACTAGCAATTACATCACACTTAAAGTTTGACAGTTTGGAGTCAAATGTGTCTGATATCTGCGTATAACTGGCTTTTATTTCTTTTAACTGGACATCAATGTTTTTAACAGAATCATATAAATTAGTGACTTGCGACTTGTCCATAACCTCACATTTATATTTACACGAATCACACAACTAAAACAAATTTCTGCATTTTTCCAACAATGCATATTCTACCTCTCTCCAACCAGCACATGAGTAACGAAAATTAGCGTTACATACCCCTTCACAACTGACAAAACTCTCCTTTTTACGAACACGACATTTAGCACATATATTCGCCATGATGACTATATATATATATATATATATATATATATATATATATATATATATATATATATATATATATATATATAATATTCTAGACAGCAAACTGACTTACCGGTGTGTTCTAATCTAAAAACGAGTATTACTAGAAATCCAAAAGTGCTAAACAAAACAGAAATCATGATTAGATAGGAAGACCTAAGTCCAAGAATGGTTCCCACAATAAGAATAAGAGTCCATATTATTCTCAGCAATTGCGCCTGCAATTGACTTCGTATACCTAAAGAAAGGTTCTGAAAATAAGTATACTGCGTTTTTGTTAGTAAAATGGTAAAACCCCAGTGTTAAATTGGATTATAAATTATTAGTGCTGCCAATAACATTTGAGTATTGTAGTATACAATCTTTAGCAAGAAAAACTACTTACTAAACCTTTTAGCTGTAAATCAGAAAGCTAGATTAATACAATAATACACCAAAGGGACAAAAAAAAAGTTGCCAAACTCCATATAGAGAGCCGGATTTAGGGCGAAATTGGGGGGGGGGTCTTGGGAGAGCTACACCGAACTAGCTTACCCAAAAATATTGAAACTTGATACTTACGCTAAAAAACGAATAAGATATATATTCAATTCAATAGTATTTAACAGAGATATTCTGAATGATTTTAGATCCAAGGGCAGGGCCAAACAAATGTGTATTCTACTAACACTGACTTTGCAGATTTTAATTTAAATTGAGTTTGAGGTCTTAGTTTTACAAAGGCAGATTTTCACTTTAATAATTGCACGAATTTTCGGTATAACAAATATGCTATTGACAACACTAATAGTTAATGTGCTAAAATAAAGCAAATAATTGGATCTGGTGATTAAAAAATATATTAAATAGGTGAATGAATATGAACCTGATGCATGATTGTTTTTCTTCGAATTCTACTTTTATATTATTTAAACCTTTACACAGTACAACCTCTTTAATCCGGACAATTAAATGAAAGTGCTTTGTCGGATTAGCGAATTGTGCGGATTACTGGATATTAGAAAAAATATTACATATCTTTCGTTGCGATGTTCTCCTTAATCTATATGTCTTTAGTAAAAATGTAATACCTAACAAAAAGTTTACATACATTTTTTTCAAAACTTTATATGTTGTATATACAGTTCTATTCAGAGAAAAGGGGTACACCTAATTTATGCTTGTGTAACTAGAATTTTCGATGTCACCAGAAAAATTTCAAAATTACTTTAGTTGTCAAGTTGGCAAGTCACAATAATCTTTTTCAGAATACTTTTTTACATGTCTGTATAAATATAAAAAGGCCTGGTCAACTATCCGTAGTTGAAAAATACCCAGATAATTACCTCTTAGAAGAAGGTTGGTATATTCGTGTCCTAGCAGAGCGATATGGGAAAAGTAAATAGACCATTTCAAAAATTAAAAAACGATGAGAATTAGAGGGAACATTAGAAAGGAAAGCAGGTCCAGGATATAACAGGGTTTCCAACGCATCATAAGATGTGGCTGTGATTGCCACAGGATTTCCTAGATAGCAGCCCACGGCCAATAGAAGAATTAGCAATTCAGAATTAAAAAACAGAGTGGCTGCAAAAAAAAATATTGCTAACGGAAGAACGAAAACAGGGAAGGCTAATCTTTGCCTGAACTATGTATACTGTCAGCCCCAATTTTGGAAAAGAATCGGTTCACCGATGAAAAGTATTATCAATCGACCTATAATGGCCAAAAAACTGGATGATTTTATTATTATTTAGTAATATTATTAGTGTCCATGGATTAGGCGTATGTTATAGCATAGAAGGCAGGTTTAATGCATGATATTATAGACATATTTTGGAACACATATGCTTCCATCAGTCGCCCAATTATATCCAAACAACTCACTTATTTATCAACATAATAATTGCCCTGTCCATACTGCCAATAATATAAGACCGAGTATAAGACAGTAGTTTCAGAATAATAATGTGGGAGTACCTTGGCCTTGTTGCAGTCCGGATATGAATACGACAGAGAACATTTGGTGATTGATAGAGAAAAAAATATATAGATGTAACTTTAGGCCTTAAAATTCTGATGAACTGTGAAAAGCAATTCATCAGTGCTGGGAAGAACTTGATCCCAATATTGTGGTAAATATAATTAGCTCAATGGCTAACAGACTCAATCAAGTTATTCAGAAAGAAGGCTCTATGATAAAATATAAATTTTTTATGTCTTGTTAATTGTTCTTGTTGATTTTAGTATTTTTCTTATTCATGTTATATTTTGTTCTTCTTTACATTAAAATATATCGTACACTTGCTTTAAATCTCCCTATGTATTTATTTCCTCATCACCAATCAGGGCTGTTCTCATGGTTGTGCACATTGTGCGTGTACAAAGGCGATTCATCGATTTGTGAATTAAATATATTCGTCGTTTGTTAAATCAATTATACATTTTAAAAGTGGTTAGTGTTTTAAAAGTGAGTTTATTCATTAGACAGATAATTTGTTAATTTTTGATTCCAGAAAAAAGTTTGGGTTGTTATTCTTCTAGAATCAAAATTAAAAAATATTTATTGATTGACGTTTCGCCTTCGATTGCACGAGGCATCTTCAGGGATCTTTACTCCACGAGATCTGAACACTGAATGAGCTCAGAGAGATTCAGGTGGGGTTTTATACCCGACTTGTGCTCGCCGACCCTGTGTTAAGATCGGTTTCCACGTGTGATGTAGACCGTAACCCGTATCTGTATTGAAATTTTTTGCATGTTTAAAAATTTCAATGGATTCCCTAATTTTTCGTTTATAAAATGCTGGAACCAATACTAGAACCTTGGTTTCCTTTACATTTATAATATGGCCAGTGTTATGCTGCTGTTCAGCTACAGCAGATTGAACAATTTGTTTCTTTTTAATACATCGTTCATGTTCCTTAAGTCCAGTTGATATTCCAGTTGATATTGAGCGTCCTGTTTCACCTACATACACTTCTCTAGAGGAGCAAGGTATTTTATATACTCCATCTGTTTGAAAAGGTAGAATAACTTTCACGGATCGCAAGCATTGTCCAATCTTCTTACGTGTATTGAAGATTGTACGTATGTTGGACCGCCGAAGTATCGTCCTATTTTGTCTGTGGTGCCATGTATGTAAGGAAGAACAACAATACCTAACGTTGGCTCCTTATCACCCTCCTTTCGCGGAGTTGGATTACTACATTTTTTAACTGAACGTGTAATATCTTCAGTGCAATAGCCATTCCCTCTCAGAGCTTCGGTCAGTTTCGCTGTTAGAGAATCTTGATCAGAAACAAATTGGCTCTAAATACTAGTAAGTTAATAACTGATTTCTTTTGTGCTGGATGGTGGTGGAAATTTGCATTTAAGTATCTATTTGTATGCGTCGGTTTTCTATACACAGAATGTCCTAATGTACCATTTTCCTTCCTTTGAACATATACATCTAGAAAAAGAATTGTTCCATTAGATTCAATGTCCATTGGGAACTTGATAATACGATGTTGTTAATAGAGGTGATACAGAAATATGAGGAGATTATCTTGTCCATGAGGCCATACTACAAAAGTATCATCTACATATCTGAACCAGTGTTTTGGTTTTAGTGGAGCGGATGTTAGAGCAATGTCTTCAAAGGCTTCCATAAAGATAATCGCTACCATAGGTGATAGAGGAGATCCCATAGCTGCCCCTGAAGTTTGTTCATAAAAAGTCTATTAGGTTCTTATCAAGACTATTATAATCCAATATGTCTGATATAATGATAATTGAGTCTTTGACAGGACCATTTGTGTATAATGATTCTACATGGAAACTTACCAAAATATCATCGGGATCCAACTGGATTTCCTTAAGTTTTTCCAGTGAATGGATTAAGAAAATTTGAAAGATATTTACCTAGTTTGTATGTGGGCGAGTCAATTCCTTTGCCAATGGCTTTTAAAATTAATTATTTAGAAACAATTTCCGTAATATTCGAAATTCCACCTTTAAGGGCGTAAAAAGATAATTGACGAATTCGCAAGGTTAGGAAAATATTTCTTTAATATTTTATGTTGTGATTACATTACATTTTTATGAATTATTGTTTTAAAATTTACACTTGTATTTGTTTTATTTATATATAACTTAAAATTGAATAAAATACAGTACACATAAAAATACAATATATGTATTTTTGTATTTTCTTAAAGAGCGGCATTTTAAATCTTGGCACAAAGACGGTCGGACATCTCAGAATGGCCCTGGCACCAAGGTTTTGAATGCTTGGCATACTATAACCTCTAGCAAGTGACAATGTAAAAAAACGTTAGCCGGTTGCAAGCAAATGTGATTTTTATTAACACATTATTTACATGGCTTTTATTTATATTTTTTGAGCTTGAACTATAGGAGATACAAAAAAATTTTAAATACAAAGGTCGGATTTTTCTTGTATTATCTTTTAAGAGTATCACAAATTTTTAAAAAAACATAGTTAAAAATATACATAACCTATGTTTTTTTAATGGGTATATTATTATTTTATTAAATGCCTATCTTTTATTCTTCTATTCTTCTTTTCGATTATAATATACTAGGTTTGATACCTTAATTATAGACAACCGGGAAATTGACAAAAACTTAATATTTCAACAATCCATGGGATTAAATAGCAAATTGGAACTTTTGTTAACGTATCCTTTAATTATATATTATTTTTGAATAAATTCTTATGCAGATAGTGATATTATATTATTTGAAATATTTAAAATTCAAGTTATTGAAAAATAACCTTAAAAATCATAATTTGAGAAGCCACGTATTGTAATAAAAAATTCTATTTGGATACTTAAATTAATTTTTCTATTAGAAAACGTAGGAGATAGAAAGTAAAGTTTTAAAGTTTTATACAGTTTTTTTTACAGATACATAATTATATTGTTTGCAGTGATTCAAAACATTCGTCAACATTTTTTTAAAAATTGATGACTTACCTTAGATTTACCAAGATTCTTAATAAAAATGTGGAATAAACCAGAGTAAATATAGTATCCAGAAAAGTGCCACGAAACTCTTCGTTCGGATTACTGAATGTCTGGATTAAAGAGGCTGCACTCTACTTATTTTATATTTATTTCTTTGTTCGTAATTTGTATGTAAGTTTAAGATAACAAATACCTCTGCCATAGGACAGAGGAAATCAAATTAGTGTACTTTATGTAACATTTCATTTATATTACCGTCAGATTTAAAAACATTGAATATGTATTGTTAAATTTCCTAAAATATCGGATATATATCTATAATAATAAAATTAGGTTCACCGTTGTATCTTACCGCTATAACTAAATACAAATGTTTTATATTACTTCTAATTTGTTTCTAATTGCAAAAAATATTTTTCAATATATATATTGATTCCAAAAAGCACACAGGTCATTTTTTCAACTAAAAAATGTATCTCGATTTCCAATTTCAGGTCCTATGTCTATTGAAAATATATTTCAAATAGCATGTTTAATAATTTCAAATAGTAAGTTTAATAATTGTTTTCGAGATAAAACCGTAAAAAATTAAGATCAGATATTTGAAGTTTCATATTGTCAATCTTTAAACGTCAATATCTCAAATTTGAAAAAACCTCATATATTGTGAAAAATATTAACAAATAAAATTAATGGGCCTAGCCAATTTTTTTTATCCTTTTTAATTGAAAAAATATTCTCACCTTGAATACCCCTGTATCCGAAATTATTAGTTTTATTAGTGAAGTGATGTTAAATGAAGTTTCACATTGCACAGGTCTAAAACAGCAAAATTTTAGCACATTCAAATTCATATATTTTTTTGTATGTGTTACACCATTATACAACGAAAATACTTACTCGATGATTAGTGGCAAACATAAGGCCTCCAGAGAGTGCTAAAACAGGAATCACATAAAGTCCAAACACAAACCAGGGTCTTCCATACCAAGCCATCGTTTTATTTAAAATATCCAAAACGTATGCTAAGGCGATTACAAATACGATTGCCAGTATCCAACTAAATATAATGGCGAGGAGAGTAAACAAAAAATATTTCAGTATCGACTTTGCCATTCCTAAAATAAAACCGATATGAATTTTTTAATATCTAAATATCTTTCATACCTGTATTAAACTATATTCTTCCTTTAATAGAATTCCACTTTTTAAATGTAGTAACTTACAAATTACAAACAAAAAATCTTCTTTATTTAAACCCAGAGAAATTACATTTTCTATATGAGCTTATCCATTTTTCATTTCATTTTAGTCTCCTGATCTCTTTGAGAACAATATTATGATGTTGTGAATCTTAAAAACTAGTGTGATTGTAACATCATTAAGTATAATTTAATATATACAAAACAAACATCGTGTGTCAGTTGGAGAATGTATTGATGAATGATGAGCAGTTTTGTTGGCGAAAAATTAAAATTTTGACAACATATTTTACAAATGCCCATAAAGCTTTCCAGAGGATACTTCGCATTCACAGATCATGAATTGGATGAATCAACAACTAAAATTGTTTACTTTGCTCATAGTCTCACTTGCGATATGGTATATGTTTCTAGGATCTTGGCCAGGTTATTTATTTAATATAATTTTTCTTCTGCAGAAAAGAACATAGAGATTTATATTAAGAGTGAAACCAAGAGACTCTTGTAAACCGTTATTTATTCATAATAAATTATTGATACTGCACTTTATTCTCGAAACAGCCTGTTGAATTTTTAAAAAATTCAGTGAGGAAATTCAAACTACATCAGCCTACTCGACTCGTAATACCCACATAACTTTCACCTTAGTTAAAAATTCTGTAATATATAATGGGAAAACAATATTCAATCACCTTCCGAAAGAGGTGATAAAGATTGATTGTTTTTAGTAAGTTTGAGAAGGAAGTCAAAAGTATGTTATTAAATTGAGCTTATTATTCGATGACAGAATTTTTTAACGATTTATCTTAATAGTGTTTGTCTTTTAATAATTTCTAATGCTGAGATTTTAATTTATTCATATTTTTTAAATCTTTGTACATGTCCTTTTTTATATACTAACTTAATTTATGTTTTATATAAAGTATTTTTAACAGGATTGATTTAACCTGTTGTTGTTGCCCAGATATAGAGCCATATTTTAATATTTTAATAATTCTTATATATATTTTTAATAATTAGTTCCAATATTACTTCGTCAATAGGATTTGTTGATATCTTTGGGCATTAAAGCTTTTTCTTAACCCAGTGTAATGATCGGTTTCCACGTATCATGTAGACTTATGTACCGTATCTCTATTAAAATTGTTAGGATGCTTGTAAATTTCAATAGATTCTAATTTTCCGTTTATAGAATCCCGAGACCGATGCAAGAACTTTGGTTTCTTTTACATTTATGACATGTCCACTGAAATGTTACTGTTCAGATATAGCAGATTGTACAATTTGTTACTTCCTAATACATCGTTCATGTTCCGTAAACCTCGTCGTTATGGATCGTCCAGTTTCTCCAATATAGACATCGTCACAGAAATCGTATATACTCCTTCCGTTTGGAAAGGAATAATGTCCTTTTGTCATCAACATTGTCAAATTTTCTTCTGTGTATTGAATATTGTACGTATGTTGGACTGGCAAAGTAACCTTTTTTTTCCTTAGGACACTCTGTATGTAGAAAACCAACGCATATGAACAGATACCTAAATGCAAATTCACCTCATCATCCGGCACAAAAGCAATCAGTTATTAATTCTTTGGTTTACAGAGCCTTCGCGATTTGTGACCAAAATTCTTTACAATCGAAAACAGAGAAACTGACACAAGTTTTAAGAGGGAATGGATATTGCTCTAAAGATATTAGATGATCAATTAGACAATATAACAATCCTATACTCCACGAAATGAGACTAATAAAATGTTCTTCCATGGAACCACAGATAAAAATGCAACATATGTACAATGTTCAACACCCTCAAGAAAATTGGACAATGTTTGCGATCGCCAAAGGACATTTTTCCTTTCCAAATGGTTCATCAGATCTTTAAGAGAATTATTGGACCTTGCTAAAGCTTCTGATATGATCGACCGTAATTACTGAGTTTCCCAGAACATTGATATTTTTTAAACTTAATGTAACTACACATCGTTTTAATATTTTATTTATATCTAACAAAAATTTTATACTGCAATTAGTAAGCGGGTTTTGAGGAAGATACCATGCAGTTTCCATAAAATAAGTATAGTAGATTTACCTGCTCTCAGGAAAATAACACTGAAAATAAACACTCCCAAAGATAAACCGATAGTAATCCAATTTATAATTAAGGCCGTCTGAGTGCTATAGTGTATCATAAACAATCCGAGAACATCAAAGAAGACTGTTTTTCCTGTAGACCTTTCTTTTTCTAAAAAAAAACAGTAAACGCAATAAAAACAATTACAGCCAACAATGAATCGCATAGCTAACTTTCCAATTATCCAACTTATACATGAAAAAGTTTAAAATATATTCTAACCTAACACTTCTGGGGCATTGGCTAAACTTCTCGCTAAAGATAAAAGATTGTCGCCGCCATGTTGGTATGATCCTACTGGTATATTTGAAAACCCATCAAATTTGGTATGGTATCTGTAACCATCTCTGAAATAGGCCATATCAAAACCTAAAAATAATATTAAGATATATCAAGGTTCATGTTTTGAGGCAATGGCTAATAAACTCGAGATTCCCAAGGCTAAGATACCTTAAGACAATAAGTTTATTTAAAAATTAACCACATGCCTCGCAAAAGATATGTCAAAGAATATGTGAAGTTTATATAGATTCTGAAGGAGGTCAATCCTTGGCTTATTTTACGGCCAGAAGTTCCTATAAATATGTATCCTAAGTTGTTTCATGTGCAAATTAAAAAAAAACGGCTTTTATTTGACTCTTATTTTAATGAAACTTCGCAGGTTTGTTTGTGTTGGTAATGGGCTTATTTGAACTTAAAATTACAGATATCCATTCCAGTGACGTCCTGGAGTGAATATACCTGATATTTTGACATTTTTATTTACTATTTTTTTTTTTTGATGAAGCATTTAAGTTACATCGTTTTTACCTTTTATCGTACTTTTCTTCATTTTCCAGAAAAAAAACCATTTGACTGCTTGCTTTTGGACAACACAAAGAAAAAAACATAAAAACAATCAACTTGTTTATTATATTAAAAGTAAGAAAAACTTAGATGACCTCGTTATTGTATAAATGTTTTAATAGCTAGAAAAACTGAAAAAAAAAAACGCGAGAGGAAAGCCTAAACAATAACTAAACATATTAAAATTCAACTACAGAATCGTTAAACTTGAAAATGAAACAAGATAAGGAAATAAAAAGTTAAATTTTAAATACTTATTTAAAAAAAAATAATATTAAAAAACAACTAGTGTTACCATTACGGACGCCACTGGAATTAATAATTACAATCTAATGATAGGGAAATAAGCCGTTTACTACTACAAACAAAATTAACAAGTTTCACCAAAGTCGGCGTAACTGATTTTGAAATGATCAATAAAAAGCAGTTTTTCTTAACTTGGACACTATCTCTAAAACGGAACAATTTAGGACACATGTTCATAGGAGCTTTTAGTCACAGAATAAGCAAAGTATTGACCTCATTCAGTATGTTCAGAACATAAGGGAACATACTGTATATATAGCAAAACTGATCAGAATAAAAAAAAACACAAAACATTATCTAAAAAGAGTCTTTAACTTACCAACCATGTTTCCGAAATCTCTAAAGATCCGAAAATCAGTATCAGATGGTATAATTCCAGACTGGAAAAGTTCTTCAGCAGCGACGCTGCCATATGGGTGAGGTACTTGATTATAGTAATTTAACAACCACGGAGTTTCGGGACCCGTCTGAAATAGAATAATTTTCCCTCCTGCACCGGACGCTTCTAAATTGATAAGAATTTTCGACCTAAAAAAATTAAGTACAGAGTAGAAATCCATTTTAATATAGAACTAAACGATAAAACATCACCCCGCATCACTGGTAAATCTAAGGGCTTGAAGCTTAACTTTTAGGGTCCCCGAGGAGGATAAACACCCATATAAGATTACGCTCACGAAGTGTACCCCACCACTGAATACATTACAATAAAAAATAGTATAAAATAAAAACTGTTTAAAAATAAAGTGCGATATGTAAATGTAAAATGCAAAACTTCATTTTCTAAAAAAATAATTTCAAATGTATATTTATTTTTGAAAAAACTCGTCATGAAATTTATATCAAATTCGATAAATATATAGCAGTTATAAAATTTTAAATATCTTCTTAGTATTTTCGATTTTTTAAAGGTTTAAAAAGAACAAATATATAAATTCTGCTAAATTTAAATAAAATAATCTATTTGGTAAACGTATATCGAATTTACTCGATTTTAAATGTCAGCGCAACTTACTGGAAGTCTCCATACGACGAGGCACCCATTTATTTGGGGACCCGACGCTTAAGCCCAACCTACTACTATTGGTACGCGTACCACTATTGGACGCCGAGATTTTTGAAAAATAGGCGCCTTCTTTACATAAAATATGCTGTACAAATTTACCTCTAGATATCCAGCTGATATCGATTAATTAAACATCATAACCGAATAACATGAAAAAATAAAGTAACTATGTGGTTGGGTAGATGCTTGGAAATTAATTTGCTCTCTTTAGTTAAGCTGCTAAAAATAGGTTCTAGTTGTAGTGATACTATGGGGATACGTTTATGTTGACTTTTGTATTTTATGTCAATGTTTCCTGGAAAGGGGCTACTTTAAACTTCAATTTTGACATTGCATTTGAACTAGGTACTTACATACTTCTATCATACATTTTTCTATTATTTATTTGCAACTTACTCATTTGCCCAAGCATTTTGGGCAACAAAAGCATGGGAAGCTTGTAACGGAGTTTCCTCGGCACCATTAAAAAGGAATATTAAGTTATATAACTGCCTTTTTTCGCTTTTTGATAATTTTCGTAAGACTTCCAACATGTTTGCTACGTTTATTTCGTCATCACTACCTCCTAAAGAAAAATAAGAAGTACCCATTATAGGTTAAAGCATTAAATACAGATATATTATTATGTGTCCCATAAATTAAATTTTCAAATAGAACGTCTGAAAAAAAGTATGTTTTGTAGTTGAAAGATAAAAATATAGCAAAACACAGGTGCATTTTCGAAACACAGGAACAAAAAAAACTCAACTTTACAAGTAAGAAAAGCTCAAAAAAAACCCACATGCATGAATTAAAAACACTAAAACATAGTCTAAGTGTTTTTATGTCAAAAAGTTGCTTTCTTTCTTCGACGTATTGAACATTTAAACTGACTTACAATTATAGGACACTGAACATATATATGAGCCAGTAATTAAAATAAATAAAATTGCACATTTTATGACAAATAGCACATACTATTAGGACGATGCATTATTTACTACTATAGTAATAATAGACGGAAAAAAGAAATACGATTTTAATAATAAACTCTTCTCCCTCAAGCGGGCACTCTTATAACCGGACACGGAACTCTTTTTAGGATGCTTTTGACCTTGTTTCTCTCTTAAGCGGGAAATCGCGACATCGCGTATCTTCTATTCAAGGTGGCAACCTAGAACGAATGGATACCCCCGTCTTCGCAACATGCAAAAAAGAGAATGTGTAACAGTTAGGTTTCATTTGCGCCAGAATAAATAGGTCGGAGTCAAAACAAAAGCGCTTGCTTACTCTTAAAGAGAAGACATATGTTAGAGTTGTATAATAAGCAAAAGCCAAGTGTTCGTGTTTTAGCAAGAACATTTAACATTGGGAAAGCGCAGGCAGCAAATATTATTACCAAAAAAGAGGAACTTTTAAGCAAATAGCATTTTAACGAAAATATCTCTCAAAAAATGAGTTTTTTAAACTGGAAGGATACAATATTGACAATTGAATGATTTATACAGGCATGAGCAAAAAATATTTCAATATCGGGTGCCCTTATTAAATCTAAAACAAAAGAAGTTGCAGAACAATTAAATCTTAATACATCTTCGGGATAGTTAAAACGATTTAAGGAACGGCACAATATAAGTTTTAAGACAATTTCTAGAGAAAGCGCAAGTGTTAATCCGGACGACGTTAAAGGGTTTACTGAAAAAAAAATCTTTATTGGCACTCTATACTCCTAAAGACATTTACATACGATGAAACGGGTTTTTTTTTGTACATAACCTGGAAAAACATTTGCAATCCGTGGGGAAAAGTGTGCAGGAGGTAAAATTGCTAAAGAACGATTAACTATTTTGTGTTGTACTGACATGGCCAGAGATTCTGAAAAACTTTTTGTCACAGGTTACCTGAGTATTGACAGAGTTTTTGTTGCCATTTGATAAAAAAATACAACATGAGAAGGGCAAAATTCTACTTTTTTTAGACAATGCAGGTTCCCACCCTCGTGATTTAAAATCAAATGACATCAAAATATTGTTTCTACCTCTCAACACCACCGCTTTTTGCAAACTACTAGACCAAGGCACTATTAATAACTTAAAACCTCGTATAGACACAAGATTCTGAAACATATCTTATCGAAAATGGAGTCGGTTGGGTGGGAGACGAATTGGTAAAATCTATTACGGTACTACATGCTCTTAATTTTATTCAATAGGGGTGGAAACAAGTTAGCGCCGCCGTAACCATTCAGAATTGTTTCAGAAAAGTAGGGTTTAAGTAACAGATCTGGATCCCGCGGACGAGGAACCACTATCTGTTATTGCTGAAAGGTATAAAATAGTGCAACAAATTGTACCAAACGACGCTAACTTTGAGGAATATGTAAGGCTAGATGAGAATCTTCCTCACGAGGAAGACAGCACCAACTTAAATTATGATGACATTGCCGAATTTGTGGACTTACAATCAGAAGGATCTGATAATGGTAATGAAGTTCAAGAGGTAAAAGAGGAAGGGTCTGTAAAAACCAACAACGAAGCCTTATTAACAATAAAATAATCTAAACATTTTTAGTTCTAAAACTGGAGCCTTAAACAACTGTATTCACTAAAGAAATTTAAATTTAGACCAGGTCTAACAGTTATAGGTTTAAAATGACATTTTTAACAATTGAATAAATAATTTTTCTGAATGCCACAATTACAAAATGACAGTGACATAAGCGAAACATAACTGGAAAACTAAGAGTTTTAAGTACCATGGCAACTAGACCTGGTCTAACTCTTAAACCTTACATGGGAAAAGGTTTTGAAATATTACAAAATTTAAAGTGCCATATTGAAAGTATGAGAACCAAAATATTAAGCCAAAAAACAATGTTAGATTTCTTCAATACTGTTTAGTAAGGTAGCTGCTACTAAGAAAAATAGTAGTTGTAATGTTTTTCTACTTAATTGGTATTTTATGAAAATGTTTAAAAACCAATATTTTTATTTTCATAATGTGAAATTTAACGTCCTAATAAATTTAAGAATAGATGTGTAGCGGGTTTAGGACAGAAATAAAAATACCTTTTTCTAAAAAAGAGCTGACGTTTCGACTATATATTTAGTCTTCTTCAGGGCTATTTTTTAAATATGGGATTTATGTCAACACACAAAAGTATGTTCATCTCCATATGAAACCTAAGGAATACATTGACAATATTTTTACAACAATAACAAGACCACATCATGAAAGCTTAGAGCAGGTTTGGATTGAGGTGTGTTCAAATAATTTTCCATGTCTTCCGGTAAAATGATCTTGAGGCGAGTTAAACATAAATATTTTGTAACTTCTACACTTTTAAGTAGCATTCATTATTTCAATTTAAAACAATTAATAACCCAACATCATGAAAGCTTAAAGCAGGTTTGGATTGAGGGGTGTTCAAATAATTTTCCATGTCTTCCGGTAAAATGATCTTGAGGCGAGTTAAACATAAATATTTTGTAACTTCTACACTTTTAAGTAGCATTCATTATTTCAATTTAAAACAAATAATTAATAACCCAACTAAAGTTTTTAATTCAACTCATAGTTTATTTGAAGTTACATAATATATTGACAAAGAACTACCTAAAATGTTCCTTCTCCAAACTCCTTCTCAGGATACAATCTACATGCTCAATATTAACCGAAAAGTACTTATCTTCAATGAAATATTGCTAAACATTTTTGATGATATAGCTCTGTGTGGCTAGCAAACAATGTACAGGTTATTATAAAGCTAAAAAATAAAACCTATATAAAAGGTTTAAAACGATACATAGTCAGATACATTCGGAAATACTTTCAACAAATTAGAAATCAGACCAATCCCAATCAGCATTTTTAGTCATTGTTACATATCGAACACTAAAGTTGCTATTACTAATGGTGGTAATCATTTAGGCACCGTTAGACACCATGTTACCAAAATAGGGAACAATTTTAGGGTAACTTCGACGTACCCCCTACAATACTGGAATGGATATTATTATGTTCCAGTACTAGTTTGGGAACGTTATTGAACCCATAGTATTAAGTAATATTCACCAATAATGGACTTCTTCCAAGCTGTTCAGTTTTCTTAGATACTACTTTGCTAAACAATATTCTAAAATCCAAATAAATGAAAAGTTATTGCATAAATCAGAATGCAGGACGAAAAATATCAACGCGCCTCCCAGCAATAATGCTATTTGCTAAAACACAACTCCTAATAATGAACAAAATAATAAGCAAAAGAATTATATATTTGAAGAGTTTGGTGACATTACAAGGTCACAAATGGCAGAATAAGTTTTAATATTAATTAAAAAAAGTCCCTTATATGGAAAAGATGATACGTTCCCAAAACCTAACCTAGGGTCACCAAAAGATAAAAAAAATGGTGATGTATTTTTTATAGAAAACATGGTGTATATTAGAGCTACTTTAAAATTCCCTTGAATTCTTCAATACTGAATTTACATAACAAGAAGTAACACATGAAAAGTAAAAAGGTATCTTTCTGATATAAAATCCATGCCCACAGGTCCCGATTTAATTAATAAAATAAACTCTTGTATAATCTCTTGTAAAATGTATAATCTACTTCCCTCTTATCAATCAGGCTTGCGTCCAAGTTTTAGTTGTACTACAGCCCTGTTAAACATCACCAACGACTTCATTAGGGCTACAGGCGCGGGTAAACGTACTGTTCTTGTTCTATTAGATTACTCCAAAGCTTTCAATAAAATAAGTCTGTCTAAGTGTTTTTGTCCATTTTAAAATTTATAGGATTATCTGTTCCTGCTATAAACTTAATAAAAAACTATTTTCTTAACAGGCTTCAATTTGGTGAAAACTAGCAGGTAGCTTGAGTGAAGGTAGTGTATGCTGTGGAGTGCTATAAGAGTCAAGAGTCCTTTATTATTTAGAATTTACACAAAAATGTCACGTTCTATTTGAAATCTTGTACTGTGCATCAGTACGCTGGTGACACTTAGTTTTACCACCAATTTTATCCGTCCAATGGGCCCGAGGCAAATAAAACTTTGGAGAATGACATCAAAAATTTTGTGCTATTCTCTGAGAGACATAACTTGCAAATTAATCCACAATAGTCGTCGGTTATGCATTGTATCTGAAATTGAATGAAGGATATATATCGGCATTTTACCCTGTTAAACGGTAGCAAAAATCTAGGTCTTTACCCAGACACGGACTTACATTTTAAACCACACTAAAAGCTGTTTACGAAGAGCCTACACTAACCTAAAAATGCTATATCCACACCACTTCTCAATCCAAACTTAAAAATTACAGTATTTTATATTCGTTGTGTCTAGTTTCGGAAGGCAAGAAAAAACGAGAATATCCTCCATTTTATAGAACGATTACGTTTCAGCATTGCTTCACTTATTAAGTTAGTTTGGCGGGAAAGAGTATTTGTCCGAGTTGTAATCGCCGAGTTGTAATCGCCGAATTAAAACTAATCAACAGCTGAGTGCAGTACGTCTTGTTTTTGGTTCCATATGTGCTGCTCAAGCCTCACTCACAAAGAATTCAAATTCAAAATAAAAACAGAAAAGAGAAGGCATTTCTTTTAATATAGATATTAACATATTATTATTGTTTTAACCACCAAAAATATATTTAAAGCCTCTAAAATATACATGTTTGATGTACATAAAGTAATGATGTAATAATAATATTATTACGATAAACAACATATGATCACATACTTACATTAAGAATACATTTTATAGAGGTAAAATTCCTTATAAAAGTAATAAATTTTACCTCTATAAAATAATATAAATTTTTGGATTATTACTTTCATGACCCCATATTCATATTTATCTAATAAATTCTCTTTAATCTTCTTAATTTTTATCTTTATCAGATATATGGAATACACACCGTAAATAAAAATATAAAACTTGTTAAAGTAAATAAATGTGCCATCATTTAAGTAAGTTACAATATGGAAATGTATTGCAAACATTCACGAGTCAAAATAAAATTAGAGCTTGTGTATCACACCTGCTAGAAATATTGTGTGAATGTTTTTACATAAGCCTTAATATAACTGTTAAGATATTTGAATTATGAGGCCAGAATTCCCAGAAACTAATTATATTAGTTCAAAGTCACTAACAACTAAATATGGCTGTGGTAATAATTTTCCAAAAAATGCTTATTGTCCTTTTAAAATACAGTGTATTAAGTAAAGTGTAAGTTTGCTTCCAAAGGTCGAAACTAGGTTATTTCGATAATATACTAAGAAATTGCTGGCTGACTTTCGAAATTTTATTCTGTCTACTTCTGAAAACAGGGAAAATGAGTTCCGCAAAGGAAACAAAAGCTTTGCTGCAATTAATTTCCCCAAAATAAAAGAAAAATATTTCAAATTAATAACTACTGGAGGAACCAGCATTATTAAAGGACAATTAAATATAATAAAACTAATGAAGGTATGCAAAAAATAATAAAAAAACCCTTTGATAGAAAAATAAAATAAAAAACACCACGGAAAGTGTGCAATGTGTGTTCTTAGTTTTTACAGCTTTAATGTTTGCATCCCATGTACTTATTCTCTTTAGGAATGTTTCATCCTCATATTATGATGACTTAAGGGTTTTATTCCTTTGATTACTAATATTTATTACCTTTTTTACATCCCTTTTTTATTCAGAATAATATATTTTGAAATAATAGTACAAAACTTCGTTGTAATCCTTCCATTGAACTTGAACTTGCATTGAATAATGCCATGAACTATGTTTTTTTTAATAGTTATTATACTATACATCAATACATTTATAATTCTTACCTGGGCTTGTAGGAACTGTATCAAAATGACTATTTAATAAGATACTGTGTTCTGATTCATTATGCTGACCATGCAACTTCACCGCTATATTTTGTATTCGGTCATAAACATTCATGTAACCAATTGAGTCATTTAGGTAGTACCCTCCTATAAGAATATAAAATTACAAATTTATTATTACAGAACTTTTGAATAATAGTTATGTAATAAATGATCTAACACTAACTGAATATCTATATACCAAACCTTAGTGTAATAATAATATGATCATACTATGAGTCATACTAATAGTAAATACCTTTATTGTAAACAAAAAAAAATATTTTTCCACAAAAGGCATTTAGTAGGCCAGTTTAAGACATAAAGTGAATCCCATAATGAGATGAATTTTATAAAATTTGAATCACTTTGGATTATATACATATCATATAAATAAGTCTGATGGCTGCCTGTTTTTTTTAATTTTTATTTTAGTTTTTAAACAGTCTCCACATTTTAAATATATATATATATATATATATATATATATATATATATAAGAATTAATAAGAAATTAACAGAATTCAGAAAACAATAAAAGGCATAATACATAAATGTTAATTTAAAAGCTATATTAGCAAAATTTGAATATCAATTTCAATTTATTTATTCATGTCAAATAAATCTGGTAAAATGTTTACACACGACAATATATTCAAAGTAAAAGGTTAAACTATAATAAAAAGCACAATAATTCTAGTAAACATATAGGTCCTAATTAATTAAAGTGATGACATACACATACATTATTAAAGTTTGAATTGCAAAAACAACACAACAATTTACACAATAATTATAAAACGTAAAATTTAAAAACTCCTAAAAGGAATAAAATGAATGCACAATTAGTATCTGTTTTATTTTATTATGAAATTCCTTATATGGTAAGTTCTTGAGATTTACCAGCAAGGCGTTAAAAAATTTTATGGACCAAAATCCAGGACCGTCCTGACACCTCTTATGGTGTCTAATACTTATGATTCTCTAAGACCACTCTATGTATTAGGTAGAGTTTTAATTATGTAAAGTACTAAGATTTTATTTGAAAGGCAGATACCTCCTTAGACACTTTGTGACTACTGCTCCCAGGAGCTAAAATTGTACTTGATGAGCAAAAAGTCAGAACACGATAGGAATACTTTACAAAAGGTAACACCTGCTTTATATCTGCTGTTCCATTTTTCCAACTGTACTTAAATTCTCACCAACTGCATCTGTGTAGGCCTGTAGAAAAACAGTTATTTTATACTGTTTTTATAGATTCCTTAAAATGTGCCAAATTCACTTAAAAATCAAATAGCTTTAGAGTGAAGGTTTATAATAACCTGACAAAGCCTAATTATAAAGAAAAGGATTCAAACTAATAGATACCAGACTTTAAAAGAGTCATAACAACTACTATGATAAAACGATTATCGTCTAAAAAAGAACAATATAGTTTTAAAAAAGCTAATTAAAATGCCGATTTAAAGCTAGAAATATCAATGTTACCCCTCTTTGAAAATTATAATTTTATTCAGATAATAGATCAACCTACGAGAATATCTAGAACAAGCTCTACAATGCTAGATTCAATATTTATAACTGATGAGTCTTTAATTAATGAATTAGGAGTTATTCCTATGGAAAATGTCTCAGATCATGGTTTAGTTTATTGTAGCTTTAATATTAGTAAATCCCACAAAGAACCCAAAATCATTACCTACCGTAATTTAAAAAATTTTAATTTTAACATATTTTTTCAAGATCTTAATTTACTATAGTGGAATAATATTTTTTATGAACAGAGTATAGATAACAAAATAGCACTTTTTATAATTTTCTTTGTTGCATTTTTGATAAACATGCTCCGTTTAAAACGGCTTGAATTACAAAACCTAAGGCTCCTTGGCTCACCTCAAATCTTAAAATTTTTATGAAGCAAAGGGATCGAGCCTTATAAGAAATTAAGTGGACCAGGACAGCTGATGCTTGGGAAAATTATAAACGTTCAGTTTATTATATATAATTATATAGTTATAATTATAAAATTTCACTGTTTCAGCAGTGAGACGTGAGAAAAAACAGTATTTAAATACTATTTGTGAAGAGCAAAATCCCAAGAAAATGTGGAATTCTTTAAAATCCTTTAATTTGTGCACCAGAAAAAACTTTAGCATTCCTAATGACAGCCAAATAAAATTAATAATTATTTTGGTGAATTTCTTCAAAAAGTCTCAGATTGTACTACTAAAATTGATTTTTATAAAAGAAATATTTTTAATAATCAACTAACTTTTTCATTAAAAATGACTAATTTTGCAGAGATTCACAGAATAATTTATGATATAAATACTGAGGCTTCTGGTGCAGACGGAATAAATGTTAATATGCTAAAATATTGCAGTCCTTTCATTGATAAATATATAACCCTTATAACTAATTGCTGCATTGAAGCTAATTATTTTCCTGATCAATGGGAAATTTCAATAGGTAAACCATTACCTAAAACAAAGAATCCAACACATTTTAGTGATCTTAGAATTGTTAGCATTTTACCACTTCTTTCTAAAATGTTTAAAAAGATTTTATACAATCAATTATATCAGTATTGCACTCTTAATAATATTATTCTGGATAGTCAGTGTGGTTTCCGAAAACATTTTAGTACTTCTGTTGCGTTAGTTAGTATAACAGATGATATTATGGCTGCTGCTGACAAACAACTAAATACTGCATTGGTTCTTCTCGATTTTTCAAAAGCTTTTGATGCCATAAACCATAAAAAATATTTTGGAGCCCAAGCAGTATCAGCTGACTTAATAAAGTCGTACTTCTCGAATAGATATCAAAAAATACTTTGTAACGGCACTTATTCAGAGCAGGTTGAAATCTTGTCAGGCGTACCGCAGGGTTCAATCCTTGGCCCTCTTTTATTTATCATTTATACTTCGGACATATTAAACTCTTTAAATTATTGTAAAATTCAGGCTTACGCCGACGATACGCAAATTTCCTGACATTTTAATCATCTGGACTTTCTAAACACACCAAATTTAATAAACGAAGATTTAAATATATTGAGAGACTTATCTTTAGATCACAATCTAAAACTTAATCCTTTAAAATCATTTTTGATGATATTTGGCTCTAAAAACAGAAGAGACTTTTTAGAACAAAGTATGAATGTTAATATTAATAATGTCAGGCTTCCTGTGATCACATCTGCATGTAATTTGGGTATTGTATAAATTTAATAAATGAAGATTTAAATATATTGAGAGAATTATCTTTAGAACACAGTCTAACACTTAATCCTTTAAAATCATTTCTGATGATATTTGGCTCTAAAAACAGAAAAGATTTATTAGAACAAAGTATGAATATATTAAAATATTAATTAAAAAATCGATTTAGAGAATATATTAAAATATTAATTAAAAAATCATATTTATCCTTGAAGATATTATATAATTTTTGCCATATTCTGAGCTTATCTTTACCCAAGATGCTTTGTGATTCACTAGTTTTGTCAAACTTTAATTATTGTGATTTTGTATACGGCCCTTGTCTAGACGCGGCGGATAAAAATCAGATTCAGAAAGTACAAAACACCTGTTCAAGGCTTATCTTCGGTCTTAGAAAATTCGATCATATTTCTCATACTTTTAATGAACTAAACTGGGTAAAAATAGATAACCGTAGATCCCTACATTTAGGTAGTTTTTTAATGGAAATCTTAATAATAAAATTCTACCATCATCTTTAAGAAATAAGTTTTTGTTTCAAGCAGACATTCACTCTCGAAATGTTAGATTTCGGAATAACAACTCATTGCCAGACGATCAAATAGACTTAAGTAAAAATAAATTTAAACTTCAATACAAGAAATATCTTATTAACGCTCAAATATAAGTTTCTCAACTGTTCATATTTTTTTTTGATTTCGTGTTTTCCTTGTGGGCAGTTACAGGAGAGGATCCCAACTTTATTTACTATCACTTTTTTCTAAATTAGTTTTTCCATTTACTACAATTTCTTTTTGCTAATATAAAAGAATTTTTTTCACATAATCAGCAAGCCAGGTTCAGTAGAGTAGCCTTCTTGGCTAGACTGCGCCTCGCTTTCTGGTAATATTTTTTCATTTAGTTTAAGTGTATACATTTGTACAATGTTTTGCAAAAAAAAACAATAAAAGACATCTATTATTATTATTATTATTTATATTTATGTTTTTTTTAAAGCCAATTAGTTTCATACTATGCCTAAGGCCAATGTCCGATGCATGCATCAGCTACATCCATACAGAATTTCTAAAAAAAAAATGTAGTAGGCTGTATTTGGTTTTAGTATAATAAATATTTCATTGGATTGATATACTTTATGCAATTTTGTGATATCTTTTAGTGAATAAACGAGTAAATATATAAATGGATGTTGTGAATGAATTATAGGTCTTTTTAGTGACATAAAATAATTAAAAGTTTTTTAGTAGATTTTAGGCTAATCTGAAATCTTTAATGGCATTTTAGGTGGTTTTAAGTCATTGATTCAGAGTGACTCTGAAGTCTTTTGAAGACTTTAAATGAATTTTAAAGCGATCTTGAATATTTTAGGTGACTTTTAAGTCTTTTCAAGGATATTTTCTAAGAATAACAATAAGCAAGTCAAGTGTTTAATTTTGTAGTATTGTTTACTTATATATATATATATATATATATATATATATATATATATATATATATATATATATATATATATATATATATATATATATATATATATATATATATATATATATATATATATATATATATATATATATATATATATATATATATATATATATATATATATATATATATATATATATATATATATATATATATATATATATATATATATACATATATATAGGGTATGCGGGTGTGGCTCAGGACAATATTATATTTCTTAAGAACCATTATTAGTGACAGTATTTAAATCTGTGTTTGAAATTTTGATCTGACTGGAGCAATTTTTTAGATTTTGGTACTTACTAATGAATGTAAAATGTTGTTTATTTTAGATTATTTAACTATGTTATAAATTATAATGATGTTTTACTTTGTTATTTAATAACCTTATCTATCATATTTTAAATTATTTATGTATTATCTGATGATTAATATATTTTTAGAAATTAAACAATTTGTGTGTGGAGAATAAGTTGCATTAAAATGGTATTTAGTGGTTAGGCTAGACTTCTACTTAGACACAGGACAATATGAAAACTACTTTGAAACAATTAATACGTTTATGAAAATTTAACATAAACTACTTTTTAAGAATACAAAGTATTTTGCAAAAAAAACATTGATAGTAATAAAACACATGTACAGAGTAGTTTTAATTATATATCAACATGTGTTTTCGCCTTTTATTTTTAGAGTTACAAAAAAGTGTAAAAAAATATACAATATGAAGACAAATAACAAAATAGCATCGAAAAGCTGCGAAAATTACACAACATGTGATTTTTAAATGGGATATCTATATATAAAAAATTGTGCAAAAATGGCATTTTCATTGAAAATGAATGTTACAAAAGCTGAATACAAGATCAACAATGGTGTATTACAACCTTGTAATAAGAAAAAAGATTTGGGTGTTTATTTAGATAAAACACTTAATTTCACTGTACATATGGTGACAAAAATCAATGAGGCGCATAAGATAATTGGTTTTATTGTCAGGTCCACCAAGTACTTTGATGTAAATATATGCCTGAAACTCTTTGATAGCCTTGTATTGCCTAAACTCGACTACAGTTGCATATTATGGTCCCTTCAATATGAAATCTGGATTAAGTCCATTAAAAGAATACAAAGAAAATGTCTTAAATACTTATTTTATAAAAGATATGGCTATTACCCTCCACAATCAATTATTGCATCTGTTTAATAGGTTGACACTTGACAATCGAAGAATAAAAGTCTGTTTGGTACCCTTGTGTAAAAGCTGTTGCAAGATCAAGTGGATAATACTGAAATATTATCTCAGCTGCCATTCTTGGTTAAGTACTCTTGGACATACAAGAAATAGTAATACATTCTACCTAGACTTCCCCAGGATTATTCTATATAAGAACTCACCTGTCTATCTATGTCTATGGAATGTGTGATTTGTTCAATAGATTTGCAAGTGATATGGACCTAGCTACTCTGAGTTTGAAGCAGTATAGGGTGATCATAAAAACTAAATTAATAGCAACTCAGGCACAGACTTAGTTCTACTGAATTTACACTTAGATTAAGATTATACAGTTACTTTGTAAATATCTAGGTATTGGTGTCTGTAAATGACAGATATATGCTGTAGATGCTTTGTAATAAATAAATAAATAAATAAAATAACTAAATTTTTAAGACAGTTTAAAAGATCTATTCTTCCTGATTTTAAAAATATATAATAACATTTAACTGTTTTCGAAATCCTAACCTTAAAAATTGTGAAAAAGTAATTTAAAAAAAATCGGACTAGCTATGAATAACGTTAAGAAGAGAAACAAAGTGGGTATATTTGACGATTTTGAGAATTTATATGGTGGCAAAACAGACCAATTTTGTTACTTTTAACATTATCCATGGCTACTTCGATTTGTACTGTATTATTTTTTTATCAGTTTTTAAAGTCCAACATTTCAAAAATGGATATGGCCTGTACTTAAGTAAAATACCTTAACAAAAAATAAAAGTTATTTTATATGAAATATATAACTTCTGAAAAACGGAAAATGTATACATATAGGGTGTTACAAATTCGATGGGAAAGCATTGCCATCTTTTGGTTTGGTTTAGCGGGAAAATTGAATACAAATAAAAAAATATACAGATAATGTTCCGTTAAAGAATATTTAAGAGGATATAGGAGTAATTCTTTCATCAATAAATTTTTAAAATCTAAAATCGATTTCTGGATTTTTTTGAAATGCCATCCTTAAGGGGGTGAATTGTGTTTTAAGGAGTGAAATATGTTTTTCCTTTAATACATATTTGTCAGTATGTTTGTTTAAAATACTCAACTTTTATAAGAGATGTAAAGGTGATTTTATAGCCTCGCCTCTTCCAGAGTTACTGAAAGGAATAATTTGTGTATTTAGGCATCAAAAAACAGACTAAAAATGTAGTTTACAAAAAAGCAATAATTGTAATGTTTGTGTATAGTTATATTATCATTTTTAAATATAAATTATTGTTAAAGACATTTCGTGCTTAAGTATTTGTATCGTTCGTTCACATACTACTTCAGAGCCCAGAATATGATAAATAATATGAACACGTCTTACATATCAGAGAATAGCAAATATTCCTAAAATAGATTATTATAACTATTACTCCCTTGATTAATCCATGTTTAATGTTTGAAACAGAAGCAGCATGAACATGAAAGTAATAAACATACATACCATATTTAAATTATCTCAATATAATAAAAATAAACTAATGGGTTTTACTTATGTGACTGCTCTACCTTTTAGAAAGTGTTATTGTTTGATTGTAGATACTAAATTACAGTAAACTGATATTTCCAATAATACTGCCACATATTTTTGTGAACAAATAATGTGATTAGGATTTTGCAAAGGATTTTGGCATTGATGGATCCATTTGCCGATGATCCACTTAAATCATGATTTTATAGGGTCTATATTAAAACTTACACATACCTGTTGCACTTTGCACATGAAATTCTATATACTGATTTGAATGAGCATCTGAAATAATTGAATTTAATTTTGTAGTAAGAAACTCAATGACCATATATTCATTTTCATAACTTCCTGTGACCTTTGGTCCTAAATCAGTGAGATATTTCAAATCTTCTTCTGCTCTCTCAGAAATAAATGAGTCTGGGTAATTAATCTAAAAATAAAATACACCTATATATACTATAAAATACAGTCTGTATAAATATATATATATATATATATATATATATATATATATATATATATATATATATATATATATATATATATATATATATATATATATATATATATATAAATATCAAGTACTTTCTTGGGATGAGGTTCGTGGATTGAACAAAGAAACTTTAATTGACGTTTCGCCTGTCCATTTCAGGCTTTTTCAAAATATTTAATTCTGCACATCTAAAAATTAAATACAAAAAGTGTATATATGTAAGTTAATATATAAAAACAATTAGGTATAACGTCACGCACTAAAATTATTAAAACATTTATTTAAAATAGTACAGTACATACCTTGAGAAAGATGTTCTTTTACCTTGCTTGGCAGTGTGGAGGTAAGTGATACACTGGTTAAAGAATTCTATTGTTTTTTTTTTTTTATATATATCCTTTAGTTTTTTTGATTATATTAACAATGTAGAACTATTTGTGGATACGGGTTGTTTTAAAAGTATTTGTGTGAGTCTGACAGTATACAGTATATTTATGATTGATGGAAAATAGTTTATAACAATTGAATTAAATTAGATTGTGATATATTTGGCTGAGATTGTCAATGTCTTTCCGATCGTTTACTGTATTTTTTTCTTTTTATATCTCGACCATTTCTTTGAATGTCAGTTTATGGTAATGTTGTTCTTTTGATAAGACCGTTGTACTCGAAAAATCAAATTCATGTTTCATGTCTCTTTCATGTTTATGTAGTGCTGTGGAAGCATTTTTTGTATATTTATGCCCATTTAGTCTATTTGATAGGTATTGTGTGGTCATGCCTATATATTTTTTGAGGCAGTTTAGGCAGGGAATGCTGTAAACTACGTTTGATTGTTTTTTAATTGGTGTCTGACTTTTTAGTGGTGTATATAAAGATTTAAAGGTATTGTTAGATTTGTGGCATACGGTTATGTCGTGTTTACCGAGAATGTGTTTAATCTTTTCAGAAAGACCTTCAGTGTATGGTAAAGATATGTATGTAGTTGTTTTATTGTTGTCATGATTATTTACAATATGTTTTGTGGCATTGTATAATTTTTGGGTTCTTCGTTTTATAATTCGTTCGATGGCTTTTAATGGGAAATGATTTTTTAAGAGAGTATTTTTAACTTTATTTAGAATGTCAACTTGGTATATAGGTGATGTTAGTGTTAGTGCACGGTCAACTAATCCTATCATCACGGAGTTTTTTTGACATTTTGGGTGACTGGAATTATAATTAAGGTAGCGGGAGGACCAGGTTTTTTTGGTGTACCACTTAGTTTTAATGCCATTTGTTTTGTGGTCTCTTATTAATGTTAAATCCAAAAAGTTTATAGCACCATCATTTTCTATTTCGGAAGTAAACTGCAATTTTGGATGAAAATTGTTAAAGAGGGAGATAATTTCCGTTGTTTTATTTTTTGGTATGGCTAATAAACAATCATCCACGTACCTTTTAAAAAATAATATTGGTACATTGGCTTTTTGTAACACTGTTTCTTCTAGATATTCCATTACTATTTGGGCTGCGGTGGAAGAGATGGGTGAACCCATTGCACATCCGTCAAGTTGTTGGTAGTAATCATCTTTGTATTGGAAATAGTTGTTCGAAAGAATGAGATCTATCCCTTCTATGAATTCTGTGCAAGTGAGTGTTGTGTGATTCTTTATCTGATTCCATTTTTCTTTAATGATTTGTTTTAAAAGTTTAGTCGGAATGTTTGTATATAAGGATATTACGTCTAGAGAGATGAGTTGGAAATTATTTGGTATTTTAAGGTTAGCTAACTATAAATATATATATATATATATATATATATATATATATATACATAAATATATATATATATATATACATTAGGTATAGTATATATGTATATATATATATATATATATATATATATATATATATATATGTATACATATAGGTATATATATATATATATATATATATATATATATATAAATATAAAGATTTCTATCAGACAGAGCTACTAGGAATATGCAGGATGATCTCCTGCATATCCCTTGCAGATGTGGAGTGATGTCAATGGAATGAAATTGAATGTTGACAAATGCAAATATATTCAGTCTCTAAAATGTTGTCACCAAATTTAAATGTTTACCATATTAATGAAACTGTTCTGGACAATGTTAATATCATTAGAGACTTAGAAGTTATTTTTTATGTTAAATTGAAATTTGTTGAGCATGTTGAGACTTGCCGCAATAAGGCACTTAAGATGTTGGGTTTTATAAACAGACATACCAAAAAATTCAAAAGTATATACACTTTGTAGGCCTTGTATACATCTCTGGTAAGAACTCATGTAAAAAATAGCTCATCTGTATTGTCTTCATATTTTGCGGTGCATTAAAATGCTCTAGAATATGTACAGAATACATTTTTAAGATACACAGGATTTAAAATTTTAAATCTTAAAACACTTAAGGAAAGTCAAAAGAATGATGACCAACTTTTGATATGTAAACTATTAAACAATTATTTACTTAGCCTGTCCTGAGTTGTTGGCAATATTAATGTTCCTACAAGGAATTTAAGGGAAGTAAACACATTTACACTAAAATATCATACACTCTATGGACAGCATAATTCAATGAACTGCGCTATTCTCTTAATAGAATTAACTTCTGACTGTGATTGTATCTAAAATTTTTAATATAATTTCACACTTATGTTCCTTAACTCTACTAAATGTATTTATGTTTTTTAACTCTAAATGTATGTACACTTCGTTTAATTGTAAATGTACTTAAGTGTTAGCTGTTGTTCTACAGATTCTACTATGTAGTATGACACATTTTATTTTATTTACAATCTTTTTTTTAATATAAACTTAATTATAGTCTCCTTTAATTAAATTACTAATTTAAGCTCATATTGTACCTTTTGTAATTGGGCTAGCCAGCTGATATTGAAATAAATAAATTAATATATGTAGTTTAGTCTTAGGAGAATGTTTACAATTATCTTAGTAAAATAATCTCCTAAATTACATGACCAATTAGAATTAGAGGTTGCCAATTGCTCTTTTCCCCTTTTGAAAAGGGCAATTGCTCTTTCACTGTTGAGTCCTTTGTCCTTTTATATACTCACAAAGCATGCTAAAGATCCTTTGAAAACACAATTGAGCCCCAATTTATTTACTTTATTATTTATACATTTTGTATTTTATTTTATTTTCCAAAAGTTGTCAAGCGCAATTAGAATGAAACAATCCTATACCTAGAAGTGCAATGGACATACCTCATCGTTAACTGTTAATGCCGTGGGAAGAATTCCATCAACTAAATAGACTATTCCAAACAGTCCCCATAAACTAACTATAAAAAGAAGTCCTATCCAAAAAGGAAGACTATGGATGCTGTCTTTACTTCTGTCCATATCATCCAAATTGAAAGGATTTCTATACTTGTAGTTATATTTTCGAACCATTATTACTTATCTTGTACTAATTTATTATATTTATTTACGGATTTATACAACCTTAAAATATTTCTTTTTATACACCTTTATTGGCTTTAAAACATTGACTAGTCCGCTAGTAAATGTAATAAGATCATAAGATGATCAAAAGATAAGATATATTTGCAACCACAGACTTTATTTTTGGAACTGAAGTGTGTACCTTTGTCCTTTGTCTAGCGGTGGGTTGTTAGGTATTTTATAATAGATAAAAGTTTATGGGGAAGAGGAATTTTTACTTTTGATATTTCACAACTGTTACCCAGACTGTTATTTGATAACAGCACTCATAGTTGGAACAAAATATATCACACCATAATAATTAGCAAGGCAATTATGCGGTCCAACAAAACAGCTGACTGCTGTCAATATGGCTGGCGTAGGACAAACAAGCATTGTTTTCTTCCATATGAATCCGTGATAATTTAAAAAAAAATTTCAAGTATTTTTTTTATATATATTTCGTGCATTTTTTGTACAAGACTATTTTATACAACTGCGTATTTGCTTTAAACTTATTTGACAAGTGAATACTTTTTGATGCTTTGAAATGAGAACACCGAAGTCGCCGAGCGATGCAACCAAAATATTTTTATAATTAAAAATTAGATGCTTGTCCTTTTGTACTTTGTAGTGTAGATCCAAAAGACTTCCCCCAGTGACAAATATGAATATTGTTAGTTACCTAGTTCTTCCATCAAATCAAAATTGTGTACCTATTTCCAAGTTAAACTTAATTCAATCTGTGTGTTTAATATTTTGGACTGCACCCAGTATATATATTTTTTTATAAATAAAGCATATATAAATCAGTAAAACAAAACATGTTTTTATTTAAATTATCGTGCATGTCAGAGTCAAAAAATATATAACATTTTCAGAGAGAATATAATATGAATACAAAGCTGTCTTTACAATACATCTGATGACGAGTGTAAAAGAGTAAACCTTTAGCCTTTACTAGACTTAAAGTTACTTATGTCTAGAAATAATTTAATTATATAGTTGCACCCTAGGACAGGATTATACCGTGGAGCCCCTAGAAAAAATAGTTGCGTTTTGTTCCAAGAAGTTATCAAGAAACTCAAAATTTTGAAAAGGGTGTCCATGCCTTAATCGCACTTGTAATCCTGAGTCTGGAATTTCCGCCCTTTATTAAGAACTTCTGTCCCGAATACATAACAAGATCTTTCTTTATTCGTCATAGGTTTTGCCGAGAGACACTTCTGGCAAATCTTAGTATAAATATTAACCCTGTATATGGTAATCGTAGCTTCGTTTATACATAAAAAAAATTCTAAAAATTGTAGACCATAGCTACCACACTCGTGCTAGGATAATATCCATATAAAAAGCATACATTATTTGGTTCCTAAAGTATGTAATAAAATTCCACCTAAGATGAATTAGTTAAGTCTAAGATAGTATGTAAAAAAATATATATTACTTATATAATGAAAACTATCAGTCTTTTAAGTAGGATTATCTAGCTTTCCCAAATAAAAAAAAAATTAAGAGTTGCATAAAGGTAAAAATTATTAATAAATCTCTTTCAAGATGGTACATACTAAAACTGATAATTATTTAAGTCCCCAAAAACATAACAGAATACCTTATACAGCATTGAAATATGTAATGGTACAAAATGCAATATAACTTTTTCAAACTACGATTAAAGTTATCTTTGATCAGAGTCTCGATAGATAATTATATTAATTGTTAACTAGCTAGATTAATTTTAGTTTTTTAATAAATGAATAATTTGATATGTTTTGCACACACTTGGGCCTAATTAAATTTAGTAGTACATAAATCCTCTTCTTATTGCAGTAATCCACTTCAGCCACATCGGCGAAAGTTCATTGAACCGTTCTTCATATTAAAATTTTTGAACCTTAAAAATAAAAGAAACGTTGTATTTTATCCCCTACTTCCACAATTTGCAATACAACAAAAAGAAGACAGTTTAAGGTTAAAAAATAAAAATAAATAACAAAGTCCCATATTCTCCCGTGTAAAAATATGATTTGTTTGTCCTACGCCCGTCAAAAACAGCTGATCGGTGACGTTGTTCGAGTGCTCTAGAGATAGCAGTTCACAACAAGGCAATAACAACTGTAATCAGGAGAAATGGAAATGATGAAATAATAAAAATAATAGAACAGGTTCGGATTATCGCATTCAACAGCGACGCAGCGGGCAACCGTTGTTACAAGGTTGTTAGCAAGTGACAGTCCCACAGACTTGCCGGATTTGGCGAGAAATCGGCTTTTTAGCGATTTTCTCTGTGCTCTGATTTTTCTTGGTTGGTTCTTGGCTCCGAATTTCCATGAATATTCGTTTTAATTTTTTTCGACAACTTAAGATTCGGTGCCAGCTACCATGTTTCCAACAATTGCAATTATTAGACTTAATTAATTAATTAAATTTTAATTCTACACCAATAACTTTATAAAATGTAGAAATCCTTATGGTCGCAACATGCGAATTTTGAGAGTTTAGAATAAGAGTTTTAAAAAATGCATCGGTGTCGTATCTATCATCGTCATTCTGTCAGTCTGTTTTAGGAATGCTCAATGCACGATCCGCTCGTATGTACCGATATTTTGCATCGATCCGGATAGATGATCAAAGTATCGATACATGAAAAAAATCGCGTTAAAAAGAATCGACACTCAAAATATCGATCCATTTTCGATCCGGAGTATCATCATAATTTTCTGAGGCGATTAAATTTGAGAGGTGTATTTATTATTTTTTAGAAATCCGAAAAAATAACCTTGATTTTAAAGGATGAGACAGGGCAGCCATTTCTACGGATTTTTCCGTAAATTTACGGAATTCGAAGGGTGCCTACTGAATATACGATTTTAATTACGGTATTTTAATTTTATAGGTTTCTCTCCGTATATTTAATGAATACATTCTTAATACAGTGTCCTTATAAAGTCACTCTAATTCTTAAGTTCCAGTGCCATCTACTGTTTAAAAGTTGTAACTCGTGTAAAATTATTTTCTCGTTTACTGCACAATTGCAATATTGAACGTCATGTACAGTTGTAAACAGTAAATAAAATTATTTCAATTTTTCAATAGATGTCACAATGACCGTAATTTGAAATGATTTTAATTTTGGGGAATTACGGAATTTCAGAAAGGTCACTTCTTAGTATTAATTTGGCCGTTGGTAATTTGGTTTTGAATTGCTTTTTCGAATGCTACAGAAACGGGTGCACTCGCAATAACATATCTATATTAATTTTCTAAATTACATTTTTGTTGTTGCATATTATTTTCAGGTAAATGAAGTTTACATTTTGATGATGCACGGGTAGAAAATAAATAAAAATGGAAATTAAGGCGTTATTCCGTTTCCAAACCTGGTTAACCGTTCCAACTGACGGAAGTGTGATAGCGTTTTCTGAAAAATGGAACACCCATCAAATAACTGACAGTTCAGACATTCACATCAGTTATGCGGCAACCAAGGCCGTATTCCGTCTCCAATCTTGGTTTCGGTTTCGTATCCCGTATTTACCGGTTATCTGAAAATACGGTTATTTACGGAACACGTTCCTGAAAATAACTGACAACAGTGTCACTAGAACGGCTGATGAATTTTGTTGCTTGTGGACAAGGCCTGTAAACTCTAATAGGTTACACTACGCTTCACCTTACCGCAGACCCCGCGGAGAATAGGTTTACGTCTCCGGGCGATCGCGAACGCCAATGCGTACACTAGCCCTCTCTGATACCAAATATTAATCGGTAGCACTATCTTTTTCGTTAAACCAAGAAAGTATGCGGTCGTAACAATTTTCAGTTTTCTACTAATAGTTTTGGTAAATTAAAATTTGTTAAAGAAATATACACATAATGAATTATTAAAAATGTTTGTCGAGTAAATTTAAATTTCCTATTTATTAGATAGGCAACTAGATAAGTACCTATTAGTGATGATAAATACAAAAAAAACAAATTAAACTATAGATAGGTAGTTTGGTATCCCTACATAATCCTAAAAAATATTTCGACACAAATGAAATTTACTTCATGTCCTGTTTTCAAAAGGTCTTGGCTTTTCAAAGTCGTACTAGCCCGGAGGACTAGGAGTCCAGACACTCCGGGACCAACCTGGGTCAGGGGTTAAATCCAGATCTCGGATCAAAATCGCAAATATTCTTAAATCTGACTTTCAAATAGCCAAACAGGGTACATGAAAGGTTTATAATTTCCTAATTTATTTACTGATAATGAATATTGGAACATTTAATTACAAATGAAACGTTAGTTTAAGTTCAATAACAGTATAAAAAATGTGAAATAATAAGTAAAATGTCAAAAGTAGCACGTTAGTTTCAGTTTAATAACATTTTTTTTCCGTTTTGAAGATATGTTAAAATAGAAAAAGGATTTTTTTTGGGACCACCGCTAGAACACATTGAAATTTGGCCAACTATAGACATGTGTTTCTGACTTAGATCTTCATAAGTATATTCAACTAGTTGAGAGACGAGTACAACTAGCGCTAAAACTTGCATACATTGCAACAAAACCACACTAGTCAAGAACTGTAAACTCTAGTTAGAGTTTACAGGCCTCGCAGCGGAGTCACCAACAGAAGCAAAACGGCATATAGCCATCTGTTGCGAAACTCATAACTCAAGAGTAATTCATTCTAAGGTACAAAAAGATTAACGCGGCAAAAACTATTATATAGTAGAAAAAGAATTTTTTTGGGACGGTCGCTAAAGCACATTGAAATTTGGCCAACTATATGCATGTCTTTCTGACTTAAGGTCTTCATCAGTACAATCAACTAGTTGAGAGACCAATGCAACTAGCGCCAAAACTTAATACAACAAAACCACACCAGAGACGCCAACAAGAGCAAAACCGGCATTTGTATCTACTAAGAGAACATCCGAAATCTTAGTGGTCGTCCCAAAAAACATATTTCTATTATATAATAGTTCTTGCGTTAATATTTTTCTTCTTTATAAAACACTCGGTAACTATAGAAGTGCCGCGCCGTGCTTAAGAACATATTTCAATTAAAATTCATGTGAAATTTTGGTATGTATTCAATAATGTTTATTCTGAATTATTTAGTTTCTGCCACGGCCGTTTTAAAAGGAATCGTTTTTCCAATGACTGAATAAAATTTTTCATAATTTGGGTATAAAAATGGAATAAAGTTGAAAAGCTATTTGAAAATGCGTGTCTCTCGGCCATTTTTTCGTTTAACATTTTTCTTCAAAATGACGCCTAGCTACCATTCTAAATGTCATATCGTGTGACACACTAAATTGGCCTGCTTGAAAGAATTTTTTATTTTTTTTCTACAATGGCGCAAAAAGTAAGTTTAATCGGTTATTTTATATTAAATTGTTTTTAAACGTAGAAAAGTATATTTTTAATTAATAATAACTTCTTTATCGGAAATTCAATTTCCGGTTCATTTGTTCCTATTGCCAACGCCGTATATTTTCAACTAAAATCTACCCAAATATATTTTAATCAACTTAATCAAGTCTTGCTGGATTCCCCGCTTTGAGCCTTTAGTTTTTTAAGTTTTCTACAACTAAGCTTCTCTAAAGAAAGGGTAATACTCAAGCTATTTTGTCATAATATCCTTTAACGTTTGTCGGCTTAGCTTTTGTTTAATTATTTATTTTGCGTAGTTGCAAAAAGGCAAGAGAGAGTAATTTTGCAAATAAATTTATGCGTTTCCCCATTTGGCCCGAAAACCTACAGACTACGGTGCGAAACTGACCCCATCCAACCCAGTTGGGTTCCTTCCGTGTTTAAATATCGGATGCGTTTTTGATCGGGTCTGGTTAGGCCACTTTTTTAAATTGTTACAAAAAAGTGTATCTATAATAAAACCATAGAAATATATTTGACCAATAATTTTATATCGGGCTGCGTTTTTACTTACTTCTGTTAACGTCTTATTTTTGTGTTGTAAAAAGTGCCTAGTGCGGTAGTGCGTCACTGTCATGGATTATACTTTGAGAATTAATCCGTCCTAGATTACGTTCTAGCTGGCAACAAAGTGAAATGTCAATGTCAAATGCTTGTCCTTAGAAAAAGTATGTAGGACGCTCAGCATAAAATTTTTGATGCATTGTGAGCATCAGAATTATTTTAAATTTTATGATGCATATTGGATATAGACACCGAAGACATAAAGAGAGAAAGATATAAGCATTGATAGTAGCTTCTACTTTTTGTACTGTGGTATTTGTAAAGATAATATGACAAAGACTAGATACATTTCCGATTACCCTCGTAATGTTTTGTTTAGTCTGGAAGTACAGTGGAGGGGTTAAAAATTGACGGAAAGAAAACACAGCCGTCAAAAACGAACGGAATGGACGTCGTGTTTGTGTTTTTAAGAATTATATTTTTTTTCACTAAAGTTCGCATTTGATTGGAAAACGACTTTATCGAATGAATGAAAAAATATTGTAGAAACTGTTTTTGGTCTAATAGTGTCGATTTCTCTGGGAATGTATTCGGAAAATACAATATTTAGTGTAGTTTTGGAAGAATACATTTTTTTCAATTATGAAGGATGTAACTGCACGAACTGTTTCTAGAGCATTGTCCGATTGTCTGGCACTTTTAATTTGTACTTAAATATTTCCAACTTTTTCACGAATGTGGGTTTTTCGTGAGTGACGGCCATTTACGGATTACTGGAAAAACATGGAAACCTCCATAGATAAGGAGTCAGGCCTTGGGGGCCTTTTCCAGCAGATAATTATGGATATGAAGGTAGGCAACCTGTTTGGTCCTATTCTTCAAAAAAACATTGTTGAATAAAATGCTTCAAAATTATAACAAAAATGTGAATTGGTTATATAGATAAAACTTAGCACAAATCTTAGCACCTTTAACAGACTATGTATTCAAAAATGAACTAAATTATTCATTTCATTTAATTGCAAACAATCTACTTGTTAGCATTTTTTGAGTCTTAATTCATAAAATACAACTTCTTTCAGTGTTTGATTTATTTTGCCTAAACATTTGGGTTGACCTACTACTGACTTTCCACACTATAGCTGGTATGCCAGCCAGTACAGTGTTTGTATTTTATAGACTTTGTGATGGCAATGTGTAACTTAACCATAATATAAATAAAATAATAATTGCATATGGAGTTTTTATACAACAGTGTCAAAAAATTGTTATTTTGATTATCATTCTAATTTCATAATGGTATCTTTAAGCACCCTAAGATTATTAGTGTTAAAAATTAAAAACTAGGCTATTTAGTTTGTAGGTATAATAACATTGACATAATAGGTTATATAGTCTGGCCTCACTCAACACATATACGTAATGTTTTATCATGACACCAATACGTGAGAGAGATGAAGCTAATTAGGGCAGAAATTCCATTAATGGTAAGAGAGATACTTAAATTTTGGCCTTAATTAGCTCTATCTTTCTCGCAGACTAATGGGATTTCCACCTTAATTAGCTCCATCTCTCTCACTCTACTTGTAATCAATTAAGCTTTGCAAAGCCCAGTTCAGTAACCTATTAATTAAGTATAATACCACAGATAAAGAGAAAGAGACTCCTAGATTTAGTGATGAAATTGGAAACTGCGATAATGTTTTTTCTGGTAATCAGTTGTGACGTTCGAGACAAAATTATTAACACTGAAATTTTAAAAGTCATTGTAAAAAAAATTTGCTTTGACATTACTTAGTTGAGCTATTCACATCTTTTTTTAGAGAAGAGTTTTATATGTTTCGGTTATACATGCCATGTATATGAGTGTAAAGAGTAATAGCCTTAGACCATTCTTTGAAATGTGAGAATACAGATATTCCTTGTAAAGATTTCTTTTTTTACAATAGTTTTTTTAACCATAGGACTGCATTGCAGTATAGGTGAATTTACAAAATTTAGTTTCATTTTAAAAATCATTTAGCTCACCTTAAAAAGTGAATGACCAACAAAAAAGTGATGAGCTGGCACATTTGACTCTAAAAAGAAAAGATGCCCCAAAAATTGACAAATAAATTTATAGGGAATTGAATTCCATAAAAAGCTATATCTCTATCTTAAATAGATTAAATATCAGAATAGTGCAAAGGTATGTCAAACAATTTTAAATTTTTAGCCATTGTTGTAAAATTAAAAATACAAGTTAAAATTACTAAAAAATGTAAATAAATTCTCATTTAAATTAGACGCTATAATTCCTATGAGTATAAAAATGTTAAATAAAAATGTTTTAGGGCTTTATCTAAACTGCAAGGATTTGCAAAAAATCAAAATTAAAGAAATAACACTTGTTATAATAGTGTTTCAGTTAAATAAGTATCTTCTTGTTTATATTTATTATACAGGTTTAATAAGAGGCCATGTATAGCTGCTAACTCCACATTTTTTTAATATTAGGAGTTTGCGCATTGCTTCTTCTTTATTGCAAGGGCTTTGTCAATTTTATTGGCTGTTTTTAAATATCTTTTTTTACATTACAATTGTCATTTGTTTATTTTTTTAGCAAAATCCTGGTAGTTTAGATAAAGGTTTAAAATCTCTTCATTTAACATTTTTTTTTACCTCTTAAAATAAACCCTGAACATTAAAAAAATCTAGTAATTGTCAAAATTATAAGTTTAAATATATTTTAAACTACAAACTCTCTAAAAACTCTAAGTATTTAAAATTCAAATACTCTTTAAATTCAGTCTCTTAACATTGGTATATTAAAAATGTATAAACCTAAAATAAGTAACATTAATTGTATAATTTCACAACGTTAAATTATTATTAAGGAAATAACTGGATTTATCCAAAAATGTTATGAGAGTGAATGTAGATAATCAGTTAGGGAAAAAAATTCATTTTGTAATTTTGATCAAGAGGTATTCAAGAAGGTAATAGTTTAAAAGGTATTCAAATTTAGATCATTGAGAATTTAAAAATTAATTTTCATTTAATGTTCTTCTTTATAATTCCTGATGTACTTAAATGAGAATTTATCATACCCAGAATTGCTTATGATAAGTTTGTGAAATGGTGTGAATCATATTTTAAATATAAGATACAATGATTGCCAAAATGTGATTACATTGGCTCTTCCAAAAGCATAACTTTGTGCCATCCTTATGTCCACTATTTCAGATTGCTCCACTAAATTTGTAGGCAATGTAATTCTCTATAAAATTGTTTTTTTTATGCTAACTTATTTCTTTAAACCAACTGTTTGAGTCAAATGTGCTGGCTTTTCACTTTTTATTAGTTTTTTGCAACTTTCTCACTTTTTTTAATACTCATATTCCATGCGTTTGTTTAAGATGAATGATATATTTTTCAGTTTCTGTGAAGTTAATGGAATTTAGATGTCAAATTGTGTCTGTATTGACTGGCCTAAATAATAAAAAGATTTTTTTTTGTATACACTAGACATTTTTTTCTTTATTAGATTTTCATGTAGTGAAAGAAGGGTTACAGGTAGATTCTGTTCATCTTCAACTTCTCCAAGGCATTTGACAGAATTGATTAGGGTATTTTTCTATCTTCTATTTTGAACCTTCAGATGGAACGTTAATGCTGAAAGATATAATAGTTTGATAGATTGGTTTGAGATTATTGGTCTACTCAGCAGTTCAACAACTGTTCCTGTATAACATTTAGAAAAGCAGCCTTAAAAGTTAATTTAGTATGAATGCTACAACTTTAACAGAATCTCCAGGAATAAAAGATTTGGGAGTAAATTTTCATTATTTTTGAGGATTATTTATTATCTTTTTCAGTACATATAAATACCATAACTGAAAAGCTTATAAGATGTACGGTTTATCTTGAGAAACTATAAAAATTTGTCAGTTAATTATTGAAAACAGGTATGTTACTTGTTAGTCTGGTCCGAGGTCCAGTCTATCTTAGAGTACCTATTTGTCAATAGACTGGAATCCTATTTATGATGTGGCAAGAGCATAGAGAAAGAATTCAAAAAATATTTGCTAGGTTTTGTGCTTACAGGTTGAACATTCCACACAGGTATAAGGCAATTTTGAATATCTTATCCTCGATTTTATCCATGGATACCTAAGACAAGAGAAATTGCTGTCATGTGTCAGAGATATGTATCACACATGACATATTTAGATACAGAGAAGGTATAATACTTAACACAAAATATATGAGACTTGCCGAAAGAAAAGTAATTAAAAATAAGATTTCTTCAAAAAAAAAAATGAAAATAGGAATGGTTTATAGTATGTATGCAAATGCAAAATGGCAAATATTACTAAAATGACCCAATGAAAATGACAAAATGATCATGATGACCATTAGGTCATTTTGACCATATGTCTGACACACATCTCTAGTGAAGCATGACATATTAAGGTACAGCCTGTAGTGATTCTATCTTATTCTGTCTTTTATTTAAATTATTCGCATTATTTTGATCAGCAATGTTTTTCCAATTGTTATCAAGGGTAAATTGACTTATACTTGAATATGATAAAATGTGAATGATTGGACATACATTGCTAATTAAAACATTGTGAATAAAATAAATTAAAGACAATGTATGTGCATTAAGTGAAGTATTCAGAATATATTTATTACACTGGGGAACAGCAAAATTGTTTCCAAGCCCAAAATACCAAATCTGACTTATTTTATTATACTAATTAACAATCTGTCTTGCAAAAGTCTCAGTTGGCTCCAGATTTATAGATCCATGCTTACTATGATAACTTGCACACCTGTCTAAAATAATGTTCATTTGCATTCTCGAGACCACTTTGGCTCCTCTTTAACAAGTCTTTGTCGACTGGGGTGTTCCCTAAGCTTTGGAAAACCATATTTGTACCTACTGTTTTCAAAAACCAAAGCAGTAGAGAAGGCATTGAAAACTATCATTCTATTTCTCTGATCTCCCAAATTCCTAAAATATTTGAATCACTTGTAACCAACTTCTTGACGTTTAAGTTTAAGAATGTTATCATCTCTTAGCAGCATGGTTTTATAAGTGGTTGTTCTGTTACCACTGACCTGTTGATGTATGAGAGGACTATATCACAAGCCTTGGAGAGGGGCATGGCTGTTAATTTTATTTATGTTGACTTCTCTAAGGCTTTTGAAGGTTGGTCACTCACTGTTAATAGATAAACTATCAGAGTATAGGGTGTGCGGCTCTCTGCTATCATGTTTGTGCTTGTATCTGGTTAGCAGACAGCAGTTTGTAAAAGTTAAGACCTTCTTGCTGAATGGGATTATTTTTACATCTGGAGTGCCTCAGAGTCGTAATCTTGTTCCCCTCTTGTTTCACTTATTCATCAATGACATAATAACTTGTTTTCATCATTGTCAGATTCTGCTATATGCAGACCATTTAATCATTTTTAAGGTCAATAATTCTGTAGATGATATTGAGGGTATGCAGGAGGACCTCCTGAGTTTCAAGAATTGAGTCTGCTCTAATAGGCTGCAAAAGAATGATGCGATGCCAACTTACTTACCTTTAATACCATGAAGACGAATATAATTAACTTTAAGTGTAATCTGGATAATATTGTATTGGACAAGGACATTATAAATATTGTGGAAGTAAATAAGTTTTTGGGACTTTACATTGACAAGAAATTAAAATTTGAGAACCACATAGAAAATTTTAGTAGAAGGCTGTCAGCAAACTGTTATGGAATTAGAGTAATTTCTAATGAATTGGGCATGAGCTTTACACGAAAAGCATACTTTGCTCTTATTCAATCCCATTTGCGATATGACATCTGCTTTTGGGGGATTTGTGCCAGTAATCTGGTTAATATGATTTTCATTCTACAAAAATGAGCAGTAAAATACATATGCAAGGCTAATTTTAGAGATTCCTGTATCCCCATTATTTTTGTCATATAAAATCTTAACCTTAACGTCGTTATTTATACTGGAATCAGTATGGTTAATGTATAAAAACCCCAACTACTACTCAGGTAAAGAACTCAATCCATTACAATAGCAAGAAAATGTTTAATCACTTGCCCTTGGATATAAGACAACTGCAGAATGAAAAAAGATTCAAAAAGGAAGTAAAATGCCTGCTTTTAGCGAAAGCCTATTACTCTTTGGACAAATTTTTTAATGATAATTTACAATAGGTTAGACCTACTCTCGTATAGCCAAATTTTAAAATTCGTATCTTGTTTTAATGTTTTTTTGTGTACTGTTTTACCCTCATGTATGCTGTATACTATGTATATAGGTATGTGTTATTAAGCAATATAAATTTTAAGCAATTCTAAACTGTTTGTCTCAGAGATGGAGACTTGTCTCTTTTGTTTACACATCTGACATGTTTTTCAGTAGATATTAGGTACATATTTCTATGCTGGAATTTTAATTGATGGTTTTTTGCTCTTTATTCTAAATGTTTGTCATGGGTAAAGTCATAAATTATTTATGTTCAAGTTAGTAGAGGTACTAGACGACTCCCCTCATTATCTATTTAGTTATATGTATCTATATTTATATTTTTATTTATTGTTGTTTTCATCTATTTTTATATTTGTTTATGTTTCATGTTTATCCTTAATTCTTTTATATTGGATTGGGTTGAATACCATTCCGATAATATATTGTCATGTCTTTTTTCATGTGTGACCTATTATTTTTTTTAGTATAAGTCTTATTGAATTTTACTCTTGTAAACTTTACTTTCTTTTATACAGCGTTGTCAATGAGATACATTTCTTGAGGCAATAAAGCATATTTGATTTGTTTTGAATTAAACATCAAAAAAATGCAACTATATCAATTTCTCCAGAAGGCTCTATCCTGGTAGTGAACTGGAAAATGTTGCCGGCCCATCAACCTTGCAAAGCTCTGATTTTGTGAACTTCCCACTAAAAAGCATCATAAGTCAAAGTGAATTAATTAACCTTATAGGGGATTTAAAATTGACCAAGAAAAAAGCAGAACTATTGGCCTCTCAATTACAACAATGGAATTTACTTCAAGATAAAGTAAAAATTTCTGGGTACCGAAGCTGTCAGAAAAACCTAACACCATTTTTTAACATGGTAATCAATTTGATAGTTTGTAGATACATTGAGGGATTAATGACATCTTTAAATCTGGACTATAATCCAAAAGACTGGAGACTTTTCAAAAGATGGTCTTAAAACTCTGTTACTCTTAATGGAAAAAAGTTTCCTTCAGTCCCACATTGGTCATGCAGTCCACCTGAAAGAAACATATAGCAATTTGAAATTGTTACTAGAGACCATACAATACCAAAGATATAAATGGCAAATTTGGGAAGATTTAAAAGTTGTGGCAATTTTGCTTCGCATGCAGTGATGAGGTAATACCAAATACTACTGCTTCCTCTTCGAATGGGACAGTCGAACACAATTAGATCACTACAGTAAGAAAATTCGTTCGGGAGAGTCTTTTGAGCAAGGAAAGAAAACAGACAAAGAAGACTGTGCTTTTAGTTATTTAAAAGAAAAGTTCCATAGAATCAGTGATGCTAAAATTGAAGAGGGAATATTTGTGGGTACGCAGATTAAGAAACTTTTCAGAAATGCACAATTCAATTCCATACTTGAAGGCAAGAAAAAAGATGCTTGGAATATCCTTAAAACGGTTGCAACAAATTTTTTAGGAAACATAAAAGTGAGAAACTATAAAGTCCTGATTGCCTAACTTGTTTTGTGTTACCAAAACCTAGGGTGCAATATGTCTTTGAAAATTCATTTCCTGGATTCTCATCCGAATGACTTTCTGGAAAATTGTGGTGGTGTAAGTGAGGAGCATGGTGAGAGGTTCTACCAGGATATTTCAAAAATGGAAGGAAGGTATCAGGGAAAATGGAACTGTGAGACTACTGCTGGACTATTACGAGAGATGCCCCAGAAGCTGCTTTCAAAAGGCAGGCTAAGAAGCACATCAGTGTCTAAACTTTAGATTCAATGATGAAAATATGCTATTTAATTGCTTTTGTTAAACCAACAATATATTGTTATATGTTGGTATTGTATGTGCATTCATTGTATATGCCTATAAATTAAAATTTTGTAACAAATAATTCAGATTTTTTTTGCGAGCCAACTAAATTCTTTAATGGGTATTAGATTTTGTTTGTATTTTTTAATTACTTGGGTGTAGTTGAATATAATTTTTTTTCTTGAACAAAATGAGGTTTTTTTGATGCTGATATTTTAAAAATATGTGTTATAACAATAAGATGTACCAACATTCTAGGAAGTTTACTTAAATACTGGTAAGGAACTGGAAAAAAACGATAAGTTTTTATTTTATTTTGCTTATATATTTATTAAATCTATTATAGGACAAGGCTTTCACAAGTAAAGAATTAAACTAGACATCTTATTATGCATGCAAACTGAGTGAGAAGAGATAGGTGTGTGTAGATCTGAGGGCAGCAACCTGATATTACCTAATTGTAATATGAAATACTTAACCGTCATGGTATACCTACAAATGATAATTAGCTATATGCTAAATAAAATAAAAATTATTGTATACATTTTAAGTGACATTTTGCATTTCATTTTGTTCACACAGATTTTGCAGCTACATAATAAAATCCTTGCTCTTGTTTTTAATGATGGAATTAGATTTGTTGTATTTAAATTTCCCACTTATACCAGGGCTTATACCCAATGAAGTTAAAGTAAGCATCAGTGAGACATGAAATCACCAAAGTGTCCACTATTAGTATACCAGAGCAGAAATTAGTGTTTGCCTGCAAATCCAACACATGCAGTCTCTTGCAGTTTGGTCAAGTTTAGTGAAGAATATTTCAGAGAAATCACAGTAGTACTAAGTATAGAAAGTCATAGATAAAATTATTGGTTCTGGCTCACCCTCTTAGTGTGTATCTGTAAATGCTGAAACCTCTTCCTACACTCAGGTCAGTGACCCTTTGCCCTTAGCTCAAACTTCAACTCGATATGCTTTGTTGTTGTACAATGTGCTCTCATTTACAAAGCTTTAAAAAAACAAAAACGAGGCTATATGACATAGAAATTAATAAAAGAAAACATATAAAAACAAAATGTAGATGTAGAGTAGAGTAGAGTAGAGTAGAGTATTTATTTGTGTCAAATTAATCAAAACAATGATTTTACACAAGTCAAAAAAGGTACAAAGTAAATTAAAAACACTTTGGAATTAAGCATAGTATAACAAAGTAGGTGCTTAAAAATAGTACTAAAATAAAAATTACATATATAGGTACAGGTACAATTATTACACTACAATATTAAAAGTATACAATAAATTCACAACTAGAAATTCAGAAGCAGATGTCACACGTTCACAAAATTAAAATGTAAATATTCATTAACGTCATAAAAAGCATGTTTAATTAAAAAATTTTTTATTTCTTTGCTAAAAGTTTTTGTAGGCAGAGCTCTAATATGTGTTGGCAGGTGGTTGAAGAATTTTGGAGCAAAGTAATTAAATGAAAATCTGCTCTTGTTTATGCGGGAATTTGATTGCACAATGTTATCAGAGTTCCTGGTATTATAATTGTGTATACCAGAATGACATGAAAAGCCAGAAATACTGGACTTTATCCAGATCAGACATTTATAAATGTAATAAGAAGGAAAGCTAAGAATTCCAATTTTAACAAATTGATGCCTAACATCCTCTTTATAATTTAGGCCCAAGATTATCCTGATTGCTTTTCTCTGGATTGAAAACACTTTTTGAGCATGTGGGGAATGACCCCAAACAAGTATTCCATAGGACATCACTCTCTGAAAGAGAGAATAGTATGCATTTAAAGAAGTTTGCCTGTGGGTTTAAGAGTTCTTAATACATAGAGACTTCTGGAAAGTTTGTCTGTTAGAAAATCAGTGTGAGATTCCCATGTACATTTCTGATCCAGCCATACACCAAGGAACCTAACAGGATCATGTGCTTCCTCCAGTCTTCTCTGAGTGAAAACAAAATTAACAATTTTTTGTTGATTTAAACTTAACTTATTTGCCGAGAACCAATCCAGTGCCCTCGACTGTACCTGAGCCATGACACTTTGGAGCAAAAGCAAATCAAATTGCCGACAAGTTATTGTAGTATCATCTGCGTACAACACGGCCTCGGCCCCATGGAGGCAACCCGCAAAATCATAAATATAAATGACGAACAGGATAGGCCCCAGAACCGAACCCTGCGGCACCCCAGACAAGACATTGGCCTCTTTAGAAAAATTGCCATTGAAGTAGACCTTCTGTCTGCGATCGAGAAGATAGCTCTGAATTAGACGGACACTATCCTCACAAAAACCATAATACCTGAGCTTCGCTACCAGAATGTCATGGGACACACAGTCGAAAGCTTTGCTTAAATCACAAAATGTAACTCCAGCAAGGCTTCCTCCATCAAACTCTTCAGCAATCATCGTCATCAGTGTCATGATGGCCATTTCTGTGTTTATGTTTTTCCTAAAACCATATTGACTGTGGTCAAAAAGGTTAAAAGATTCCATATAGGATTATATTTGTTTTGAGAGAATAATCTCAAAAATCTTGCCAAAAATCGGAACAATACTGATTGGTCTAAAATTGTAAAAATTTAAAGATAAATATTTAAAAAATAAAAAAATCTCCAGAAATGCTTTATATCCAAATAACAAACAAATCAGAAAGATCACGGGGCAAAGAATAAGTATATACATAAATTAACATTTTTTTTTGCTTATCGGGGCCGCTTTACTTATTCCTTGTTTGGGCCATCTCATATAGAGGACAGAAATTATTTTGTATCCAAGAAAATTAAATAAATTTGACGTGTTTCGAAATATGTAAATTTTATATATATATATATATATATATATATATATATATATATATATAATATTGAAAAAAAAAATCACATCGATGTCTTTCACAATTTTTCAATTTCAGAACATTTATCCCATACCATTTTGTTTACATTTTCACTGTTATCAGTTTATGCGTTCTCAAAAATGATTTGTTTACGTTTTTTTACCCGTTAATAATATCTGAGATCTCTGGTCATAACCAACTAATCCTCGCGAGGCTCTGACCTAACCTATTTGCAACAAATTTATTGGGCACTCCAACGATCTGTCAGTTAAACGTCATCGAACAGCAGTTTTTGACGGGCGTAGGACAAACAAATCGAATTTTTGCATGGGAGTATATAGGAGTTTTGTTATTTATTTCTATTTTTTTACCTTAAAATGCCTTCTTTTTGTTGTATTGCAATTGTGGATGTAGATGGACAAAACACAATGTTACTTTTATTTGTAACTTTCAAAAATTTTCAATTCTAGATATGAAAACGATTGAATGAACTTTCGTCGATGTGGCTGAAGTGCATTACTGCAATAAGAGGATTTACGTACTACTAAATTAAATTAGGCCCAAGTGTGTGCAAACATTTCATATTAATCATTTATTAAAAAACTAAAATTAATCTAGGTTTATTATTGTGACAATGATTAAAAATCTAATCCTTGTTTGAAAAAGTTATATTACATTTTGTACCATTACATATTTCAATGCTGTATTATTTTTTATGTTTTAGGGGACTTAAATAATTATCGGTATTTGTATGTACCATTTTGAAAGAGATTTTAAATAATTTAATCTTTATGTAACTCTGTAATTATTTTTTTGTTTGGGAAAGTGAGGTAATTCTACCTAAAAGACTCATAGTTCTTAAATTTATTATACGAGTAATAAATATTTTTTTATATTCTATCTTAAACTTTATGAATTCGTCGTATGTGGAAGCTGGAAGTTTATTATGTACTTTAGGAACTAAATAATGTATGATTTTTATAGTGATATTATCCTAGCACGAGTGTGGTCTACAGTTTTTACAATTTTTTTTAATGTATTATAAATGAAGCTACGATAACCATATACAGGGTTATTACTTACTTAGTATTAAGATTTGCCAAAAGTGTCTCTCGGGATAACATATGACCGAATAAAGAAAGATCTTGTTATGCATTCAGGACAGAAGTTCTTAAATTATGAAGGGTGGAAATTCCAGACTCGGGATTACAAATATGATAAAGGCTTGGACACTCTTTTCAAAATTTTGAGTTTCTCGATAACTTCTCAAAAAAATAAGACAGGAACAAAATGTAACTATTTTTTTCTGGGGCTCGCTCTATTTAATTATATAATTTTTAGATTGGCGACTTCAAGCCTTCTGTCAAAACGCATTTGCAGCGCCGCTCGTGACGCGAGCTCGCAACTTTTTTGAGGCGCTCTATTTAAAATATGTTTTTAAAAAGCCTTAAAAGTTAATTAGAAATCAATGTTTTATCAAATAATTTAATTTTAGAGCATTTAAACATATGTTATTGAATTTAGTTTCAAATGCTAAAACCAAACATTGATTTCTAAGTTTGTATATCCAGGAAATACTTTGTCATAGAAGCCCAAATCAAGATATTTGGGAATGATTTGAAGAATAAATGAAATATTAACTTATTTTATATTTAAATCATCCAAAAAAATCTTGATTTGGGGCTTATATGACAAAGTATGCCTTTGATGTAAGAACTTAGATATCAATGTTTTGTTAATTAATTTAGCATTTGAAACTAAATTCAATAAACATTTAAGTTTAAATACTGAAAAATTAAATTATTTGAGAAAACCTTGATTTCTAAATATATTTGTATAGAACTCCATACTGAAAGTTTAAAAAACTTAACAGTTAAAGGATTGTTTAGTTCAATCACTTTCACATCGCCCTTCGTTGAAACCTTGCTGTGAACTTAATATACCTTGCCTTTGAGGTACTCAAGTGCATTTGCACATTAATAACCACCATAACTAAATCTTATAAGCTACAGAAATAAAAAACAGTTTGTAATAACAATTGACTTACATTTATTATGCTAATTGTTTTACATTTTCAATTTTTCTTTTTTTATTTTTCAGGCATAAGTGCCTCTGCTATGCCATTTTTTTAAATACATCCTTATCCTTTATATTATATTACTACTTGCCCTTTTAATACTGAATTTATTTATACTGTGTCTCTCGATGTTATCTAGAAATAAAAAATATATGATTAAATTCAAGAATATGATAGTATCCTCTGCAGTCACTAAAGAGGTTTAAATTTAGACCAGGTCTAACCTGACAATTTTAAATTTCAGATGACTCGAAAAGAATATACAAATAATTTTTGTAAATGTCACAAGCATTTTCCTGACCAGTACTCTATACAGAATAGACAACATTTTAAATATGAATTTATAGTTAACAAGTTTTGGCGCTATCATATTTTTTACCAAAAAAAATAAGTTTTAAAGTAAACTTTGTTCAGTGACTGCTGACCCTTACATTATGATCTTAATATTTTAGGAATGTCATAAATTAATTCAGTCAGTTTGACCCTCCAGCAAAAAGGTTATCGTTTTTCTAAAGCTCAAATCATATGGGAATGTCCAAATCAAAAATGACAATAACATTTATTTTACTGGTGAAATGATATGACATTCCTTTATCTCAAAAATTTCCTGTCTCGTCTGCTTCACGACTGCTAGAAAAACAATCATTAGTCATAATGTAATGCTCAGTGGCCATTGAACAAAGTATATTTTTATTTCCATATATGAGTTAAGATTTTTTCATTTATGCTTATTAGTTTTAATCTGAACTACTTACTACCTATGACCTATGAAAAATACTATTTTTTGTGTAATGAGCACCAAATAAACTATTGTCTAAATCTTTTTAGTGACTATGGAAGTATAAGTATTCGATAAACACTAAAATCTAATTTATACCTTCACCAGCTTATGAAGTAGGTTCCACTGCAGATGTTTCTTGGGCTGTAACTGTATCACATTCATGAGCTAACATTGTACTGGTTGTATCAGGGCAAACTGTAAATAAAATAATTCTAAAAAATTGTCAACTACACATTTAAAAAATTCAGAATGTTATTCCTCCAATCTGGTAAAAGATTATTTAAAAAGTTGAATGACCTTTTATACATACCTTTAAGAAGTAAAGTTGGTACAGCATTGAATTTTAAGTTTGTTCTATTCTTTTCTGTAGGAAGCTTCTCACAAACTCTAAAGGTATGTCGTGTTTTCGTATCAGATAAAATCTCCAGATCACTCCTACCAATAGCTTGGCACCACAAATGTCTAATATGTAAAAGAAAATATATATTTATTCATTTTTTCAAACTACACAGTTACAAATGGTAAGTATATAAAATTACAGACATAAATCAATTACTCTGAAATAGAAATATAAATAATGTAGACATATAGAAATACTTTTATACTTTTCACAAAGCACATAGGGGTATAAAACAAATTGTGAAAGTATTCGAAAGAATGTTAAAAGATAGACTTCATTTTTTACATAATACAATCATATTTCTTGATTTTTTGTTCTTTAAATATCAACCTGCATAGCTATTAGACGAAAAAGCAAACTAAGTTGGATATAATAAAACATAAAGCACAACTAGTAAAAAAAAAGTGATGCTTACATTTATCTACACTAATTATTGTTGGAACAAATAACAACAGATAAAGTTGTAAATTAAATCAGATTGTATTGATTTGGATTTGGCCAGTAAAACTTCGTAAAATGATGGTGCAATATTCGGAGATTATTTATTTTAAATAATATTTATATAAAACTTACCTTCTCATCTTTTGGTAAACAGTGCATTTCTGCAGTATTATTGGTACTGTTGCACCCAGATATTGAACACTTAAAAACCATTGTCAATAATACATGATGCACACCGTTACCGAACAAATTTAATAAAATCACAAGCACATATAAACAGAAAAACTCCCAAATTATAAAAATGAAAGTTTAACGACATAAAAGCATTCAACGTCAACTAAATTTGAATTTGACTGACAAGTGACAGAAAACTTCAAAATTATCGAAACTAGCGACGCTCGTGACGCGAGTAAAAAGTAAAATCATAAAATACAGTTCTGTCAAATGATGAGAGTGCGCATGCCCTGGTTTTTCCTACGCCAGCCATATTGACAGCAGTCAGCTGTTTTATTGGACCGCCTAATTTGACCGTTTTCAAGTTATCGTTCGCCCAAAATTCGTTTACGCACATATCCGTAGACATATATTTTTTAAAATATTTTTTTTTCGTATTCTAGAGTCTCTAAAACGTCTTAAAATCCTATATTTTATTATATACTTAAATTTTTCGAAAATTTTTGCGATTCCAGCACTTCCCTTTTATAACCTATATAGTGTGTTAATAATATATATGTTCAGTATTGGTTGTTGTATAGGGAAGTAAAAATGTATTTTGGGAAACAGAGTACTTCTCTGTATATGGATGTAAGTCAATTGTATTCTCAAGTTGATCTTTACATGCAAAAGAATATAATAAATTCAAGGTGTTTTGCCATTTTCTAAAAAAAGAAAATATTTTCGCTTTAAAAAAACTGTTTTATTGTCCTAGGTTCACCCTGTGTAGTCAAAAAAATATTGATATAAAAGAGATGATACAAATTTGGCGTCGCCTATCGATTAAAACCATTTAAAATTTTAATCTTGGTTTTAGGAAGCTGTTGACGTCTTTAGAGTAATCCTAAATAAAGCAAAAAATTACCTTTATATTCAAAAAAAAAACCTGTTTTACGGTTTTTTAAAAAAGCTGAAGATACCGCAAAGTTGACCAAAAAAGTCAACTTCGATGTAACACGGTTGAGGTCGCAATTTTGGTTTTTTCTGACGAAACTTTCTGGAACGATGGTTCTTTCGGCCTTACAGAACCCTATTGTTTTTGGTTGGGTTTCGATTTCGTTAGACGATTTTACGATTTTTTTCGCTCGAAAAAATGGTGTTTGTTATATCTCAAAGAGTCCTATTGAAATTTTCCGTTTTCGAGACGTTTTTCATATGAAAGAAGAAAAACTAAAATTTTTCGAAAAAGTCATAAACATTTTTTTTGTCGCTTTTGCTTTTTTATAACAACAAGGTCAGAAAACTAATTACGGCATCGGAAAGTGCTTAAAAAGCTACACAAAATGAACTATTTGGGAATGGGTACATTTTTTTAACATTATCCTGTATTACAAGGAAACTAATATATCTAAGCCCGTAGGATATTTTTTTTCGAAACAAGATATTTTTAGGTTTACGGTTAACTTTAACCTCATTTTACCGCTTATTGCGAATAGTAATCGAAATTATTTCTAGACCTGCGGATGCAGCATTTATTTGGCTACAAAAAAGCTCTAATAACATTTCCCTCTAACTACTCGGCAAGTGGATTTAAAGAAAAAAGTGCACATATCGTTAAAAAATTGATAGGTACCGATCGATCCATATACGACGCGAAATGATAGGTGCCCTTGACCTAGGATGATAATAAAATTTACAGAGATATTTGACGTGTCAGTTGTGACAGATGTCACGGCTGAATTTTGGTTTGTTTAAAGCAAATATTTCTGTGAACTTTTTTATCGCTTCGATTTATGTTTGTGAATTTAGGCGCTAAAGAGATAGACATTTTTGAGAAAAACTGTTTTTTTTTTTAAATCAAAAAGTTGGCGTTTGGTCGGAAAACTGGTTAGAACGCCGGAAAGTACACAAAAAGATACACAAAGTGGACGGTTTAGGAAGGGTCTTGGAATATATACAGGGGTTGCAATTACGAGGTGAATTTTGCACAAAAAAAACTGTTCTTTTTTCCTTAACTTTTAAACTGCTTATATTTTTTAAAAACGGTTTTCAAAATTCGATGTAATTTTTAGGGGAGTAGTTTATTTTGAAAAAATATTGTAACAGCTCTAAAAAAAATTGTTTTTCCTGTAGCTTCTGAACTACTTAAAATTTTTATATACGGTTTTCACTTTTCTATATAACTTTTAGGGGCGTCATTCATTTGAATTTTTTTGTAATTTCATTTTTAAATACGGTAGTTACGTTTTGTTGAGGTAATTAAAAAGAATTAACATGTCAAAAAAAATTATTTTGCCCTAACTTCTGAACAGCTTAGGGTTTCACACAGAGAAATATTTTTGCAGCTGTCCAAAAAAACGTCTAGTATTCCTAACTTTTAAACAGTTAATTTTTTTTTTAATGAGATTTTTACAGATAAGTGTATAGCATATATATCCGTAACAGGATGTATCGGACTAGCGGACGTTTGTTAATAAAAAATAGCTGTCAAGGTTATGATAATAGTAAAATAGGATCGAAAATAAGTGTGTAGGACTAGACTCCTAAGGTCACGCATACGACTAATACACGCACCCACAACCTGACATTTTACTTGTTTATCCCTTAGGAATATCTGTATAGTGGAAAAAAATGTTTTGTTTACAAATACATAAATTTGACATGTTTCACCGTTTTTTTTTCTGACTAGCCGCTTTAAAATAAACAGATATTTTCGTTTTTTTTGGGAGCTGCTTCGTATCCCTAAGGCTATATATGGAAAATGTATTTATGGAAAAATGTATTTATTTAAAACAAACCCGTTGGTTAAAGAAGCTATACGGTTTTGAAATAACTTTTTTTACTTTCAGGGGGCTATTTCATCCTAGGACTACCCTGTATAGTGGAAAATTTTTTTTATATACAAAATTGTAAAATAAATTTGACTTGTGTCTCCGTGTTTTAAAAAAGCTAAATGCTTTTGAAATACATTTTTTTTCGGTTTCAGAGGGGCTGTTCATCCCCCTAGTAGGTATAGCTTAAAAAAATGTTTTATATTCAAACAGGAAAAAAATAATTTAACGTGTTTCACAGTTTTTTAATTAATTTTATTGTTCATTTTCAGATTGCTGCATCGCCCTGTATATTGAAAAAAAATATATTGTATACAAAAAGAATAAAATAAATTTGATGTGTTTTGCCTTTTTTCCGAATAATATGCTAATCTTTTACTTTCCTCGTAAGAGTGGAAGTAAAAGATGATCAAAAAATCACCCTCAGAGATTTTTGCATATCTCCAAGTTTGAGGGTCCCTAGTTCCCGAAAAAATATAATTTCTTATTTCCATCAGTCTGTCGGGCTGTCGTCCTGTCTGTACTCGGAAACCGGCATTATTATAAAGAAACTACTTATCGAATGAACTTCAACCAGAGTCTATATATATATTCTAAATAGTCCAAGCACTTGGCTATTCCGCAATAAATTTCCCTCTTGCCGACGCGCTTCCCGCACCTACGAACTGCCGATTCTACCGGTTAGTCGGCAGGTCATTTCGCAGTGGTTACGTACGCGGTGTCTCAAGATTTTAAACCTACGGGTTTACGGAGCGTTGTACGCGGTGAGCAAAAATATAGAATTTGGAACAAGAGTGCGTTTAAATGTAACTTTTTGGATATAGTTTTGAAATTGGCTTCTCAAGCTAGTCATTCTTATTACTACAATGTTGATGGATGTGACGTTGACTTAAATAGGGGAAATGTGTCATCTTTTCGAATTCCTCAAGATCCAGCAAGGTATGTTTAAAGAACTTTTAAAAAGTTGTTTATTATTAATTTTTATTACTGAAATTTTGCCAGTTCAATTCCGGTAAAATGGGCATAATAACGATTTTTCTCAAATTTCGTATGTTAATAATATACCTTTATTAGTTTTGCTCTAAAAATTTACATTCAGCCTTCAAAACTATAAATGACTCCTGCCTAGCCTAGCATGAACCGATTGTGTTCAATTTGAGTTCTTTTAAATATCAATATTTTTTTGTTTATTTGCCTATGGCCAAAATTAGGGGTAGTTTATTTGAAAAATAAAGAAATCAATATTCTTACACCTCGGTCTTAATGGGGAAAGGTTTCTTCTTTTAAGTGTCCGATGCAACTTAAAGAGGAAAACAATTTGCTACATTATTGGGACGGTAAGACGTGTGGGGTTGTAAATTGTCTATTCCTTATTTTAAAATATTTACCTTGCTTCTGATCTTTAAAGTAACCATTTAAATCGAATTTCACCGCTTATTGTCACGAACATCCGTTTTTACATCCCTCATAAAAGGGACGTATTGTAATCGTGAAAAAATCACCCTCCGAGATTTTTTCAGATCTTTACGTTTCAGGGGCATAGCTAAAAAACTACTTACCCGATTGACTGTAAATTTTGGTCAAAAATTAAGGGTCATATGGGGATGACTTGGTAAAATTTTGGTAAAAATCCATTACGGCAAAACAAAATGGCGGCCTCGTGAAATGTTAAAAAAATTATTACAAAGAAAGTGCTTATCCAATTCTCATTTTTGCACAAAAATCACACTACTTAATGTACTGATTTCAAATTGTGTGCCATAACTAATTGTAGTAGTATTGTCAAAATGGCGGCCAAATAAAATTTTTGTATTCTGAAAAAATCACCCACCAGATTTTACATATGTTCGCGTTTTAGTGCCCCTAGATGCCAAAAAATATGTTTTATCAACTCCGTTTGTCCACCTGTCGGTTTGTCTGTCTGTCTAACTACTTATTAGGTTAATTTCAAGTTTTGTGCAAGCATTAAGTGTGATATAGAGATAAGCTGGTAAAGTTCTGTTACGAATTCAAGATAACGGAATGAAATGGCGGCCAAATAACACGTTAAAAAATTAACGTAAAAAAATCTTCTTATTCAATTGACTGTAAATTTTGGAGAAAAATTAAATGTAAAGATAAACTGGTGCGAATTCAACACGACGTAACAAAATCGCGTTGTGTGAATGTAAAAATTACTCATTCAATTCTTTTAAATTATATGGTAAAATATTAGTTTAAGTGGTAAAATATTGGTAAGGATCCAATATATTGAAACAAAATGGCGCCTAATAAAAATGTTTAAAATGACAGTATATGTGTTCCTAAATAACTATGTACTGAACTAAATTGATTCACACCTCACTGTTCCTAATAAAAGGGAATATTCATAATAAGGCAAGTTCCGGGTAAAAGAAATTTTCTGATTTTTGTTGTACTATGGAATAGTAATAGGTTTTCTTACTGTCCTGCATCAATCAGTATTTATTCACAAAAAAAGTTTTAAGAAGGCTTTATAAAACATTTTAATTTATATTGTAAACGCTTATGACTGTTAATATTAAAACCAAAATGTTTTAAGATAGCTGTTAGGAGCAAACTGTTTAATAAAGGGATTTAATGGCAACAATAGATCTTTCATATAAAACTTATTTAAATGCTTAACAGTTTTGTGGTTTGGTTTTATGTGCGTGAGCGTTAAAACCCTTGCATTGGATTAATTGCTCTTGTAGTGTTTTTGACTCATATTAAGACAACTAAAAGTTACCGACTCAAAACTGCGATAAAGTTATCATGAGGCCGTTTAAGGCATTTAAGAAATGTTTATTTGGTAGTTGTATAAAGTTAAAAATAATCTGTACTGTAATCTGCGTACGTACTGATATATTTATTTCCTAGTATTTATGTCGCAAGGGCCTTTCAATTCTTATTAGATTATAATTTCTAGAGAATGTAAAATGATAACTAGAGTATGGAAACAGTCTTAAAAAAAGGGGAAGACACTTGCTTTTGGTTTATTAAATGCAGACCGGTTTAATTTTTTGGATAATTTCAGTTTGAAAACATTAATTATTGTTGGAAATAATCTAGTTTCTACGTATATGTGAGCAACCATTCCCTTGGAATTTGAACATGTTCTATCGGCGTCAAACGAGACCCAGTTCCCGTTAATTCCCCATAATTAAGGTTTTCCCACTAACTCAAGAGCTTGAAAAAGTGTTAATGTAACACGAAACGCTGCAATTGAAAATAGTGGTTTCACTTTAGATCTTATTGCAGTCCCATAACCCACGAATTCAAGTTACACTTCCACCTAATAGATTTACCACTATTAGTTTTAAGAATTAGCCACTTAAGTGTTCTGCTATTAGGATATTGCTTTTTTAAGGAAACATGTATTCCCATTCTCTATTTCTAAGAACTTGGTAGAATGTCTTTCAAGTACAATCGATTTTGATATCCTGTCGAGAACGTATTCATTGCCATTCGGAAAATTTTTGTAATTTAAATTAGAATAAACTAATTGTTGAAAGTTCTTTGCATTATTTTGCAAATATAATTAATACATATTTATTTTACATTTGTTGTTAATACCTATCAAATTTACAGCCGGTTGCTCAAAAGTTAATTGCTGTTTAGAATATTTAACCGAGCTTTAGAATTTGACAAGCTGCTTATAGAGATCTAGGAATTCGCTGTCAAATTTGACATTCCGTTAAACATTCTAAACTTTAATTGAGCTTTCTGCAACCGGCCATTAGTCTATAAGTTACCCTTTTATTAAGTTAAACATCTACTACTCTAAATATTAATATGACCACCTAAAGCAACTAATACAGTTATTGATCGTTCCCCGTAGATGTATTCATTGCGATAAAAGAACGCGCCGCCTCGTATACCTCGCATGTAGCTGTTAGTTGTGATTTACGACCCATCGCAAAAAAAGCCGGCTTTTGGGAGCACAACAAAGGAGTGGGAGAACTGTTTCTTTCTTCAAACTGTGCTTCAACTATTGCGCAAAGTCAAACATGATATAGGGATAAACTGGTGGAATTTTGGTTTTTACTTTTTTTTGTATAAAATATATTTTTTCCTCTATTCAGGATAGCCCTAAAGGTAAGAGGCAGTCCCCTGCAAACGAGTTATTTAAAAAACTGTAAAGAAAACACATTAAATTTCTTTTACTTGTTTGAACATAATTTTTTTTAACCAAATGGCCGCCTAATAAAATATTTAAAAATTTAGAACCATGCAACTATGTGACTTGAAATTTCGCTCAAAAATCAAGTGTGAAACAGGGCTAAACTGGTAAAAGTTTAGTCCCAATCCTATATGGCAAAACAAAGTGTTTAAAAATTCGGTAAAATTCCATTTCCTGAAATAAACCTTATTTTTATGAAGGAAGTTAATAAAAGACATAATTTATTTTTATAGACTATGTAAATAAAGTTATGAAAAATAATAAAATAAAGATAATTTAAAAACAAATAAAAAAATCTGTAAATTCGCCTTTACCCACAAATTCACTGGTACAAAATTCCACTGCACGCGGATAACACATTTTATAAATCTATATACAGAGTTGTTTGGTAATAACTTAAAATAATTGGAGTAAATTACAGTTTATAGGATTTTTATAAAGTTATTACTAAATAAATATACCTATATATAATTTCTGTTATCTGTACTTAGGGGAATTCCGTACGAGGCAACATCTGGGTAACGACGAATTTGCCGATTTTTTTAAATGAGTAATCAAAAAATAAAATCAAGTACATACGTCAATGACTTCCACAATTTTTTGGTGTCAGAACTTTTACCCCTGCTATTTATGTTTCACTTGATATCGGTTATATTCTTAAAATAAGAAATTCTTGCGTTTTTATACCCCTTAAAAATATCTACTCACACACACACTCGTACGGACATAATTTTTTTTAAATATGTTTTTCGAATTCTAGGGACTCGAAAACGCGTCGATAAAACTCAATTTATTTTCGTAATTTTTTTCAATTAGAGGGATCTATGAAAGAAATCTCCAAGTGACATTTTAGCTATTTTAATCTAGAAGCGCCATTTACAGTTAATTTTCATGTACTTCGATTAGTGTGGTGAATTTTCACATAAAAATCAAGTGTCATATTTATCATATCATTCCTATAGGTCATGCAAAAAGTACCTATGTACCTAAGAATGGAAAAAGTTCCAATTTAGTTCCGCACAGTCGTTTAGTATACTGTCTTTTCATACATTATTTTTGGGCGCCCTTTTGTTTCACCATATTGGATTCGTAACAATATTTTACCAGTTTCTCTTTATGCCATATTGCCATACTTAATTTTTGGGCATACTTTAAAATAATTTGAATAAGTATTTTTTTCACTGATTTTTGTACCGTCATGTTGAATTCGTACCAGTTAATCGCTGTATCACATTAATTTTGTTGCAAGATTTGAAGTCAATTGATTTTTTTACGTTTATATTTTTAGACATTTTATTTGGCCGCCATTTGTTGTTTTGTCCAAGAAAAGTATGTTGGCTTTTCTCGGGTTTCGTCTTGAATTCGTACCACAATTTCACACTTAATGCTAACATTTGAAATTAATCCAAGTAGTTTTTCAGGCTGTTTTTTAAATAGTTTATTAGGCTTTGCTGTCTTGGATTCTTAGCAAAATTGGGTTGATTCCTATGTAAAACTTGGTTTCTGTACTAAATTTAAGGTAAATTGGCTAATTTGTTTTTTAGTAATAATTTTTTTTAACATTTTGCAAGGCCGCCATTTTGTTCCGCCGTAGTGAATTTTTACTAAAATATTACCATTCATCCCCACATAACACTTAATTGTTGACCAAAATTTGAAGTCAATCGGATAAATAGTTTGTCAGTTATGCAGCGAACAGACTGACTGACGGAATTAATAAAACATGTTTTCCGGTATCTAGGGATCCAGAAACGTAAAGACCCGAAAAAATCTCGGAGGGTGATTTTTCACAATTACAATATTTTCATTTCACGAGGGAAGTAAAAAGTACCTAAATGACATTAAACGACGCCATTACAACTTGCTTTCTTCGTATGTTTGTCTTTTCGGTACATATGTCTGTCTTTCCGGTACAAAATTTGTAATTCATTTTTCAAGAACTTGTTGGCATCCATTTGAGCTAAAATGGGGCATACATATATAACTTCGTGAAATGCAATAATATGGTTTTACTGAGCAAAAAAATCGTAAATATCTTATACAAGGTGCGTAAAAAATTCGAAATTTTACATGGTGTTCCGATTGAGCTAAAATTTGGCATATTTATATAACTTCGATGATAGTGCAATAATATGGTACCATGGAGTAAAACAGTCGTCAATACCTTATACAGGGGTAAAAAAATTGAAATGTTGCGAAACTTTTATATGATTGTGTAACTTTTCTTAAAAAGTGAAAAAGTTGAGAGTCAGCTATATATTCTTCGAGGATATATGCAATCTTGAGTAGAAACCAAAATATTTTAAAAAAACAGGGATAATATTTCCAGAATAAATTTAAAACATAAAATCATCAACACATCTCAAAACATGAAACAGTCACTTGTGATGGACTTTTTGCATAGAGCCTAGGGGCACAGGGGTACACAAACTTACAAGTCTTTGTGAATTATAATGACTTAATGGATTATAAGATTTTTAAGAGAATTATGGATGAATGATAAGTATTTTAAGTGACTTGTAAGTGAATTAAAAGTCTTTTAATAGATTTTAGGCGAATCAAAAGTCTTTAATGGGATTTTTTATTTTTCTTTAATATGACTTAGGGTGATTTTGAAGTCTTTTCGTGAACTTTACGTCCAAAAAAAAGTCATCTAGAAGATTTTAGATGATTAAAAGTCTTGCGAAAGGATATTTTGTAGAAATAACTATAGGCAACTGTTTAATTTTGTAGCATCGTTTGTTTATATATATTTTTGAAATATTAACCTTAAAAATGTTTAAGAAGTAATATAATAATAATCGGACTAGCTATGAATAATGTTAAGAAAAAAAAAAAGAAAATGAGTATATTTTGACGATATTGAGAATTTATATGGTGGCAAAATAGACCCATTTTGTTTCTTCTAACGTTATCCATTGGTACCTCGATTTGTACTGTATTATTTTTTAACAATTTTTAAGCCCTAATATTTTAAAAATGATTATGGCCGGCACTTAAGTAAAATAACGCGACAAAATATTAAAGTTATTTTATATAAGATTTACAACTTCTGAAAAATGGAAATCTATACATCTATAAGGTGTTACAAATTCGATGGGATAGCATCTTTTGGTTTGTTTCGTTGGAAAAAAACTGCGATGACAATTTAACTTCATTCGAAAAATGGCACTTGAAAATTTAAATGCTTAGTATTTAAAATAAATCAGTTTCCGGATTTTTCGACATGTCGCTTTTAAGGGGTGAAGAGGCGTGAAATGTGATTTTACTTTTTTAAAATATCTCGAATTTTGCGTAAATAACAGCTTTTGAAAATAGTTATTTAATACCGATTTCTAGATTGTTCGAAATCCCACCCTTAAGAGGGTGAAATTTGTTTTTCTTTTAACACAATATTTGTCGGTATGTTTATTTAAAAAACTCATCATTTTATTGCGTGACCTCTTCCAGAGTTACCGAAAGGAATAATTTATATATAGGGGACATTCACCCTGAAAATTTCATCCAAATTGGTCAAACCGTCGCGGAGTAATCTATATATAAACATAAAAAAAAACTACAAAATGGCCGCCATTTTTAGCATTTTTTTTAAATATGCTTGCTATGGGATCACCCCCTCAATTCCTAAATGTTCCCTGAAATTTTCATCCAAATTGGTCAAGCCATTGTCGGAATTGTCGATGTAGAAGCATAAAAAAATACATAGGCTCAAACTGATAACCTCTTCCTTTTTTGAAGTCTGTTAAAAAAATTAAAATGAGGGTCAATTAATTGATAAGTTAATAATGTTTTATTCATACCGAATGTTCATTTTTCGAAAATGTCAAGTAATAAAATACTAGATTTAGCAAATGGGGTTGTATGCCTATTATACACCTCAATGCTTTAGTTTCTGCTTCTGTTTGAAAAGGTACAATATCTTTCGGGGCTCGCAAGTGTTGTTCAATCTTTTTATGTGTATTGAAGATTGTAGGTTAGGTTAGGATGTTGGACCGCCGAAGTAATCGTCCTATTTTGTCTGTGGTGCCATGTATGAAGGGAAGAACAACACTACCTAACGGTATCTCCTTATCATTCTCATTTTGCGGAGTTGGATTACTATATCTTTTAACTAAACGCGTAATATCTTCAGTGCACTAGCCATTCCCTCTCAGAGCTTCGGTCAGTTTCGATGTTTCCGATGTTAGAGTGTTGATCAGAAATCGAAATGGCTCTAAATACTAGTGAGTTAATAACTGATTTCTTTTGTGTTGCATGGCGGTGGGAATTTGCATTTAAGTATCTATTTGTATGTGTCGGTTTTCTATGCACATGTCCTAATGTACCATTTTCCTTCCTTTGAACACGTACATCTAGAAAGAGAATCGTACCATTAGATTCAATTTCCATTGTCAACTTGATATTATGATGTTGATGATTAAGGAGGTCACATATCTGAACCAGTGTTTTGGTTTAAATGGAGCGGATGTTAGAGCAATATCCTCAAAGGATTCCAAAAGATATTCGCTAGCGCAGGTGATAGAGAAGATCCCATACCTGCCCCTGAAGTTTGTTTTCCCTGAAAAATGAAATAAGTAGATGTTAGACAACCTTCCATTAGGTCTATTAAGTTCTTATCAAGATTACTATGATCCAATATAGGCAAGTTCCCAAACACCATTATAAGGCTCATGCAGAGGGCTTTGGCCATGGTGGAAAAGTGGTGCCAAAAACACGGTCTGTCTGTTAATCCGGATAAGACCGAAATGGTACCATTTACCCATAAGAGAAAAGTGGACCTTGAGAGGCTCACCCTCTTTGGGAAAAAGCTGAGACCTTCCGGGTCGGTAAAATATCTGGGCGTCTTAATAGACTTCCGACTGACCTGGAGGGATCATATTGAAAGGATCACAAAAAGGACCACAGCGTGTCTATGGGCGTGCAGACGGTCCTTCGGATCAACTTGGGGTTTAAAACCTCGTATTGTGCATTGGCTTTACACGTCAGTGATAAGGCCAATGATCACTTATGGTGCTCTTGTGTGGTGGCCCGCTACTCGCAAGACCACATACAGAAGGATGCTTGACAAGCTCCAGAGACTGGCGTGTCTGGGCATAACTGGAGCCATAAGAACCACACCGATCCGATCTATGGAGGCTATTCTGGGACTAAGTCCTCTGCACTTGCTTGTAGAGGAGGAGGCTCGGAAAGCTTCTGTTCGTTTAAACGACTGGGGTCGTTGGATACACAGAGACTGGAATTTTGGGCATACGCGAGTTTGGACTGATCTGATCAGATCAGACCCTCTCCTAGCAAGGAGAGATGCCATTATTCCGGTCTCAATTGCCTCTAAAAGGTTTTGTGTAATTGTTCCCGAGAGAGAACAATGGAGGGATTCCTCTCCATCCTTCCTCAAACCGGAGGGCCTTGTCTGGTTTACAGATGGCTCTCTAATGAAGGAGGGTTCTGGGGCGGGAATTTATGGGGAGAGTACCAGGGCAAGAATTAGTCTTGCTCTTGGACGGTATGCGACTGTATATCAGGCTGAGATTACAGCAATCTTGGACTGCGTACAGGAAAACCTCTCCAGAGGATACCACGACAAGCATATCTATATATGTTGTGATAGTCAAGCCGCGATTAAAGCTCTGTCCTCGAACAGAGTCAATTCGCTGCTAACGCTTGAATGCAGGAGAGCCCTAGAGAGGCTGTGTGAGTCCAATAGGGTTAGCCTCATTTGGGTGCCTGGCCATCAGGGCATTGGGGGTAATGAAGGGGCGGATCAGCTGGCTCGGAAAGGTAGCAACACTACTTTCACTGGGCCGGAACCTGCTCTTGGAATTGCTCCTTCAGTTGTCAAGGCTAGGATTAAGAATCGCACTGTCGAGGAATTCCGTGCTGAATGGCACGAGCTAGCAGGACTCAGACAGTCTAAGGTCTTCATATCAGGCCCTTATAGCCGTTCTGAGTCTAATAGACTTCTAAACCTAAACAGAAGTCAACTTAGAACTATTACCGGGGTCCTAACTGGACACTGGCTAGTGAAATATTACCTGCATAAGATTGGACTCGACAACGATCCATACTGCAGGTTTTGTGCTGAGGTAGATGAAACTACCGAGCATCTAGTCTGTCGATGTGACGCTTTAGTCAACGCCAGACTGCTTTGCTTGGGTGACACCTATGTGGAACCCGAGCTTGTGGGACGTGCGCCACCTGAAAGGGTCCTTTCCTTTCTAAAAAGGAGTGGGCTCTTGGCCTGACACGCCTACTTGGGGGGATAGCACAATGGGCCCCAGTGAGCCTAAGTGCTGCCCTTGTCGGACTCCCCATCTATGTCTATGTCTATGATCCAATATATCTGATATAATGGAAATTGAGTAGTTGATAGGAGCATTTGTGTATAGTGATTCTACATCGAAAATGACCAAAATATTTTCGGGATCCAACTGCATTGCCTTAAGTTTTTCTACGAAATGTGCAGAATTTTTTATAAAAGAATCTGTTTTTCCAATAAATAGATTAAGCCAATTTGAAAGATATTTACCTAGTTTGTATGTGGGGAGTCTATTGCACTGATGATCGGTACATTGTTCTTGTATAATTTGGGAAGAGTGTAGAATCTGGGAATCTTGAAGCTGCTTGGTTTTAATGATTTCTTCTCCGCTGGTGGTAGGCTGGATGCGTTCATCAGACGTGTCATTCTATTCTACTTGTTGAGTTATCTTTTGCACGTATTCCCTTCTGTCCATGACGACTGTAGCGTTGCGTTTATCTGCTGGAAAGACCAGAATATTTGCATCTTCATTTAAGGTCGCTTTTCGCTGTCTCATATCTGACTTCATCGGCTTGCTCCCCTGGTAATTTTCTGATTGCTGCTTCAGCGGAGGATACTATGTCTTCTACGGGAATGCTACTCGGTGCTATTGAGAAATTTTGGCCTTTGGACAGGACGGAATGTTCTGCTTTGGTTAACGGCTTCGATGACAAGTTGACAACTGTATTCTGCGGATTTTTCCCTGGATTTTTTCCGTTCAGGAATGCTTCAAACTTCTTTTGTTGCTTAAGTATTGATAGATTTGCCTGTGCATTGGTAATCTTGTCCGACGTTGTAAATATGGTTCTTTGAAGTCTAAAGCTAATTTCAAGCGAATTTTTATTAATTTACGCGCATTTGTATCTGAATCATGACTTATTGCCTTAATCCTCTCCCTAACTAATGCATTGCTGGCACTAAAAGTAACGTGATGTCTCACCTTTAGTGATTTCGGTATTACAACCTCATCTCGGCATCTAAGGAGAAAGGCCAACTGGCAGAGTAACTTCTTGCTGTTCCGGAGATCGTTAAAAGTTTTGGGATCCTTCTTGGTTTCCTCCCTATAGAGGTTAACTAACATAGAACGGAAGCTTTTACGGCTTTGGTCAATTAAGAAATCATGGTTCTGGGGATTAGACCGTGTCAAATTGGCGTCGGGTATAAAAGTCCGCCCAAATCTCTCCGAGCTAATTCAGTGTTCAGATTTAGTGGAGTAAAGCTCCCTGAAGATGCCTCGTGCAATCGAATTGACACGGTCTAATCCCAAGAACCATGATTTCTTAATTTACTTCTAATTAATTTTTCTAAAGACTTTGGCTAGGTTGTACACAGAATTACGGGACTTAACCGCCCCTCGCATAGAGCCATTACAATACTTCCACTATGTTACCTATATAGTGTTTAACTAATACATAATATGGACTGTTATATAGACAAGCAAAAATATATGTAGGTATGGTAGGTAAAGTGCGGGACACGAAAGAAAACCGGGCGGTCCTTAAAATAAAGGTTCATAGTCTTGAGCAAGCGGAAAAGTAAAATTTGTGTACGCAAATAAATTTTATGTTGTTTTATTTATTGTAATAGTTTGCCGCTTCACCTATAAAGTGCGCCAGCTAAGCGGTACGGAAAATTAATTGAGGATTTAGTAAATTTCGCACTGGTCCACTTGTAATTGGGATGTGCCTAGAGTCTCCATGCACTTGCCGCTAGAAGGTGCTAGCTATTTCCAGTGGCGCCCTATACATTTCGAGCATTTGTTTTCATTTCTATATAAATGCGTTGTGTTGAATTTGAATTATTATTTCGAAGTAACGATGGCGAGCAAAAGAGGAAAAACAATTCGAAGTGGTGCACGTGAAGTTATTGCGAGCGTTATAGAGGCTTGTACTAGAGAAGCTGAAAATAATAGTTTGACTATTCCAATTCAAAATCGAAAAGAACGCGCTGTTTCGGAAAGTAGTATGAGAAAAATTCAAAGAGAACATAGTGATCGCTCATGTTCTACTTCACCTTTAAAATCTCCTTGTAAAAAAAGAACCCGATTATCATACAAATATAAAATGGACGATGGTGATTTTCAAGTAATTCGACAACAATAGAGGATTTTTATATAAACTTGAAGAAGGTTCCGACCTACAAACCCCTTCTTCGTACTGTAAAGAACAAAAATAGATTTTCCATACGGGTATAAAACCTTAAATCGGCTTTTACGATCAAATGGTTTTGTTTGGCGCAAGTGCCAAAACAAACGAAAATTGCTCATTGAGAGACCAAATGCTTTTCACTGGCGGGTGAAATATCTGTCAACTCTAAGGCAATATAGGCAAGAAGGACGCAGTATTGTGTATCTAGACGAAATCTGGGTAGACAATGATATGACAGTGAACAAATGCGGGCAAAGTGAAAGTATTACATGTGTTGTTCAGGGAATCCGCTCTAGTTATTATAGTTCATGCTGGTTCAGAAGCCGGATTTGTTCCAGGTGCTGCTTTAGTTTTTCGCTCGGGGCTAACAACTGGAGACTATCATGGACAGATGAATAGAGATAATTTTGAAAAGTGGTTGCTCGAGAAGCTTCTACCTAACACTCCCCCCAAATCAGTCGTGGTAATGGATAATGCGTCTTATCATTCTCACGTAGAAGATAAAGTGCCTACTAAATACTCTACAAAAGCTCATATATCGTGGCTTAAATCGAACAATCTTGTATGTGATCCAACATGGAGAAAATATCAATTATATGAAGTAATATCAGCCAACAAGCATAGAGAAAAAAAGTATAAAATTGCGGTCTTTTACGTGACCTCGGTCATACACCTTTAAGGCTGCCTCCATACATGTGCGACCTCAACCCTATTGAACTTGCATGGGCAGGAGTAAAAAAATATATTCAAGAGCGCAACACCGGTGAACTTTCAATTAAAGATTTAAATAAAATAACATTAGAAGCGATTGACTCAATATCGGCTGAAAATTGGAAATAGTATGTTAAACATGTTCGTTCTATTGAAGATAAATACTGGGAAGTAGATGGCAAAATTGAAACGGTTATTGATGATTTAGTTATCACACTGGGATCTTCAAGTAGTGACGACGAAACCTCATCATTTTCAGAGGAAGTCAACGATTTAGAAGGAATCGAACCATTAGAATCACAGCCATCAACCTCAAAAATGGCTTAGTTTTTTTTCGTATATTTTGTAAAATTGTTCATAAAGTAGTTGTCACTAAACTGCTTCAAAATAATTAATTTTCTGTTCAATACCGGTTGTCGAAAAATATCTAATATTGCAATTAATATTTGAAAAATTACAGAACTCATATTTTTCCAAAATTAACACTTCAATGTAGTTATAGTAGAGGAGCCAGCACTGATTCCAGTGAACAAGATTTATCAAAATTTTAACTTATGCAGTTTGACTTTGGGCTATTCGGGTATGCCAAAAGTGACCGTTTGTCTCCGTCTGTCATATTACTTTGTACCGGGGGCGTAAAAAGTTTAATATGAACCTAAAAGGCTTTGGAGATACAAGGTTTTAAAAAAACATTTTTTTTTAAATCCTAATTCTGATGGTACTATAGATAAATAACTGTGTGAAATTTGATACACGTCTTTTATACATAAAAGAGCATTTTTCATTAACAATCAATTTTTGAAATTTCTACCAGTGGCGTGCATATGTAATTAGCCTGGGTAAATCCGTATGTTCCTTAAAGCATAGAAGACGTGTATCAAATTTCATGCAGTTATCTACAATAGCATCAGAATTGGGATGAAAAAGAATGTTTTCTTTTTAAACTTTACCATCCTGTATCTCAAAAGTTAAGACTTTTGGGACATAAAAACACCCCCTTTAACATCAGTACGCAATTAGGAAACGCCCTGTATAGTACTTCACAATGACGGCCCCTATATAAAGTAATATGACAAACGGAGACAGACGGCCACTTTTGGCATACCCGAGTAGCCCAAAGTCGAACTGCATAAATTAAAATTTTGATAAATCTCGTTCACTGGATCTGACGCTGGCTGCCCTTGTAAAATCTGGACTTGTAAATCGTGTATCACTATACTGGGTGGTCCAATAATTATAATAGTGGACGTAGGCAGTAGCCCGGGAACCGTTAATGACAGAACTCAAGAAAAAATATATTTGTAGGTAAATCAATCAAGAAAAATCAAAATTAAATGATTTTAAAATTCGAAAGTTCGCCGTTTTTGTACCACAAAAGAGATATAGAAGTGCGCTACACGAAAGACAGACAAATATAGATAAAGATTCATTAAGCATAGTTTAATTTTTTAATTATCTGAAGTGCGGATAGTCAAAAAGGAGTGCCATATTATTTAAAGACCGACGGGACACCACTGGTTTAAGGAGATTTCTTGGCCGACCTTTCTAAACCGATTGACTCCGCCCGGTTTTCTTTCGTGTCCCACACTTTATGTATAATCAAAGTTTACGATTATTCTGTAAATTTGATGTAGTTCCTAACCTATTACTCTTGAAATAAGCAAAGACAACGGCCAGAGCGCATCACGTTGTAGCTGTACGCCGTACCTGAACTTGGTTCAGTTTAATGTGTCGTAAAAGTGTGCTAAATGCGGACATTCACATTTTACTGTTTATCAACAGCAACGTGTGCGTCATCAGCATATTAAGTTAGTAGAGTTGGTTTAAGGAAGCAACGAATTTAATTTGTGATGCATTTATTATTTAGATACGGATTTATGTTAGGGTAAATCAGTATAAACATTTAACTTTCTCATATAAGAATAATCAATTTTACAAGAATGGAAAAACATAAGTCTATAAAACGAACGTTGCATTTGTTGTACTAAAATATTATATTACGTACCTATATATTATAATATGTGGGCTCTACATATAGGGGAATTATTGTAATGACAACAATTTTCAAAAATTTCGTAAATTTCCTTTACCCGGAACTTCCCTCCTTATGATTTTTCCCCATTTGTTAGGAACAGTGAAGTGTGACCCAATTTAGTTCAGTACGTAGTCACAGTATATATAATAATATGTTACATATACTGTCTTTTCAAACATTTTTATTGGCGTCATTTTAATCCATTATATTGGATTCCTACCAATATTTTACCAGTTTCTACTTATGCCACACTTGACCTTTGGGCATAAGTTAAAATAAATTCAATAAGTAGTTTTTATATTGACACATACCGCCATTCTGTTACGCCATGTTGAATTCGTACCAGTTTATCCCATTTTCAATCGAGATTTTTTAAAAAATTTATTTGGCTGCCATTTCGTTTCGCCATTTTAAATTCGTACCACAAGTTTACCAGTTTATCTCTATATCACACTTAATTGCACAAAAATTGAAATTAATTTAATAAGTAGTACTTTCAGGCTGAATTTTTAAATATTTTATTAGGTCCCTATTTTGTTTTGCTATCTTGGATTCGTTTCAAAATGTTACCAGTTCATTCCTATATAACACTTGTTTTTTTGTTCAAAATTTGAGGCAAATTGGATAATTAGTTTTTTTAGAAATAATTTTTTTTAACTTTGTGCCCCCATATTGGATTTTTACCAAAATACTACCAGGTCATCCCCATATGACTTTTAATTTTTGACTAAAATGTGAAGTCAATCTGCTAAGTAGTGTTTAAGAAGCTATGCTGCGAACTGACAGACAGACCGACAGACGGACTGACGGAATTGATAAAACATATATTTTGGCATCTAGGGACGCTAAAACCTGAAGATATGTAAAACCTGAGAGGGTGATTTTTTCACGATTACGAACATTTTATTTGACCTACATTTTGTTTCGCTATCTTGAATTAGAAACACAGTTTTACTAGTTGTTCCCTATACCACAATTAGATATGGCACACAAATCAAATCAAGTAGTTTTTTCAGGCGGATGTTTGAAATATTTTATTATGTCGCTATTTTGTTCCGCCATCTTGGATTCGCTTTTTAATATTATTTTTTTTATTTTACAAGGCCGCTATTTTGTTTAGCCGTATTGGATTTTTACTCAAATTTTACCAGATCATCCCCATATGACCCTTAATTTTTGCTCAAAATTTGAAGTTAATCGGGCCAGTAGTCTTTAAGCTATGCCGCGAACTGACAGACAGACGGACAAACGGAGTTGATAAAACATATTTTATCTAGAGACACAAAAACATGAAGATATGTAAAATCTGAGAGGGTGTTTTTTTCACGAATATAAACATTTTATTTGGCCGCCATTTTGTTCGGCCGTCTTGAATTAGTTTCACAGTTTTACTAGTTGATCCCTATACCAAAATCAGTTATGGCACATAATTTGAAATCAATCCATTAAACAGTTTTTTCATATTGACTTTAAATTTATTAAGCCGCCATTTTGTTCTGCCATCTTGAATTCGTACCAAAATATTACCAGTTGATTTCAACAAAACACTTGATGTTTGTCCAAAATTTGAGATAAATTGGATAAGTAGTTTTTTAATAATAGTTTTTTTTAACATTTCACTAGGTCGCCATTTTCTTTCGCCATATTGGATTTTTACCAAAATTTTAGCTCTGCCGCAAACAGACAGACCGACGGAATGGAGTAAACATGGTTTTCGGCATCTAGGGACCATGAAACGTGAAGATCTGAAAAAATCTCGTAGGGTGATTTATATTACAATACTTTCCTTACGAGGGAAGCAGAAATCGGTAAATTGCCTTTATCCGGAACATCTCTCGTTATGAATATTTCCTTTATTAGGAATAGTGAAGTATGGCCGTAATTAGCCCCGCATATAGTCATTAAGTAACACATATGGTACTTTTGTAGACAAAAGGAAGAACTCGGCGTGTAATTTTCAATTAAGTTCCTTTAGAGTTTGGGTTTACCCAATTACCCTGAAGTTCCCTCATAAGGAATTCCTCCTTTTGCGTAGAAAAGTGAAAGATAATAATATTTATGTATATAACTACTAAGTGACTATATGTATTCAGATTCAAGATTTACTGCATGCAAACAAAAGTTATTGCGCGTCAATACGCCTTTACTTAAAGGTAGCCGATTATTGCACATAATTAGAGTTGTAACGTTCGCGAACAAACGAATCAGTTAACTGAAACATTCAAATAACTGACTCAGCTTGTAAAGTCCCGAATCTCGTTTATCTACCACCGGGGTGTATGGTATGGGCAAACGAGTCGGATCTGGCTTGCATCACTTCGATAAAGTAACTGTAAGGGATTTAGTAAACAGCTGATGGTTAAGTTTCACGTCGGAACTAAATGACTATTATTATTGTAGTCACGGCATTGTATTAATGATATCAACCCTACTACTTCAATATCCTAGTAGGGAAGAACTTCACCTTTAAAATTTTAGATGTAATTAGGGGTCAAATGGTATTACATTTTAAAGTCATTCCATTTGAGAAAAATAACCTGGTAAAACTAAAAAGTGATTTTTTTCACACTTTAGCCCAAGACGAAACCGCTACTTAATGAGTGTACAAATAATATATACAAGGGATGTCCTAGAATTATATTCTTATCCAAAATTGGACGGTTGAAAAATTCAATTAAAATTGAAAAGTTATTTTTTTCAATTTTCAGCTGATTTTCATTACTCACAAAATGTGCAAGGGATCGATCAACGTATTACCGTTGCCGATAGATATCTGTCATTCCCTGGCCTGAAATTCATATCGTTCTTTCGATCAATTCAATCCATCAGCTCGTTTATTTTGCATTTTTAATCTGTCTGCAAGCGCAAAAACCAATAAAACAATTGTTCATTCGAGTCGATTCATGTGAATTGAAACATCAGAGTGATTCAGATTTGCCATCTCTGCGCATAATAACTTTTCAGTCTTCTTTTATTTAAATAGACTATATATTTGAAACTAAATAAGACCATAGTTTACTATTCCTAATAAAAAGATAAGGATTGAGGACAAGGGAAGTTACGTGCAAAGGCAATAAGCTGATTTTTTATAATTTTTTTCAATCACGTTAACAGGCCGCCATTTAGTTTCACAATATTTGATTCGTATCAATATTTTAACCGTTTTTACACTTGATTTTTGGGGAAACTATACAAGCAATTGAATAAGTGGTTTTTACACTATTTTTTCAATTTTTTTTTAAGCCGCCATTTTGTTCCGTCATGTTGAATTTGTACCATCATTAATTTTTTATTAAGTTCCGCCATTTTCTTCCGCCATCTTGAATTCGTACTAATATTTAACCAGTTCATGTTTATATTACACCTGATTCTTGTGATGTCAAACAAATAAATAGTTTTTCCAGATTATTTTTTTAAACATTTTATTATGCCGCTATATGTGTCACAAAAAAGTGTGCTAAATGCGGGCATTCACATTTTACTGTTTATTAATAACGACGCGTGCGTCATCAGCATATTAAGTTATTAGGATTTGTTTAAGGAAGCAGCCAATTTAATTTGTGATGCATTTGTTAGATACGGATTTATATAATGGTAAACTGAAAGAAAGAACGATTTTACAAGAATGCCAAATTTGTCTATTAAGCGAAAGTTGCATTTGTTGTTCTAATATTACAACAAGAGCTAGATTTTAGGACTATTTTGTACTTCCAACGGATCGTTGTATTAGAGTAATAATGAATTAATAATATTATTGTTTGTGAATGTGTATCATAATTGAGCTTTATGAATGATGTCCAACTTAAACTACTCAAAAGGTTGGGCTCTTCTTGGATACATTGTATTATTAATATATTATATGGCCTTTATAGAGGAAGTATTGTAATCGCAAAATTTTTCGAAAAATGTAAGTTGTTATTCTAAAAACATATTTTTAGAAAAAAGTATATATATATGCTGTGCAGTCTTTTGAAAGTAAATGACATTTTTCAGTTTTTGGAGTAAGAATCAGAAATCAGTTCATCCTATTCTAGCTTGACTAGCGTATCTTTATTCGTTTTATAAAACTACTTTCTGTATCCAACATGGTGAGTCTAATCTTAATGGCGTATTTAGATTTTTAATTGACATTTTGTTTCAAAAACATAACCATTTGACCTTTCCAGAAATCTTGTTTGACCTAGGTCTGCTCGTCTTGCTTTCGTCGCAAACTTGCTTATCCACCTCAATAATATCTTTAATATTTCATTCATTAGTTTAATAACGGCAAACAAAAACTGACATTTTTGAAAACTGATTTGTTAATGTGGCTGAAGCAATTTTTGCACATTTCTAATTGTTTCATCTAGTAGTGTGATGAATTTTATCCGGTAAATATGATACCAATATACCAATAAGTGAGAAAACTCTTGAAATCTGTATAAAAGACAGATTAATCGACAACTTAGATACAAAAAAAAGGTAAATTTCCTTTACCCGGAACTTCTCTCATTATGAATATTTCCTTTTATTAAGAATAGTGAAGTGTGAACTAATTTAGTTCAGTACATAGTTACATATTTAAAAACACATATATTATATCTTTTAAACATTTTTATTGGACCCCATTTTGTTCCAATATGTTGGATCCCTACCAATATTTTACCAGTTTCTACCTATGCCACACTTGATTTCGGGCATAATTTAAAATGAATTCAATAAGTAGTTTTTACATTGACACACAGCGCAATTTTGTTACGCCATGTTAAATTTGCAATAGTTTATCCTTATATCACCTGTCATCGCGATAGGTAAACACACAGACAGACTGACGGAATTGAGAAAACATGTTTTTCGGCATCTAGAGACCGTGAAGATCTGAAAAAACCTCGGAGGGTGATTTTTTCAGATTACAAAAATTTTATTTAGCCGTTATTTTGTTCCGTTAGTACAGTTTTACTAGTTCATCTCTATTCTACAATTAGTTATGGCACACAATTTGAAATCAGTTCATTAAGTAGTTTTTTCAAGCTGAATTTCTAAATATTGATTCCTACAAAATACTTGATTTTTGTGCAAATTGGATAATTAACTTTTTTAGTAATAATTCTTTTAACGATTCACTAGGCTGCCATCTTGTTCGGGCATATGGGATTTTAACCAAAATATTACCAGGTCATCCCCATATCAGCCTTAATTTTTGGCTAAAATTTGAAGTCATTCTGATGAGTAGTTTTTAAGCTATTCCGCGAACTGACAGACAGATAGGGACGTCGAAACGTGAAGATATGTAAAACCTGAGGGTGATTTTTTCAGATTACAAATATTTTATTTGGCCGCCATTTTGTTCTACCATCTTGAATTAGTACCACACTTTCACTAGTTCGTCCCTATACTACAATTAGTTATGGCACATAATTTGAAATCAGTTCATTAAGTAGTTTTGTCAGGCTGAATTTTTAAATATTTTATTAAGCCGCCATTTTGTTCCACCATCTTGGATAAGCACCAAAATTTGATGATTGTTGATTCCAACATAAAATTTGAGATAAATTGGATAAGCGCTCTCTTAGTAATAGTTTTTTAACATTTCACTAGGTCGCCATTTTTTTTCTGCCATATTGTATTTTTACCAAAATGTTACCAGGTCATCCCCATATGGTCCTTAATTTTTGACCAAAATTTGTCAATCGGGTAACTAGTTTTTTAACTATGCCGCAAACAGACACACCGACGGAATGGAGAAGACATTTTTCGTCATCTAGGAACCCTGAAATGTAAAGATCTGAAAAAATCTCGGAGGGTGATTTTTTCACGATTAGAAAACTTTTATGAGGGAAGTAACAAGATTTTGATAGAAAATCAGTCGACTTTTCGAAAACACCATTCAAATGAATCAGAATATTCAACTAGTAGTTACAACGTGGAAAGAAACTTTAGATCAAGATAAAATAGTTTTATCATTGTTCATAAACTTTAAAAGAGCTTTTGAGACTATAGACAGAAACAGTCTAATAAAAAAAAAGATTTGTGTTGTTGGTAAAGCAAAACGACGGTTCAGTAATCTCTTGGAAGGAAGAACTCAAAGTAGGTGATATTTTTTTATCTATAGATAGGGAAGTTCAGTACGGTGTCTCGTAGGGTTCGATATTGGGTTGCTCACTGTTTATTCTTTATATAAATTATGTTGTCAACTGCATAGAAGATGATATTATGACAGTCTATTCGCTGATGATATAGTCATATCAGTGAACGGGGAAGCAATTGAACAGAGAAGAATTAAAATGCAAAATGTATTAAATAAGGTCGATAAATCATTATATAGTAATAGTCTAATTCTTAATGTTAATAGAACCAAAGCAATGTTGTTTTGTTCCAAACCGAATTTCAAAAATGAGTTACTATGTTTAATGAAAAATTAAAAATTATTTAGGTATAATTATTGATAAGTAGCTAAAATTTACTAATCAGGCTCAATATATTGTGATAAACTAAACTTTTCATTTTCATTGGGTCGTATTGTGTATCTATTTGATTTTTTTTATAAATATTATTATTAATATTTGTGTATATATTATAAACCATCCCTAATTTGTTTAAAGACATAGGGTATTTGTTTGTATTTTTTTAGGCAAGTTTGTAATTTTTCATATTTTGATATTAATACGAGAAACTGTAACGAAAAATAACATATAACTATAGATTATATTTTTTAGAAGCAATTTTTGTCTCTCTGAGTCTCTGCAACATATAGCGGAGTAAAAACCGGCTCGAAATATTTTTTTTTTGAGGTATACCAGATAACCAGATCAGACCTATACCATATCATTGGGCATCTGATATGGAGTTTTACGACATTGTGTGTCCCGATTTTTTTTATATTAAATCGCGGTGATTTGGAAACTCAACTATTTTACACATAACACGCTCTATCTCAAAAACCACTTTATCTATATCGATGCATTTTTTTTATTTTGAAGTGCAGATCTTTGCCAAGGCGTTGAAGTAGAGAAAAATTGATAGATTTTTCCCACTCAAAAATTCAAAAAAAAGCTTCCGTTAACTTTTAGTGTATGACATTTTTCAGCAATCGTGCAACCTTTTTGTTTGTAAAGATTTTCACATACAGTCTACGAAAAAAATATTGCAGAAACATTTAAGAAAGTTTAAAAAAAACCGCAACCATTTATTTCTAATAGATTTTGATTTTTGAATTCAGAGATCAAATTACGTTACCACTGTCCAGCGCCAACTGAATTCCGCCAAAAACTTTTGAACTTCTCGAACACAACAGTTTCTTACTTTTCCCAATTTAGTACTCCTCGGATTCCGAAACAGACATTTCATTTGCGAATTGAATTCTGTTGCTGCTCGATTTGCATCTGCACTGGCTGCAACATTTCAAGCCATGTGTTACACAAACACATCTGTTCGTGCAGCTTTTGTCGGAACAGCAGATTGATAAAGCACTCCGCGGATTTTCCGGCACAGGTTCTCTTGTTCTTAGTATAGGAGTCCATGAGTTGTCTACCATTTTCCACCCATATTCGCCAGGGTCTTCAGAAATGGGCTCGGCCAAATGACTAGCGTACCAAATTTTCAATTGGTAAATGCATCTGTAATACAAGTTTATTATAGGGTTGGTATGCTGTATTTAAAAGATTCTACCTACCTTTTCAAATGGTGCTTGAATGCCACATCAGTTGGGGGAAGCTCTGCAGCTGTTTTATTAGTCGTAGTTGCCATAAACAATCTCAAATCATTCAAGTTTTTGATATTTGCGTTTTTATTATTTTTTTACAATAGGAGAATATATTTTGTACTATATGCAATTGCTTCCTTCTCAGGAAGATAAGGAATTTTGTACAGCTCTGACAACACAGTTTTATTTCTATTTAGCGTTTGGAAAGCTGTTTTTTTTTTCAATTTTATAGAAGGCACTGGTGGTGCCACATCCAGTGAGGCAATGTATTATTAGAAAATTCCTGGAAACCTATCGGGTCAATTTTTCGACAATGTCGTGGATTATGTCGCTTATTCTTACTGTGTGTCAGCTGAATGAATAGCCGAGTCGTTTTCTGTTGTAAAGTTGTACAGTAGTAGTGTAGGAGGAGCACAAACACATCGGTGTCACCTGATTTTACACGGATTGACTCATAGTGGTTGATCGGCTAGTATGTGTAGAATTATACAGGTGTCTGCTTCTTCTTGGGTCCTGTTCAATGTTATTAAGATTTAGGAAACTCCATTTTTAGTAATGAGAAATACATCTTTTGAATTTTTAAATCCTCCTGCTAAAATCAATTTTTCTCCATCTTCACGCAATGCTGGTCCATTTTGCATAAAATAGTTTATCAAAAAAGTGAGCCAGGTACGGTTGTCTCAAATCATTGAAAATCATGAAAAATTGCGATAACTCACGAACTAATACCATTCCGTCAGTAATGTAGGAAGCAATGTTTGAAATAGAAGCAGTTACATCTGAAACTGCTTCTACTTTTTGGCAAGATACGATACATTTGACATCCATCTTCTCAATCTGTTCTTGAAAACAGTCACTCACTGATCTACTTTTAACTCTGATTCTGAATATTTTTTTATTCCGACTCGTAATCGACGATACTTCAAGAGTGGATAACTCCTGTTAAGTAGAAACCAAAGCAACCTGAGGAGCTTGCTTGATTAAAAAATATGCTTATTATTTGTAATGTCTACAAATCGCCACTAATCTCAGCGGAGTGCACCCGGGCCGTGAGTAATAGACGCATTGACAATATTATTTTGCATTCACCCATTGGGGACATATATCTCAAAAACTATAAGTTCTAGCTAAATACTGTTTTCACTAAAAACTTGCTTGGTTATTCTGCCGTTATTATTTTCTCCGCAGACTGTTTGGTAAGATTTCTTCAAATAAGAAAATATTACGATTGTTAAAAAATCTCGCAAAAAACATCAATTGGATTTTTTTGTATTGCAATGTCTAGGTAAAGAACTGCACTGCTTTTATATAGATAAAGTGGTCTTTGAGATAGAGCGTGTTGTGTAAAAAAAGTTGAGTTTAATTTACCGCGATTTTGACGTTTTTTCAATAAAAAATCGGGATACCCTGGCGATGTCGTTGAACTCCATTTCAGATGCCCAGAAACATATCTAATGATATGGTATAGATCTGATCTGGTTATACCTCTAAAAGTCGAGAAATAATGGTCTTTCGATCGTGATTTTACTCCACTAACAACTTAAAAACCACTGAACGAATTGATGCTGTGCTATGTTATTAATTTTAATTTGAAAATGCCATTTTCAAATTAATAATTTTTAAATTATATTTGATTTATGACTAAAATGATCAAGGAACTGACAAATATATCATATATTACGTCATATGTCATTTTCATATATTATGAATGATCGTCATTTTACATCTTTAGTTGTGTATTTATATTTATGTATAGTACTATATAGCTACCTGATCCAAGATAAATCCCATTTATTGTTAAAGAAATTCGATGCTACTATTGGTTTGTTTGTTATTAAAAAAAACTTTCTGATGGTTTGAACAATAATGGATATTTTGTTTCAGAATGGCATGCCATTATGGGAAGACCTTATAGCAAAAGCCACCAAACTCCATTCATCTCTAAAGTAAGTTTTAAAGATATCTAAGATATTTTTGATTATCTAGATAACGTGAAAATGTTGTGTTAGGACGCAGTCAAACACAATTGAGATCGATCGCGTACAACCAAGTGCTGTCGATTAAAAATTCATGCTTTCAAAAGGATGGGCACACTGCACCAAGCGCCACCAATCGTTTAATACTAGCCAATTTTGACAATGGCATTCAAACTTCAAAGCCAAAATATAAATTATAAAGAAAATAACAGTTACAAACAACGTCTCTTTGATTTGTTACATTATTTATATTCCTCGTTACGATATTTTAAATGTTTTTATGTCAGAAATGTGAAATTGACATTGCCAAATACAACCGAACGTCAACTGAAATATATTCATTTTCAAATTCAAACTGGCAGTGATGCTTGGTCGTGCTCGATGGCGCGTGGTTGATGCTATGTGACTGTTGTTTTGTTGTTTACAATTATCAATTTAAAACAAGGTAGACATAATTTGCCTTATTTTAAGTCGGTTGCAGACGATCGAAGACGCTTATGCATGATCGATCTGTGTGACTGCGGCCATGGTAATAGGAAATTATTCGTTGGTAACGGTGCATTAGTCAGGTGATTGGCTAACACTCTACATATTCATAGAGAAGGCCTGCTTTTGACAAACCTCCCCTTTTCTTCGGACCTTTGGATCCGTGGGGGGTACTATGAACATATTGTTCTTCACAATTTTTCCCATACAAAGTAGCAGTGATCTTTTTTTTAAGTAAACGCTGTGGTTTTTAAACTGCAAGGAGAAAGAAGTAAAAGTAGAGTTTTGAGGGATATTATTTGAAGGGATAACTACATAATTATAAAAAGTAAGGTTGAGGTCTAAAAAAAATATATTTCAGATAATATATTTTATATCTACAGATTAGTGCAAAATCCAGATCAAATATTTTTTCCGAAACCAGGAATTCAGTCAAGGTGGTAGTTTAGGAGACTTTCCCTTAAAGTTTGGTTAGGGTGGACGTGTGTGATTGGAAGAGGAACAAAACCTATAAGAATTTAATTATCCAACTTAAAAAGAAAATCCTGTCATACTTTGGAAGATTCTCACTTACTTATTAACAAATAAGTAATATTTCTAATTTTTTTATCCCAACTAAGGTTAAAAGCGATTATAATATCTTCATAGCCATACAAGCTAACTTATTTTTATTATTCATTTATTATTGTCTATAAAAAACAACTTACAACAGAGTATGGTAGTCGATGTCCCGCAGGGACCTTTGTTTTACATAATTAAAATATTAAATAACTGTAATTATCACTTGTATGCGGATGACGTGACGCCCATATTTACTACTCATTCGGCAATAATTCAGATTTATATACTCACGGACAAGAATATTGTATAATATTATATAGCTTCCATAAGATTTAGTAGAAACATGTTGCAACAAAAAAGTGAATATTTTGTAAAAAAAGGCACATAAAAAAGTGATTAAAAAAGAAAAAATTTAAGGAAGAACGAGACTTCAGTCTGATTTTAGTAGAACGCTGCAGTTGTTGGAGATATTTTCTAGAGTGGGTTTAGTGGTTATCTAGGAATAAAATCTAAAAGTTTATACATCCTGTATTCATTTTCCCATAAATGTACAGCTTTGAACTCTTTCTTATATAGACTGTTCAATATACCCTTGTGTAGAATTTTTTTTAACAAGGAATTAAAGATCATTCAAAGGTTAGTTCTTAACAATGGTTTTCCAATGGAAACTTTTTACAAGATCTACTATAAGTTTGTTAATAAATATAAGCTTTCTTTCAACATAATACATAATAAGGTGAACAGAGCCCGGAACTTTAGATCAATGACATTTTTTAGTGACTGCTGTACCCAATTTGTAAAATTCTTTAAACCTTTTGATATAACAATTTTATTGCGTTTAAGACTGTAAATAACTTGAAAAAACATTTGGCTAATCTAAAAATCAAAACAGACCTTCTATCTAACTCTGGTGTTTATTCTTTACAATGTTCTGATTATCCCCTCACCTACGTAGGACAGTCGGGTAGAAAGATTTCCAGCACAGTACAGGAACATCTTTGTTTATTTAATAAATATAAAAACACTGATATTTCCAACATCAAGTCTTCTTTTGCAAATCATTTGTTGTCTTCAAACCACAATTTCTCCATCCTTGAAAATGTTAAATTATTACACCAATGTGATAAGAGCAAAAATCAGACTTTATTTGAGAAATGGGAGATAACCAAAGCCAAGAAATGTCCCATTTTTAATTGCGTTAACGATGCTTTTAATTTTGAACCATATTTGGTTTTCAATAACATCGATTAATACAAACAGCTGTTAGATTGTCTATTATCAACTTGTCCTTATATTATAATTGTCTCTGTTCTTCTTCTTATGATTATCGACCTCAACTACCAATTCAGCCGTTTTTTCTTTTCATATCTGAACAAACTGCCAGCTCATCTTTCCTTTTTCCCAGCCAATTTCTGCTCTCTGATATGTCAGTCAACGCCATCTATACAGGGTGTGTAAAATTTTGGCCTTCTTACCGAGATTTCTAAACTCAATGTAGAAAGTATCACTTTTTTATTGCAACATGTTTCTATTAAATATATTATATTTATCTATTATGAAATATTTTTGACCGTGAGCATATCGTTGGCTTGAATATTAAATCGAATTTGAATTCCAAGTAGCATTTTTGTACACATTTTGGACAATATTTCTTTACCACGTTTCTGTTTTCAACATCAAAATGGAAAATCTTAGCTACAAGTTTGGAAACATTTTTAAAATCTGTGCTATTTTTGTAGCTCTATTTATGATATTTCCAAGTGGTTGTTGATACTAGTTTTTTTTTTTATTGTTTCAATTAAAAATGGACCATACAAAAATAAATGTTACCGAATTATGTTATCAAATTTTTCTCTTATAAGGCTTCCGTGTTTAGGAATCCACTTCTTTCTGAATATTACTCATTTTTATTTTTAAACGTGTTTAGAAGGAAACGAAGGTTGCCAAAATTGGTAACAGGTTAAACAAAACATGCCCGCGACTTCGTATGCGTATTTGATGAGGTAATATACTGGTAAAATTCTGATTAAGTAATTAATAAAGTTTTTTATAAAACAATAGAACCAACCTCAAAGCACTAATAAGTAAAAAATAATATTCCACATTGGAAATTTGACATTATGCCTCAAACTAATTCTTTATTACTTAATCACAAAGAGACATTTATATATTAAGTGTCTACATATATACCACATTAAATAGACACGGTCTTTATTACTTTGTCACCGACTTCATAAATCAAATCTTCAGTGTGTAATAAAACATTATTTTTTTCTTCTTAGTACTTTTTTTTGAAGTTGGTTGTATTTTATGTCATCCTTTTTAGTTATATCTATAAAATGTTTGAAACTTTAAAGCCTAAACTTAAGTTAAAATTTTGGAGGTCTTTAATAATATAAAGTAGCTACTGGGTACATTGCCATGAATCACCATATTAATATTATAAAAATTGTCAAAACTCAAAAGATGAGAAAAATTTAATTTCGTGCCATTAAAAACCTCGATAGAAAACAGATACTAAAATACATACATTCTTTCTTGATGATATGGTAAAGGTAAACGCAATATTATATTGTTTCCAGCGTTCCCTTAAATAATGCAAAATGGCGCCATTCCGCCATTTTTTACATTTTTTAAATATGTTTGCTCTTGGACCACTCGGGTAATGTCCTGAATATTCCCTGACAATTTCATACAAATTGGTCAAACCATCGCGGAGTAATCAATGTACATGCATAAAAATATATATATAGCCTCGAATTGATAACCTCCTTTTTTGAAGTCGGTTAATGTCATGATCAGATCAGCTCGATGGTAAATATAAATATATATATATATATATATATATATATATATATATATATATATATATATATATATATATAATATATATATATATATATATATATATATATATATATATATATATATATATATATATATATATATATATATATATATATATATATATATATATATATATATATATATATATATATATATATATATATATATATATATATATATATATATATATATATATATATATATATATATATATATATATATATATATATATATATATATATATATATATATATATATATATATATATATATATATATAATATATATATATATATATATATATATACAGGCTTATCCAAATTAAGTGTCCACCATTAGTAACTTTGTTATTAGTAAAGATACAAAATTGTTTAAATAAGCAAACTATTAGCATTTTCAACGCTCTTTAAGATGGAATCACTAAAAAGACAATTGAGCATCGCGTTTTCGAGTTTAGACAAGAAATACAATGTTTTTAAATGGAAACCCCTGTATATTATATTTTTTTCTGTTAAAGCTTGAAATTTTAAACAAAAAAGGTTATAAGGAAATTTTTCTTAAAACCAAAAATAACATTGATATTACAGTTTCTAAAAATTAACTGCAAAAATAATAAGAAGGCTATGAAAGCCACGCCATGTTTCGAATTCAGATATGTGATGGATTAGAGGATATCAGTTCTAAGTATCGAGGAGGCTTTGGAAAACAATGATAACGCTTTCTGTCAAAATTTGTTTACTTTTCGTCGTTGTTCCCTATGTTGTGTCAGTAATTAATCAGTTTTGTTGTGTCAGTTACTAATCTCAAAAAAAGAATGGTTTTTACCCATGAAGAAAAGTGTGATATGTTGGAATATAGTGTGCAGAAAATCATCTTTGAGGGCAAAAGAATATATGCTGAATTATATATCGCATTCAACCGCATGAGAGATATGAGATATACCGAAAATTTATATGATACTGTTTTTATAAAACCAGGGCAAAAAAGGATTTTATAATAGCTAGACCACGGAAATTGCAGTTATTGCATATTTTGAAGCCTATATATATATTGTCAAAGACTCGAATTTTAGTTATATATAGGATTTTAAAAAAATACAAATTTATTCCTATAATATATATATATATATATATATATATATATATATATATATATATATATATATATATATATATATATATATATATATATATATATATATATATATATATATATATATATATATATATATATATATATATATATATATATATATATATATATATATATATATATATATATATATATATATATATATATATATATATATATATATATATATATATATATATATATATATATATATATATATATATATATATATATATATATATATATATATATATATATATATATATATATATATATATATATATATATATATATATATATATATATATATATATATATATATATATATATATATATATATATATATATATATATATATATATATATATATATATATATATATATATATATATATATATATATATATATATATATATATATATATATATATATATATATATATATATATATATATATATATATATATATATATATATATATATATATATATATATATATATATATATATATATATATATATATATATATATATATATATATATATATATATATATATATATATATATATATATATATATATATATATATATATATATATATATATATATATATATATATATATATATATATATATATATATATATATATATATATATATATATATATATATATATATATATATATATATATATATATATATATATATATATATATATATATATATATATATATATATATATATATATATATATATATATATATATATATATATATATATATATATATATATATATATATATATATATATATATATATATATATATATATATATATATATATATATATATATATATATATATATATATATATATATATATATATATATATATATATATATATATATATATATATATATATATATATATATATATATATATATATATATATATATATATATATATATAGTACTTTTTTTTTGAAGTTGGTTGTATTTTACGTCATCCTTTTTAGTTATATCTATAAAATGTTTGAAACTTTAAAGCCTAAACTTAAGTTAAAATTTTGGAGGTCTTTAATAATATAAAGTAGCTACTGGGTACATTGCCATGAATCACCATATTAATATTATAAAAATTGTCAAAACTCAAAAGATGAGAAAAATTTAATTTCGTGCCATTAAAAACCTCGATAGAAAACACGATACTAAAATACATACATTCTTTCTTGATGATATGGTAAAGGTAAACGCAATATTATATTGTTTCCAGCGTTCCCTTAAATAATGCAAAATGGCGCCATTCCGCCATTTTTTACATTTTTTAAATATGTTTGCTCTTGGACCACTCGGGTAATGTCCTGAATATTCCCTGACAATTTCATACAAATTGGTCAAACCATCGCGGAGTAATCAATGTACATGCATAAAAATATATATATAGCGTCGAATTGATAACCTCCTTTTTTGAAGTCGGTTAATGTCATGATCAGATCAGCTCGATGGTAAATATATATATATATATATATATATATATATATATATATATATATATATATATATATACATATATATATATATATATATATATATATATATATAAATATATATATAAATATATATATATATATATATATATATATATATATATATATAAATATATATATATATATATATATATATATATATATATATATATATATATATATATATATATATATATATGAATATATATATAAATATATATGAATATATATATATATATATATATATATATATATATATATATATATATATATATATATATATATATATATATATATATATATATATATATATATATATATATATATATATATATAAATATATATATATATATTTATATATATATATAAAAGAGAAACAGAAATTTCAATTTCTGTGTGGTAAAAAGTTACCACACACAAAACGAAAACAGTAACGGTAAGAATTACTCCTTCACCATTTTGTCGAGAATCGACCAAAACATGACGCTATGTTTGTTTCCAGGGCCAAGGTGCCATCTGCTACCGTGGTATCTGCCCCTGCAAGGCTCATCAGGCAGTTTCCTTGGGGGTATCGGCATTAAAACCGAAACACCCAAACCTTGAAATAAACAAGGTGTTATGTCATTCGATTTTAAAAGCCGACGAGGGAAATAGGCAACCAGTGGCACCATCTGTAGGTACTATGGTGCAGCTAAATCGCTTTAGATGCGACCTACTATACCACGGTAGCAGATGGCACCTTGGCCCTGGAAACAAACATAGCGTCATGTTTTGGTCGAGTCTCGACAAAATGGTGAAGGAGTAATCCTTACCGTTACTGGTTTCGTTTTGTATAACTTTTTACCACACAGAAATTGAAATTTCTGTTTCTCATTTATATATATATATATATATATATATATATATATATATATATATATATATATATATATATATATATATATATATATATATATATATATATATATATATATATATATATATATATATATATATATATATATATATATATATATATATATATATATATATATATATATATATATATATATATATATATATATATATATATATATATATATATATATATATATATATATATATATATATATATATATATATATATATATATATATATATATATATATATATATATATATATATATATATATATATATATATATATATATATATATATATATATATATATATATATATATATATATATATATATATATATATATATATATATATATATATATATATATATATATATATATATATATATATATATATATATATATATATATATATATATATATATATATATATATATATATATATATATATATATATATATATATATATATATATATATATATATATATATATATATATATATATATATATATATATATATATATATATATATATATATATATATATATATATATATATATATATATATATATATATATATATATATATATATATATATATATATATATATATATATATATATATATATATATATATATATATATATATATATATATATATATAACGTGTCCTAAAAAGTTCTTAACAAATGAAAAACTTTTATTTTTCATTTTATGAAAAAATGTTACCCTTCATAAAAAGTTCTGCTTCCTCCGAAAATATTATTGGAATTATAAAACTCAAAAAATATTGTACAGGGTTGACAAAAATTTGGAAAATCTAAACTTGCCTGAAGAGAAAATTACCCATAAATTTAGTTTTAGAGCAAAATCCCATAAGATAATTATTCTGAGTATTCCGAGGTGTGATAAAATACTAAATTTCGTAAAAAAATTCAAATCTGAATGCAATGTACGGGGTATACAAAAAGTTTTATTTAACAATATCGTATAAAAAAATCAACTAAGAATGAAAATTGAGCAAATTATGCTTCTACGTGAGCGCCATCCCGTTCCATACAGTATGGTTCTTTTACTAAACTCTGCTATTGCTACACTTACCATATCTGACTTAATTTCTTGAACACACTGCCTGATTATTGTTTCCAGGTGATCGACGTTTTGGAATGGCCTGTGAAGATAAACCTTTTCTTTTAACAGTCCCCAATGTAAAAAGTCCAACGGGGTTAGGTGAGAAGACCTGGCTGGCCACGGGATTGTAGAATACCTTCATATCCAGCGATTTGAAAAAGTCCTTTGTAAAAAATTGGAAACTATCTGTGTACTATGCCATGGTGCTCCGTCGTGTTGGTACCAAAGTAAACGCCTGATATTTAATGACTATTCTTCACAAATTCAAACAATTGAGTATTTTAAAAATTCAAGTAAGTTTGGCTTGTCAAATTTTCAAATACGGCCATACTAGTATTGATTGCGACTATGAGAAAATTAGGATTTTCGTCACACCACCACAGCGGCAGTTCTGTGAACATACGACTCCGTTTGTAGTAACATTTACTGAAGCGACAGGCTTCATCGGTAAATAATATTTTTCTGATGACGAAAAAATCGTCTACAGCTTCTCCTTAGAACTGACCAAGAAACGAACTTCAAAATCTCTAGGAAAAAGTGTAAGGATATATCTAGGATGTTTGTAAGGATAGAATTTATTTGCTAGTAAAATCATACTGACTCTTGACTTTGTTACGTTACCCGGAAGTGATTTTAGAGACTTTAGGATTTTCAACGACCGCTTGCAAAACTTGCATTTGATTTTCTTCAGTAGTAGATCTTCAGGCAATTTTAGATTTTCTAAGTTTTTGGCAAACCTGTACAAATTTTTTTAAGTTTTATAATTCCACTTTTTATAAATTAATTTTCATAAAATGAAAAATAAAAAAGCTTTTCTTTTGTTAAGAACTTTTCAGGGCACGTTGTATATATATTTGACTTTCGCGTACCTAGAATTTCTAATGATTAAAAAAGTGGAAGATATGGATTCCATTTTAATAGGTTATAAAACGTGTCTGTTGGATCCAAACTGTCATAAAAATATAGTATCGGATATGTTTATCTGCAGAAAACTCAGCAGAAACTAACAGAACTTTCTGTCGAATAGATTCTTTTTCACATCACTACATTATGCAAAGTTGTCTGTAATGGTGACTGGTATAGCCATTAGCTGGAATATAAAATGAACGTCTAGCACAGGGTGTTGTATAGTTAATCGAATATGTATCGATATTTTCCTTTCAAGATGAACATCGTATGGATTTCTTTTCTTTGAATAAACCAAATAATAATTCGACTAGCCTCGAGATGTCAGCTGAAACTATTCTTTTGTGAATTTCCGTAAAGGTAATTTTGTATTTTTTGGGTGATATAATTAATTTTATGTCAACCCCTAAAAAGGCCTACCCTGGGATAACCAAAACCGAAAAGGCAGTCTGATTATTAAATTATAAAACATGATTATGCATAAACAAAATTACGTGTGCGAAGATTTACTAAAGCATATTTACCGCCGAGATCTAGACGCAAATCTACAAATCGAATGCCGCAGGCGCCATCTATATCATAGTTTAATGCGCAGTTAGGTGTAGTCTGTTTTCTGTTTATATTGTTTGAGAAAAATATGATAATGACACGGATGTAACTATTTGTGTTTAGCTATATCTAATACCCCCTCAGGATTTCGAACTTTGTTCAACTGCGCAGTAATTGAAAACGGATCCTAAGTGTTTGCAGTACACAACGAGCCTGGATACTATTATGAATATATCCTCAAGTTAATTCTAAACATGTTTCAAATATTAGATTTGATTGTCATTGTGTTTTTTCGTGTTCAGTACACCCATTATTAAATACTGAAGATTTCTTGAACTGTTAGCGTATCTGATGTATCTTTAAAAGCTATTCATTCTGTTTGAATTAAAGCTTTGTTGATGTGTATCTAAAATCCGGTAAAGGAAATCAAACCGAAGAATTTGCGAAACTTGTTCTACACAAATAGCGGTATAATTATCGATGACCCACTGGAATTGAAAATGTGTCTTGATTTTTGCAAACACATGCGACGAAAAATATTTTGAATTGTTTTAAATCTAAGAATGTGTTTCAATTTGTACCCAAAAATGCGGCTTGGAATATACTCACAGGCAATTGCTGCGACTAAATTAAAAAAAAAACTTTTATGTAGTCCCAGGTATTGTCTTACTTTAACCATTTTAACGTTTTGTACGGCTTTTGTTGTCTTGGTTTAGAGGCGCGTCGAATACAAAGGATACAAAATTCGTTTTTGCCTCGTGTTTACCTTTGTAAGACGAAGACAACGAATTTCTCATTTCCTGCGCGATGCGGGATGACAATATGTTCAATCGTCGTGAATTGCATGGGGCTGCTTTTTGTCATAGTATTTTATTTACAAAAGACAATTTTCATACAATTTTGGTGCTTTTATTAATTATTTGGATGTTGCTGATGTTAAACTTGCCGCTAGTGTTTTTAAACATAAGTAGAACCGTTTTGTTTTGAGTCGGTAAGTTTTTACAGGTATGTTTCTTCTGTGGGAGTATATTTTCGTCTTCTTTTATTTTTTCCTCCCGATCTTAACTTTAGGACTGTTTTGCCTTTTTCCCTTTCTTTATTATCGCTCAGTGCTGCAACTATTATATAACACATTAAAACTAATACACTATTAAGTTACACTAATGCGCTATTAACTTACTAAAGGCATTTTTTCTTGAAGAACCGTATAAAACTGTTTTGAAAGATTGTATTTTTTTGTCTAATCGATGAAGTCAGACCCGAAATTGTTTCTGAACACCGTTTCAATCTAGTAAGCTGTCAGATTTATTCGGAAACTAAACTCTGATAACTTAACTTTAGTTTGTTACTTGAAATGTTTGTCAATTACTATTACCCATTGCAGTCATTTATAAAGAGTGAAAAATCAGGAGATACTGGAACTGTTGAGATAATTTTGGATAATTATATATTTACTGTGGATTCTGAAACTATAAACATGAGAGTTTTTCGATGATCAAATATAAATTAAAAACCACGAAAAAAAGCTAAAAAAATTGTGATTGCGAATGGAAAGAAAAAAATTGAAGAGAGTCCGCGACATAAGACAAATTGACATTCAAAATTACATATACACAAACAAGTTTAAAACTGTTTCGTGAAGAAAAAATGCCTTAAGTAAATTGTGGTTTAAACAGTATCTAGTATTGTTTTCTTAATACTACTTTTCTGGATTTAAATGTTTTTTTCTCTTCTACAGGGTTACGATACTGGCTGTTACCGCATATTTAGAAGCCTTTCAGAAAATCGCAGATTCGGCTACAAATACAAGAGGTAAGTTTTGTATTTTCTAATAATATATAATAAGTTTGTCAAAAAATGTAAGGGTTTTAAAGCTTGATGAAATAATAGATTTTTATTGTCTGTCATTGAAAAAATTATTCGATTTCTCATAAAAGCTATTAGTCCAGGAATGCAGGGTCACAGTTCAGGAAAATTAGGAAGAACTAGTCAACGTTTACATAAAACGGAAGCTTTCAGGGTTGTTGTCAATTAAGAAATCAAGGTTCTTGTTACTAGACTGTGTCAAATTTCGCATTAGATTGCATGCGGCATCTTCCTCTACAATTCGTGAGATCGGAACACTGAATGAGCTCGAAGATATTTAGGCCAGCTAAATTTATACTCGACCTATATGTTTACCAAACCGTGACCGGATGTAACGATATCCACGTATTATGTAGACTGCAGCCTATCCCAAGGAGCAATTATAGACACTTATTGGGCAAAGTGTCGACACTGTGTCGATATGTAGTTTTGGACACGACACAACTGTGTCGACACCGCGTGTGTGGAAAATGAGGTCGAAAAGGTGATCAGATGATCAAAATGTATACCAGATAGTGCCCAAAATATGCCTAAAGGTTAGCCCAAAATGTGCTTTTTTTTACTTTCACTAAAATGTGTCCACAGTGTGACTGATTTCCGGTATGTTTCGAAAGTGTGGCTTTAATATGACCAAATTATTACTTATTTGTGTCCAAGATAATTTTCCTATGTTTCCGTTGCGTTTCTTTCTTCTTTTTCCCAGAATGTTACAGAAATGTCTCTTTATGGTTGCAAAATCGATACGTTTTTATCCAGTTTGTTGCCAAAATTATATTTGTGTGTTCATTTTGTATAAAATTAAAGTCATTACGGAAACACAATATATTTATACTTAACAATTTAGTTGCACAATGGACATAATATATCGACTATTAATTTTGTTTCCAATACACTTCCAAATGAGAAATATGCATATTTAATAGGTAGATATATGGGTGATATGTGAGCCTAACTCATCGGCGCATTCAGAATTTCTCATAATAGTTAATAAAACACGTATTAACGGAGATATGAAGAAATTTGTAATATTTTAGTTTAATTTCGTAGCAGGTTGTTAAAAGACGCATTCAATAAGTGTACATTAACAAAAGATGTGGCATATAATTTTTTGATTTTGCCATTAGATAACTAACGGAGGAACCAGAATAGCTATTTGCAAAAAACTAACAAATGAAAATATAACAATGAATTTTCCTGAGAAACAATATGAAGCGGAAAAGGTTATAAAACAAATAGCGAAAACTGATCAAAAGTATTATGCTAACTAATAGTTAGTGTCCAGTGAACTGCTCAAAGTGCTTGCCGTCATTTGGAATGCACAAAACGGACCCTCTTTGCGGTAGACTGAACTGCTGCTTCAATTTCCTTCGCAGGAATAATCTTGTTAGCGTTTTGAAATCGGTTGATAAGGTTGTTGGTCTGATATTAAACACCATGTCCTTTAGTCGTCCCCACAAATAAAAATCCAGACAAGTTAAGTCTGGGGAACGAGGGGGTCAGGGGAATAAACTACCTCTACCTATCCACCTCCTTGAAAACCGATCGCCTAGGAACTATCTGACATTGTCAGAGAAATGAGCCTGACAGCCACCATGTTGGTAAATCACGCTCTGTCTGTATATCAATGACTTCCAGTAAATCTGGTAGCTGATTTTGGAGAAAGTTTAGATGAAATCTTTCATTTAAAGGCTAATCGAAAATTATTGGACCTAAAATTCTATCACCTATTATGCCACACCAAACATTGATTCTCCAGCCGCCTTGAATCTAAACTTCTTGCATCCAATGAGGATTACCTTCCGACCAATAATGTAAGTTATGTAAATTTACCCGACCATCGGAACGAAACATGGCTTCATCGGTCTACAAAATTCTTGAAAGGATTTGGGGATCGTCATCTATCATACCAAGAAGCCAGTGATAATGGTCCAGCCTCTGATCGTAGTCTTGAGGCGTTAAAGCTTGGTGCAATACCATATGGTACGGATGCAGCCTGAAAATTAAAAAATAAATCGTTGGATCACTGTTCCCACGAATTAAAGAAACCTTTGTCTGGATTTTTATTTGTGGGGACGACTAAAGGACATGGTGTTTAACATCAGACCAACAACGAGGTAGAACCTTATCAACCAAATTCAAAACGCTATCGAGATTATTCCTGCGATGGAAATAGAAGCAGCAGTTCAATCTACCGCAGAGAGGCTCCGTTTATGCATTCAAAATGTCGGTAGGCTCTTTGAGCCGTTTACTCGACACTAAGTATTACTCAGTATAATAGTTTTGATCAGTTTTCGCTATTTGTTTTATAATCTTTTCCGCTTCATATTATTTCTCAGGAAAATTCATTGTTATATTTTCATTTGTTAGTTTTTTGCAAATACTATTCTGGTTCCTCCCTTAGTTATCAAATGGCAAAATGAAAAAATAATATGCCACATCTTTGGTCAATCTACACTTATTTAATGCGTCTTTTAACAACCTGCTCCGAAATTAAACTAAAAACTTAAAATTTACTTATATATTAACTTGTTTTTGTTTTTTTTTTGTGCTCCGTAACACTGGCCTATAATAAATATATGAATCCATTTGAAATTTTTAAGAAAACACGTTAAATTTAAGAAATTGCCAGAAAGCGCCATCTGGCGATCGGAACGAAGCTTAAAATATAATTCATACGTCATGTGAAAGCCTGATAAATGCCCTTTTCAACAAGACCAAAATAATCAAGATCCGTTAATTATTACTTAAGTTATGTCCGCTTTAAAAAACAAACATTTGCCCTTTCCCCCACTCTTTATTTGAACAGCTAGAGAAAAAACCCTTAATAAAAATTATTTGTAATTTAGCACAGATTAATATAAAGTCAATTTTGATATACCTTCACTGGGTGAACTTCTGAGAAAATCTGCCTCTTCTAATCGACTACGCGTATTACGCCCTCTAGCGGCCCACTTGGAAACTTAAAAATAATTTCCAGCGTTTTTTCTGGGCCACTTTTCCTTTAAAAAAATTTTTCAACATCATGGGATAAACGGTTTCCGAGATACCTTTCAGTGCAATATCCATTCCCTGTTAAAGCTTGAATCAGTTTCTCTGATTGTAAAGAATTTTGGTCACAATTCGCCAGGGCTCGGTAAACCAAAGAATCGTAGCTGATTGTTTCTGTACCTGTTGATGATGTGAATTTGCATTTAGGTATCTTTTCGTAAGTGTTAGTTTTGGATATACAGAGTGTCCTAAAGAACCATGCCCTCTCCTTTGTACAAGAACATCTAGAAACGGAATAGTGCCTTTTGATTCAATTTCTATTGTAAATTTTTTATTAGAGTGTTGCTGATTCAGTTGATCAAGAAACACATTTTTGACAAAAATTCAGCGTCTTTTGTTTACGTTTTCGTCCTCTTTTTCCTTCATACACGTTACTGTAAATTAAGGTCATACGTTATTATATTTATTGATAAAATGAACAATATAGCTTGAACGTAATGTTATTTTTGATGGAAGTTGTTTTTTCAATTTGCAAATCTAGGTTTTTAATTGAAATTAATGTTTTGTTATTAATTATTTCCAAATTTTTTATAATTTTGTTTCAGGAATATAAGACCACTTATAATAATAATAAATAAATCAAATGTTTAAAAGTTACGAGATTTTGACATAAATTGGTGGTTATTGTTTAAAGAAACATTTTGGTTTTTTACCAGTTCCAGCCAAAAAGGAGTTTACAACTTTTCACAAAGTATAATACTGTATCGCCATAGCTAGTATGTAATAAACTCGGTAATGAATTACCATTTTTTTTTGCAATTGGGAATGTGTAATGCAATTAAATTTTAGACAATAAATCTAAATAATTATTTAATCTAAACCAGCCAGCATAAATTAAAATTTTAAATGGACTACATCGCGCGTGAACATGATATAGTGGAAAGTGACATTATATGGAAACATGTGCGAAAAATCGATTACAGTTTTCATCTAAAGTTGTCAAAGTGTAAAGTGGACTGATTCGGGACGCTTTTAACAGATATTTAACATAAGGATCTTATTTTTCATTTTAATCAAGGTTGTACCAAAAAAAAATTAATATTACTGTTTAAAAAGCGTATGAAATCCAACTTTAGGCCCGGATTATCATATTTAGGAAAAAATATCATCGCGGTCATTTTTATACAGGATATCTGGACCTTCATTTTTTACATTGCTCTATAGGCAATATTTTAGTAAGAAAATACATTTTTGAATCTTTTTTTGTATTTTTTTTACTTACGGGGTTCTAGGTAAACTTTGGTTACTTCTCAAAAAGCTACAATAAAAAAAATTGTCTTCCTAATATTCCTGAGGTCTGGCCTAAAAAGATGTTTGGGTCAAATGTGACAAATATTTATTTCAGCAGTAATAAGAAGTATTTCTGTAAACTTATCTTGTTTTTTTTTTCTAACCTTACAGTTTTTGCTATACATAAAAGTGTATTCATTCAAACTTGTTCGATAAAAATAGGTCATTATTTATTATATTTGTTGATAAAATCAACAATATAGCTTGAGCCTAATGTAATTTTTGCTGTAAGTGGTTTACAGATCTAGCGTATTAATTCAAATTAAAGTTTTGTTATTAATTTGTTTCCAGATTTTATAATATTTCGTTTCAGAAATATTCCACTTATAATAATAATAAAAAAAATAAAATGTTAAAAAATTACATGATTTTTGTAGTAAATTGGTTTTTTACCAATTCTAACAAAAATGAGTTTGGATCTTTTCACACAGTGTTTTTTAAAGGGTGTAACAGGAGTGCGTTTAAGACTTTCTAAAATATTTTGGCTAAAAACCTGATATTCCGATAAATTGGAGTTTTTAAATGAACACTCGGTATATTTATTGGGAATGTGTAAAGCCATTAAATATTAACCCTTTTCAATAGGCTTTTAGCATATGTATAACATAAGGGTGTTATTCTTCATAAAGATTACAGAAATTTTCAACATTCTACCAAAAAAAAAAAACAATAATACGATTTGAGTGTTTAAAAAAGTTATGAAATCCAAATTTGGCCCGGGGACTATTATATTTAGAAAAAGTTGTTTTATTTTTTTCGGGATTTTTATAAATTTGTTTCTGAAATATAAATCCACTTATAATAATAACAAAAACAACAAGTTACATGATTTTTGTAGTCAGTTAGTGGTCTTTTGTTTAAAAAACATCATGGTTTTTTACCAATTACCAATTCCAGCAAAAACGAGTTTGGAACTTTTCATACAGTATAACAGTGTATCGCCAGTACGTAATAAATTCGGTAATAAATAACATTTCTTTTGCAATTGGGAATGTGTAATGCCATTAAATATTAGATAATAAATCTAAATAGTTATTTAATCTAAACCAGCCAGCATAAATTAAAATTTAAATCGACTACATCGCGTGAACATGAAATAGTGGAGAGTAGTATTAAGTTTTTGAATATTTTATTTAACGTTGTTAAAGTGTAGTGGGGTTTTAGCATGTGTGTAACATAAGGGTTTTATTTTTCGTTAAAGATTACAGAAATTTTAATCAACATTCTACAAAAAAAAGACATTTAAAATTTAATTTGACTTCAAAAAATTATGAAATTACAAAACGATTTAATTTTCACTGCAATATATAGGTTCTGTTTAACTTTGGAATAATTTGTAATTAAATCTATTCTTAAGAGATTTAAAATTTGCACGCCCAATAGTCCAGTTAGTTTGGTTTGGTGATCCTCTAAATTATACTTGCAAACTGTCCACAATTTAAGAAAATTCCAGCAAACATTGGCATATTTACCTTTCGAGTTAAGATGAATTTGCAGTGAGTATAAGTGGTACCTTCTGCAATATTTTTATAGAATATGTTCAATATCCAAAGGCATACATATTCTTTAATGCATTTACTGATACTACTTATTTGTAAAAAAATAATGCATAAAGCGTACAAAATAGAACAGGCAGTCATATAGCTACTATTAAAACACTTGGAAACCACAATTTAAAAACTTGCAGATGATATTTGAAAAAATCATTTAATCACCTCTATAGATTTTTCACACGTTGAGGATTTAAAAGCGTCGTCTTCAACGTTTTATTAACCGATGAAGAAAAAAAATTCCTGAGTGAAAGTATGTTGTTACTTCTCTCCTAAGAGGGAATGTCGTAATCGTGAAAAAATCACCCTCCCAGGTTTTCAAAGATCTTCAAGTTTTAGGATCCCTAAATGCCAAAAAGCATGTTTTCCTATTTCCGTTTGTCTGGCTGTTCACGGCGTAGCTAAAAAACTCCTTACTCCATTAACATGCCTATAGCAAATATATTGAGCATTGTGACTCAGCGGGGTTGTTTACATAATGCTGTTTGCAAAACACGAAACAATAGCCTGAACGGAAAAAAATTGTATTTATTATTATATATAATTCCAGATCTCGAAGGATAGATTGTCGATATAACAGTATCGAATAAATAGCTGGCAAAAAAGTTTGACAGCAATTGTTCTTATTTCATATTTAATTTTTTTTTACTGTATAAACCACCTCCGAATCTTTATTTCTTATTTTATTTTATAATATCATTTTATTTCTTGTATAAACCCACCTTAAATGTTTAAATTATTTATGCGACGGCAAACACCCACTTTTCGTAGTTTGAGAATTTTTCTCTATTTCAGAATACAGATAAATCTAAGTAAAAATGTGCAGTCAGTTCTTTTGTTCACGTGATCCACACCGTTCTAAATGGTTTATGGTTGTCTTTTAAATTCCTAAAACCAACAAACTTAACACCGAGTAGTTTTCATTTATTATTAAATGAATAAACGTATTATGTATTTTTGATTTATCGATATTTACTTTTTTGAGAATTGTATAAAAATTATTTGCTATGTTAATTTTAATTAACACATACATCAAGTACTACATGCAGATGAACTAGTGAGACTTGAATATTAATATAAAATGGCTGCCTAACAAGATGTTTAAACATTATATAAAAATCGGTTTACGCAAAACTTTACTCGTACAGAATTCCACTATGTATAGATAACCCAGTTTATATATTATTAGGCAAATAATTATTATTAGACAAATAATTATTTGGATAATAAACCCTATAAATAGTAATTTATTTATTTTTAAATGTATGTATATTCTTAAAATGTGTTGTCTGTATGTATTGGAATTCCATAATAGGGAAGTTAGGGATAAAGGTGAACTCACCGATTTTTTTCGTTAAGATTGTCGTCAATATTTTTTGACTAAACGACTATTCGTTTTTCAAGGTCAACCGTCATATTATATATATTTGGCTGAGCATCCGGCTCGTTCATGAGACTAATGAAGTTTCTGTCGGTATTCTACAGCGACCTGTCACACTGCAGATATTATATAATTTAGGTGCAGCAGCAGAATCGAGTATTTAGATTCATTCCGATATCCTGTTAAGATAATCGTTTGGCTACGGTTTTAAGTCTGACTATAAACGGGATAATTTTGATGCCCCTTAAACATTTTTAAAAAAGCAGGGCATTTGAAAATATGCTTCGAGATTGGGGTATTGGATGTTTTAAAGTATTACCTCTCGCAAACTTACTGTTCTATCCTTTAGATGAGAGCTATATTGCATTAATAATTTCTCTTTTTTTAAAATTTTACGTTAATTATAACAATAATTAAAAATAAATAAATGAAAACATTTTACTAATCTTACTTTGGCTTAGTCAGATTTAGCGGAAGTTCATAAAATTAATTTTGCATTAAGTGTATCTTGCACACTGTCTTCGTTCAACGCACTGCCATCATCCCAGCTCTCTATTAATTGTGGAGTTTCCTTTTGATATGCTCTGATTCGCTTGGATCCATCTCGTAGTTAATACCATCGTATCGGCGCATTATAAAAGGTTTTAATGCATAATTTAAGATGCACCAATAGGTTACTTACTACTAGAATTGTTTCGTAATTTTTGAACGGGGAAATAATTTTCGCTGTTCGAAATACTTTGTAAATAAGGTGCTATGCACAGCTCGTTGCTGTCTTTCTGTATTTTTCTTAATGGATGCTAGCCCTGATTCAATTAATTTAATTGTTTAATTGACTTCTAATTTCGTGTTCAAATTCGAAATTAAATAGATAAATAAAACTACCACATAAAGTCTACACATTTTCAAAATCGATTAGTTTCTTCATTACTTTAAGCGTGGAACACAATGCAAATTACTTCAAACGTTTGTGTTTTTCGGTGTTTTGTTAGATACTTTTTTGTAATTTTGGTTACAATCGGTTATATTTAGTTCCAACGTCAAAAATTATCACCCATTTTTATTTCTATTGGTTAGTTTTGACTTTAAGGATTTGCATTGTCTTCCAGGAGTTACAGAGTTCTTGGGGATAATTAAGGCGTGTTAAAAAAAATAACTATCGCCTTGAATAAATATAATGCTTGTTAATTTATTTATTATGCTTGGCATTTTCATAGTGTTTTAGCCTCCTTCTTTTAACATTTTTTAGGTAGATTTAAATTTGTTAAAATAAGTATTTGTATTATATATATATATATATATATATATATATATATATATATATATATATATATATATATATATTTATATATATATATATATATATATATATATATATATATATATATATATATATATATATATATATATATATATATATATATATATATATCGTAGAATTAGTTACAGTTCATCCTCTTTTGTGTTAATTTTCGTTGTTATTGTTTGCTTTCTTTCATTTTCCTGTGAAACAAAAGATAATTAACATGGCCGCAGAGTTGTCTTAAAAAAAGTTTATCATACAGTGTGTTTTCTTTGCATAAAATGAGACAAAACCTATAGGTAGGGTTGACACCTTTTTGCAAAGTGAAAAAAGGACATTGGACTTTACAAAAATTTGAAACCGGGGGAGGAGGGCAGCGCTCGAAAGTGCTGCGTGCGGCCCGCCGATAACAAATCGCCACTTTGAAAAGCTCTTTTAAGATCAAAATAAAATAAAGCCTAAACTATGATTTGAGATTAAACAAAGTTTTCTAAATAAAGTTGCCGATTTTTATTAAAATAAATTAATAATTCTAAGAACTAATTCTATAGAACAACGATTTCATTGTCTCGCCATTTGGTGGCCATTACAGAAAAAAATCGTTCAGAAAATACTGAACTGGCAGATAATACACTTAACAAAAATGAAATGAACGGAAAAACGTTAGCAGCATTATCAAAACGATTAAAAAGAATTTGCCATTTTTTAGCGTGTTTAAATTTAAAAGATCGTTTTCAATTTCTTGGTAACATTCAAGAATCTCCCTCATCAAAAAGCTGGTTCATATTGATTTGCAAGTTTGGATTATTAATTTTTTCGATAATTTTCTCAAAATCCGAAATAATCGAATTTTTATTTTTAAATTTACTTTGCCGACCACACTGTGCCAACTGTCTTCAGAAAAGTCATACCATTTTTCAATGTATTAGGTAGATATTTGATAAAATGCATTAAAATCACTTTGCAGTTTTTTGCTGCTGGTCGCAGCAGAGTATTTTAGCTTAGCTTTGGTTTCAAAGCTATATAAATTGTTTTTCGCGGTTAATCAGTAGTGCCGTGCTGCTGGCTGCTGCAGATAATTCATTTAGGGAAAATACGTAAATAAAAAGGGCATTTAAGGACAAAAAAGTCACAAGGACAATTTGTTTGAAAAAAGGACTGTCCTTTTCAAAAAAAAAAAAAAAACAGGTGGCAACCCTACCTATAGGCCCAGAGCAGCTTTTTATCTTTCCGAGATTTTTTTTTGCGGCTTTAATAAAATAGTATTTTTCGATTCTAGCGAAACTCGGAGTAATAAGGACTCGTAACAGAAAAATATTTTCTCTTGATGCATTTTTGTGTGTACTAGCGGCCAGTGGCGTAGAAATGAGTAAGCGTATGCGTTATTTCATTATTATTCAAGCTTTTAGTAAACATTTTATTCGTTGCAATATTGAAAATAAGTAAGTACCAAAGGTTAATTGCTCTAGTCAGGTTAGGCTAGGTTGCCTTTAATTTTAAACTTTCCTCTTTTAGAACAAAATAAGTTATTGCAGATTAAAATAGCTGGTACATGCTTGGATTTATCGACTTATACTAAGAGTACCTTTTGATATAAACATAATCAATAAATAATTTCCATAAATGTAGTTGCCAAAAATTGCAGTGACAAAAAATTGGGAAAAATGCATAATTTTACTACTTTTACGCCACATAAAACACGTGTTTCTGTAGATGTTCTTACTTCACCGGGTTTCATTCCAATATATTAATCATGGTTTTATGTACACAGGGAAATAACCAAAAATATTAACACCCTGTATCCTGAAGAATAAACCGTTTTGGACCTATGGGTAACATTTTTGTCTTATTTTTTGCCAGGCGATCTCCCATAGCTTTTGTCTTTGTTTTTGAAGTACACTGTATATTATATAGTGTTTAACTTTGTGGTGTTATACCAACTCATAAATATGTATATTAATTTCAACCCCATATCATCAGAGACCTAGCTATGGCCTGGTAATTAACGCTCAGATTTTTTGGTTTTAAAATGTATAGGTCATTAGTGGCCATAATTATTGTTCATTTGAGATATAGTTGATATGCTCTCAGTTTGTAAAATACTTAAAAGTTCCTTTTGTTTCTCCGCTTGAAAAAATATTCATTTGTATGGTTGTCCGTCGCTGTCTACGGGGGTGAATGCACTCCAGATAACCCGGATATTTTGGGGCATCCCCTCGGCCCTTTCCATGTGGGTCAATCGATTCCAAACGTAGAGTTTTCATATATAGAGTTTACTTTCATTTGAGGTAGCATTAAAAAATATTGTGTTATCAGCCGTTTTCTGAAAGTGCTTTACATTTAAGTAATGCTTTTTAACAGAAAGGCAAAAATTGCAACGCTAATTAATAAATTACTTTTTTACATTAGTTCCAAATATACAGTATAATGCGTTTAGATGCTGTGACATCGGTGGTACCTAATTTTTTAGAACTCCAAATTTATGTTCATTAAAATCCACAAAATTTTCGTTTTAGCTCAGTCTGGTGTTGACTTGCGTTGGTCCGGCGGATCACAGACGATAATCAATATCGCGTGTGTAGTACTTTGATGAGTAACCATTAGATAAATTTTCTTTTTCGATATGTTGATCATCATCGATAACTCTCTATATATCGGTAGTTATTTATCTATCGATAGTTATGAGTAGTTGTCGATCTAACTCCAGTTATCAGGTAGTTTTTGATACATCGATATGTTTAGTTTTTTTTAATTCTATCGATTGATTAATCATCGATAGGTCAGCGACAGATCGAATAACAATAAGTAAATAGAAAAATATTGATATATCGATAGTTATGGCTAAGTGACGATACATGAGCAATACTACTGATAGGTATCCAATGATATCGATATTAGATGATAATATCCATAGATAGCCGAGAACATCGATAGTTAAGGATAAACGGATATTTAAAAGCGAATTATGCGCTATATGAAAGTGACGACTTTTTTCGACTTCAAAAAATTTCATCGCAAATATAATGATATGCAGCAATAAACTATCAATAGGTAAAAATACTTATCGATAGGTCGATACCTATCGATATATCGATATACAAATTATATCGATAGGTGATGTGCTAACACCTGTCGATAGGGTAAATCTAATATCGCCAATCCCTAGTAATACTACCCCTTTCTCTGTAAGTCGTGTGGTTTACAGAAACTATGCTGCCAAAAAATATGCATTGTAAATATTAGAGGTTCCGACGAGTCCAATAAACCACAACACACACAAGGCGATATGTTTTTGTGTCTTACGGCTCGGTGCCTTCAGACGTTGCAGCCCAAGATCCGTTCATCGCACTATAAAGGCATCGTGAAGTGCTAATGCATGAGTCGGTGTTTGGGGAACGTCGACGGAAACTCCCACCCGCGCTGTAAATGCTAAGTTTTGGGAAATTGACTGTTTTAAAAAAAATCTATATCTACCAGAAAATATAGGTTTAATATACAGTGCTGCTCTTTAATGTCACCCCTCTCCTTTGATTTTTTTGAACCAGTTAAATATCTGAAAGCATATTTGTTTAAAAATTGTTTTAAAAGATGTGCCACTTAACCCCCTTTTCTAGAATGATAAAGAGGCGGAATTATACATACAAATTTTCGGACAAAATGCAAGCCCCAATATTTTCAATAAGAATTATTATTGAGTTGAGTTGCATTTTTGGCGTTGTCTAGCCTAAGAAGCGTAAATGTAGAGTTCTACAACAAATTAGTTATATAGAGTTTTATGTAAGATCGTGTAATTTTCCCAAAATTTTCTTAAACGATAACTGTTCCATCTAAACAAATATTTGTTAGCTCTTCTATTTATTTTTAAGACATATACATAGATACTAATTTTCCATAAATTACATAATGAACACTACAACTTTTATATTTATTTTGTTTCTACTATAAATGAGGTAAGAAACAATTGTTTAAAGCATACAGAAGCTAAGAAGGAAAACATACAAAAATCACAAAATTCGTCTAGGAAGACCTGTAAACTTCTGTTTTCCAACACAGTTTAGGTATTCTTTGTAAGAATTATGGTTACAAAAACTAATATGATTTTCTGCATTGAATTAAAATCCTGACCAAGGGCAGTGTGAAAAGGGAGATTAATCAGCCTGTTTGGCAAGTCCATTTATATTTCATTCAATAAATAGACCTTAGATATATCCTTCCTTTTCGTGGATCTGTACACAGCAACAATAAATAATTATTCTGGTTTAGCCAGATGTATTAGCATAAAACGTAATTAGTTGTGTTCGGCATTTTTTACTACAGAAATGTAGTTACAGGGTTCTTAGCTACCTGGAAAACCTGGAAGAGTAAGTGAGGTAATTCAGAAATCCCGACTCAAAATCAGGGAAAAGTCAGGGAATTTACAAAACTAATAGAAAGTCAGGGAGTTTTATACTAAACCTGGAAAAATAATAAAATTAATATTTCCACCAGCGATGCTTGATTGTATTTACCTAAAATTATTTCGTCGCGTTTATATAACAATAATTATATTTAACATATATATTATATAACTATAATTTATTTAACATCCCTTGTATTACTTCAAATTATTGTGGTTCTAAAATTTTTTGGACAAAATGACGACTTTAAAAATTGTGGCATGTTATTAAGTTAATTTTGAACCTTTCTCATGGAAACGCCACCGTTGAATCGAGGTTTTCCATATATAAAAATATTTTAGTCGAAAATCTGTTGGATGAGTCCATTACCTGCCAGACAAGTATATGACGCAATTTATCAAATAGATAGTGCATTAAATGTTAATATTTCCGACAAAATGAGGATATGTGTTAAAAATGCTTACAAAACTTATCAAGATGCCCTTGACAACCAAAATCGCCGAAAAGGGATAAAAAAAGATAATTTTAATTTTTTGTTTGTAAATGCTTTGTTTAACCGCATTTTTTTTACTTAATTTTAAATAGAACTGAATATCCTTTCAAAAATGTAAACCTCTTCGAGGTAAAGTAACCCTGCTTGGTCTATTACTATAGCATTTTCCGAGGCATTTTCTTTAGTATTTTATATTTCTTATAAATTACATTTAAGTTTAGTTTAATTAGTTTTGTTGGCTTTTTTATAAGAAATATAAATTCGCAAAATATAACCTGAAATTTCCGTGAAATTGTCAGGCAAAACCTGGAAAAGTCAAGTAATTTGATAATTTAAAATTGCTAAGAACCCTGAGTTAGTTCACTTTTTAATTAGTAATAGTCAGCAATTGTAATAACTTTCCTCTTTTAGGAGGTATAACGGTATAAACAGTCTCAAGTTTAAGGCGTTTGATCTAAGATTTGTTAAAATGCGGTAACCCCCCCCACAGCTAGTTTGACTTAAAGAACCAATTCCATATGAAACAGAAAGCAGGGACCTTTTTGTCGTCTCTTGTTAGATAGACTTGTATCTCCAATATTTTTAACACAAATCTAATAGTATCATGTACATGTTCAGGGGAAAAGGAAAGGAAAGGAATGTTTTACGACTTTGTGTAGTAGAAATAAATGAACAAAATGATAATAGTTTAATGTTTCTAGAATACATTTTTTTTTATTTTCAGGTAGCTGTTTCATCCCCCTAGGGCCTTTATAGGGAGACCTTGTATAGTTGAAAAAATGTTTTTTTATTAAAAAAAATTATATATAAAAAACTATTTAAAAATATGTTAAAATTGCTAAGAACCCTGAGTTAGTTCACTTTTTAAATTAGGTGGGTGGCTATATCAACATGTAATAGTCACCAATTGTAATAACTTTCCTCTTTTAGGAAATAACGGTATATACAGTCTCAAGTTTAAGGCGTTTGATCTAAGATTTGTTAAAATGCGGTAACCCCCCACAGCTAGTTTGACTTAAAGAACCAATTCCATATGAAACAGAAAGCAGGGACCTTTTTGTCGTCTCTTGTTAGATAGACTTGTATCTCTAATATTTTTAACACAAATCTAATAGTATCATGTACATGTTCAGGGGAAAAGTTAAAAAAAAAACAGAAGCAATTTCTATATACGCTACTGATCTAGGCCATAAACTCTTCGTTCTAGACAGTACCCAAAACCGCGACTCAATATCCTAATTCTTATTTAAAGTATTGAAACTGGAATCTTTTCCACGGTTTATTTAATTTTTGCCTTCAAAATAAAGGTCAGTCGCTATCTTCAAATTTCATACAAAAGGACCATTTAGTCTGAGATTGAAGTGTCAAACTTCAAAATTTTATCTGGTTCAAAAAATAAAAAGGTAGGAGTAAATAGAGTTACACATTATATGCACTGTATAAACATGGCCAAAGTCATTTAAAATGTGTGTATTTGTATTTGTTTACTTCAGTGAGCATTATCATAACTTACGCCACATGCTAAGTTTATGGGAACTAGGCTGGTTAAAAAACTTTAGATATATACTAGGAAATGGAAAAGGAAGGTACTTGCTAAATCTGTAGAAACTGGACAGGTTAAACTAATTTACCTAAGCTTTTTTAAATTTTGTTTATATTTTTTTCTGGTTACATCATTTAGCCTTATAATAATTTATAGAAATTGCACAGTTTAATGGCACTAAAACGAAATCGTTGTTGAAGTTACCTTAAAATCCAAATATAATCAAAATTCGGCGAATTATATGCAAAACCGGCATACAAATCTTACATCTTCACAGAGAAAAAAATATCACTGTTCATAATGTTATATCAAATCGCTATTTTGTACCGAACTGCTTTGAATCATCTCCAAAACTAATACCTCTAAAACATGTATGTTGTCTGTTTTAAATATTTCTTAACTCTGTTAAAAGATAGAAAGAAGCAGGAAAATTTCCTAGTCTCCACATCAACAAGCATTTAATCAAATATAAACATATCTTAGAGGTCTTGAAAATATTTCCTGATGGGAGATATGCCTTTGTTTTATTTCGACCCGGTTTAATGACTTTTAATTTCCTATTTGCGATTTATTTCTGTTCTTTTTATTTATTTTAGTTCTATACTCATTTAAATTTTAAAAAGATCCTTATCACACATCAACTATGGTGAAGTCCTTCTAGCTTAACGGGTTTTAAAAACGATTAAAGATTTAAAAAAAAAGATACAAGCTCAGTTTGTATAAAGTGTGTAATAGGCATAATTTAAATCATGATTAGGAGCAAATGTAGATAATGTTAAACGTATCGGGTGATCACGTTTTTCCTTGCAACTTCTTATTTAACTTGCTTTCTTCATATGTCTGTCTTTTCGCTTCAAAATTTGTAATCCGTTTTTCAAGAACTTGCTGGCATCTGATTAAGCTAAAATTTGGCGAGGAACTTCGGCGACAATGCAGTAGTATAGTACCCATGGAGCTGGTCTGATGATGGAGCAGGGAGGTAGCCATAGAAACTTCTACACTACACAAGATAACCCCGTTGGATTTGACTTGACATGTACTATAGACCTATGTGGTGTCCATCCCGCCTCTATAGGGCAGGATAGAAACCATAGTCCCTGGAGTCAGCCTATTACTTTAATAAATATTGAAATTATTTATTAAATTAATAACTTTACTTCAAATTAAAGTTTCAAAGTTCAGACCTATATTAAGTTGCCATTTTTGGCCGTTTGACAAATGTCATTTCTAAATGTAGAAACATGTAGATCAAAAATACTATGTAGTACGCAAAAACGCCATTGTAATAATAAGAACCCAAATCGATAAGCAAAACAATATAATAAAATATCTCGTGTTTTAAAATATTACCTATTAGTTTATGAAAAAAAAACATATACATATCTTCACTTTTGAAGAGTTGTTAGAATCACCACGTAGACAAAAAAAAATTATAACCAAATCTTTTTTATGGTTTTTCGTTTTCCACCCCTTAAAATAAAAACTTAAATTTTAATTTTAGTTTTAAATTGCTGTTTCACCCCCTATATATAAAAAATTGCTTGTTTTCAAAAAAGAAAATAAATGTGTCATGTTTTACGACCTTGTGTAGTAGAAATAAATTCTAGAATACATTTTTTTTTATTTTCAGGTAGCTGTTTCATTCCCCTAGGGCCTTTATAGGGGGACCTTGTATAGTTGAAAAAATGTTTTTTTATTAAAAAAAATTATATATAAAAAACTATTTAAACATATGTTAGATATTTCACGTTTTTTATATATATATATATATATATATATATATATATATATATATATATATGTGTGTGTGTGTGCAAAATTTACACTAAGAAATTTTGCAGGTCTTAATTCAAAATATCTTAAACAATTAAAAGCCTCTCTATACCTATTATCCATGTAAATCCATATTAATTGCTATCATACACCCTATGCAAAACAGCTGATATCCTTAATGGTCACCGAGATGGTCACTGATGATGATAGCTTAGTATAAGCATGACAGCCGACAACAATTTCAGATATACCCCGTACTTAATGTAAAAAATTAAATTAAATATTCTGTCGAATCGTCGGATTACTGGAAAATACCAATACTCCGGACCGAATCTCTTTGCTTTGCAACCGCGTATATTAATATATAACTCGAAATCATATATACTAAAGTCAGCAACACTTTGAATAATGCATATAAAGCAAAAAATAAACATAAAACTACTAAAGGCATTTCGAATTAAAAACATCGCGTCCCTGCTAAACTGTTTATTCTGACCTGTCCTTCAAGTTGTCAAATGTCTCAGTTTTCTATCAAATGGAAATTATGTGCATTTTTATTGGAAATTCACTTTTACCCAATTTTTCGACCTCGGATAAAAAAAATTAATCGTGTCAACTGCAATCGAGAAATCAATTTCATCTTCAGTGACTATATGCGAGAATGTGTACTTTTGTTGCTGGTTAAAACCCCTCCCGACCGTGAAATATTCCCCGTAAAACCGGGAAGAGGAAAAGGCTGCACTGCGACTTATTCTTCAAAAGAGCTGCAATAGCTTGGATTTGAACATATTCTATTCGTTCATGCATCCCAGTTCATTTACATAATATAAGATGACTAAAATTACAAGCAGTTTTCAAATTTTTTTGTCCATTATTTTAATTTGAAAATAGAGCAACACTAGTTTAATCGGGCCTATTTATCGTGGTTTTAGTTTATGCACTCTTTTAAATAAAAATTTAAGCTGTGTCATTACAATACCGATCGTAAATATAAAATATACTAAAACTACTATTTCAAAAACAAAATAATATATTTACTTACTTCTACCAGTATGGAGTATTTACATAGAGGATATATGGAACAACAAACGAATACTTAAAAACTATACAAATTCCAGTTCATTGGTTTCCAGCACGTCGTGTTGACAATCTTGTATCTTCTTCAGTGTAGGATCGTTTGGCTCTGGTGGCTAATCCCACCGGCTTTTAGAGCTATGGGCGCGTAACTAATTGGTGTGTGGGCGTAAGTGACTGGAGCATGAGCATAAGTGAGAGGAGCATGAGCATACGCGATTGATGTTGTAATCGGAGCGTGTGCCGTGATGAATGCGGGTGCCTGTAATGGAACGTGGTCTAATGCTATTGCAGGGGCATGGGCAACCTAGTGAAAAATATATATACCATTAACTATTCCGCAGTTTTATCAAAAACAATATAAACGTTACTCTTTTATTAAGTATAAACCATGGAATAAATATTAATTTTTTTTTGGTAACCTCTTTTTCAGTATTAGTGGAAATTATTTGTGTTATTCCTATTTTTTCATTTTTCTAGATGAAGATATAAAATAAATTAACAAAAAAATGATTTAAAGCTATAATGTGATTTAGGCAAGAATGACACTCCGACCGGCTTTTTTAAAAATCTGTATAGACGGCGCGCCGGCGCACTAAAAAAGAAATTTTTTTGCATGGGAATTGCGATAGAACATGACATTTACATTTTACTATACGTTACTTGCATTATTTTTCTCACAATAAAAATGTATACGGATTGAAAAGATCTTATATCCACAACAAATTTGCGCTATTTGAAATTGGATAAATATAAATCGTTTTGCTAAAATTTAATTTTTAAAACAGGTGATTAATAACATCGCTGGCGACACCGATTTGTAAAATACGTCCTATGAAATCTTGCAACATTGGTGGATGTTATGCGTTTGTGGTTCACCTGGCAGCTGACAAAGTTCAAAACGTAAACCTAATCTCCTATAAATACTACATAATTTACAACTGTAAATTCAAAAGAAAATTACCTGCCAAAGGGGTTTTCACAGAACAATCACAATAATTGGAGCTCATTGTCCTTGTTCTTACGCGAAAAACACTATGTAACAGTGCTGCTATTGTTTGAGGTTAAATGCATTGATAGGTTGTAATCACCTGGGCATTTTAGACAAAATAAAATAGAATAAAATCATTGACATAATAGGTTATATGGACTGGCCCCGTCAAATATGCGAGATGGAGCTAATAAAGGCGGATATCCCACTAGTTGAGCGAGATAATGTCTGCCTTTATTAGCTCCATCTCTCTCGCACTGCGTTGGAGTCAATGAAGCGTCGCAAAGGCCCAGTCCATTATCCTGTTGTGACTATGGATACAATTTACCATGTTGCCAAATGTACTGTATTTAGAAATCTGTAACGTCAGAGGTGTTTTAAGAGAAAAAAGGCCAAAATCTTTTAAAATATTGCAAAAACCAAATGTTCAAAATATATATATATATATATATATATATATATATATATATATATATATATATATATATATATATATATATATATATATATATATAATATATATAATATGAATGTAAAAAGCTGAATGATTTAGTATCAGAAACTTTGGAAGATTCAGAATAAATTACAAAAGCATAGCTAGATTGGACCAAGCACCCAATGACAGATTAAGATCCTCATAAGTTTTTCTTTGTCAATATATTAAATTGAAATTTGGGTCGACAAATAATTTTTTTTACAATGACGGCATTGTCATGTATTTTATTTTCAAATTTCTGTAACTAGAGACACTCTATATATGTTTGCATATTTTGATTCATTGGGACATTCTAAGTTCAACCATATGCCATTTTGACATGCGAAGCTATGCTGTGATTTAAAATTAGATTAGAATGTCATAATAAATGAAAATAAACAAAAGCTGTCCCACCAAAAGTTAATAGCAGAAACTCGGAAATAAAAGTAGATGTGGCAGAGTTGTATTTTAATAAATTTCAAAATTATGTCCTATTTAACCATCCAAAACTTCCTTCTAGGATGTTAGCAAAGACATGAAATTATTATTAATTGGTCCAAAAAATTAACTTAACTAAAATAAAAACCAATTGTAATTTTAATTACTCTTGACAGTTATACTATACCTTTAGTTACTTCAATGAGAGATTTTGGTGTTATTTTTGATCAAAATTTAAATTTTAAGGGCCATATAAAAAATCGTTAAAAATGCATATTTTAAGCTAAGAATTTTATACAATTTTAAAGATTTTTTTAAATACTAACACTAAACTAAAACTTGTTGATTCTTTAATTCTAAGTGGCCTTGATTATTGTGATTCAATTTATCATAATACATAAATTACAAACCTTACATAATTGTATCAGGTATGCAACTGGTCTTACCAAATATGATCATATATCTCCAATTTTTAATAGATTTAAATTATCTAAATTACAATTTAGACGCGAAATCCCCTTATCTTTTTTTATTCATAGAATAATTTTAAACATTAATAATTTATATGAAATAATTCAATATCGAAATAACATTCATAATTTAAATACTAGGAAGCAAAACTTGGAAATTCCTGTTTATCAAACATAATAATATAAATCATCTTTTAAATATATATATATATATATATATATATATATATATATATATATATATATATATATATATATATATATATATATATATATATATATATGTATATATATATATATATATATATATATATATATATATATATATATATATTAATCGTGATGTAGGATTGAAAGACTGATTAACTCAGTAATCAAAATCCTACCTTTTGTCTAGTTTTAGTTAGTGTCTATGTAGATAATATTGAATTGTAATATTTTTATTTATATATATTTCAATTACCTGGCACAAATAAATCATTAATCAAAGTGTCACCCGGTATAATCATATTATATTGAACTATTAACTTAATACTTATTAGGGCACATGAGCAATTTTTAAATGTAATTTAATGGTTGTTAATTAAGTATGAAAAAGTGCTTTTAGAATTTTTTCTGTAGTATTTTAAAAGATTTTAACCCCTGTCAAACGGTTAAAATAGGTTAACCTATTAGGCACTCCAACGATCTGTCACTTTCATGTCATTTTTGGGTTGTCGTAGGACAAACAAAACAAACTGATTTAGCCAATGAGGTTTAAATATTGGTTTGATAAGTCCCACAATATTGGTTAAATAGCTGTCGTAGGACAAGCAGCTGCTTTGTTGGACTGCCTAATTATGTCTATGATTTTACCCTAATTTTATAGGTTATGATCCCTAGGTGATTATAATCAATAAAAACGTTTAACGTCAAACAATAGTAGCATTGTTGCCACAGAGGGATACACAAAGTATTTCGCGCAAGAATAAATAAAATGTGTAATTCTTATTGTGCTGGGAAAACATGTCACTGAAGAGTTTGGACGAGATATTTGTTCAATGTCCAAAAGTGAACCAAGAAGTAGGTGGTTAAGAGCCAGTGGACGAGAAAATATTATTGTAGTAGTACAATAGTTTTGTAAAGATCATTTTAATGGAACTTACTTTATTAGGCTGCCAATTTAAAGCTTTTTATTACAGTCACCTCTTATCATCGAAAATTATATATCATGAAAGTTGATTAGTGGGGTTAAAACAATGAAAAAGCATGTAATTCCAAACAACTTCTTATGTGATGTTACTAATTCCGATAGAAAACGAAAACATTCGACACCTGGTTTGGTTACAAAAATACAAAAACGAAATAAGTGTCGAAAAGGAGAAAACTAGTTGAGGTGTTAATGAAGGTGACAACACCACTGTGAGGACATGCAATAAAAAGAAATTGGCAAACAGTGAAACCTCGTATGCTTAGCAAGTACGTTCAGTTATGTTAGCAACAGTACGGTAACAACAGAGCTATCAACTACAGTACTTTAAAGTTTATATTAAAAGCTCGTTCAATGTTAAGCCTTATTAAAGATATTATAGATAAAAATATCATGTTATCATCACCTAGCACCAGTGGTTCATCTTTCTTACTAAGCCAAACAACCTCTTTAGCTGATGAAGAAGAATATAAAGAAAATGTCTAGAAGAGTGCCATAATACACGCAATGATTTTAATTAAAAATAGTCCACAGCGCTATATTGGGGTCCTACAAGACTGTCTGTATAATCTGGATTTGGTAGAGAATCTGCAATCATACTTTTGGACAAATTATTTATTACGATTATGTTTCGACATCTGTCAGCTGCCTGTATCCACCAATATTGCCAGTTTTTAGTTTTCTATAAATAGGTGACGACAGTGCAGTTTTTAGTCACGCAACCAAAACATATTTTAAAAATTAAATTATAACAAAACGAATTATATTTTTCCAATTTCAAACGTCCTGGTTGTAAGGCTTTTTCATTCCATATAATTCTTATCATGATAAAAATAAGGCAAGTTCCTATTATGACTACAAAAATTAGTTATTTTAGCGAACTTACTGCTAAAGGTGCCGATGCAAATGACAACGGTGTTGATGTGTGAGCAATAGCCACTGGAGCAGGTGCATGCGCTACAGCTATTGCAGGAGCGTGGCTTACTACTGGTGTTACGTGGTGTAAAGGTTCTTTATGCACGACGGCATTAAAACCGTTAACTGAATCGGCAGTATAGTCTACTCGTCTTCGTGAACCATCGGGCTCTACAAGGGAATATGACCCCTTAACGACATCACCGTCCCGAGTCTCTTCTTGAGTCTTCTGGTCCCCTGTGTGAGCATCCTGAAACATGTGTTTGCCTAACTTTTTTTGAATTCTGATGATAGAAATGTAAAATCAAAGGGTGGATGATCAGTGAAAAGTTTATTGTACAAGTTCAGTATGAATCTATGAAGTATGAAATTTTAGAAGAGTTCATAGAAGTTCCTACAAGTTTCAGAAAAGTTTTTAAAGACTCTGTGAGATTTCTTTGTATTTTTTCATTTGTATTATATATATGGGCGTTGGCAATATACAATTGTTAACTAAACATTTACTGTGCCCTGGAGTGGCGTTTGTTTTTAAATATTTTAACATTTTCAGACGTTAACAAATATCTCCCTGAAACTAACCTAAGGGTTCCATTTTTTATTGCTTCTAATATTTCCCTCCGGACTTCCCAAATTAGTCGAAAATAACTGGTTTTACAGTATTTTTTATGCATGGTCATCGTTAAAGTTATATGCTTTATAGACAATTGAATAAAAATTGATCGTTTAGGAATTTTCACATTGCTTTCAACCTGTGTAAAAAGCAAAATTGCACGAATTAATGTTCTACAAAATGCCTCTATGAAACTTAAAAAATTTCAAGTAATTTCAATCTATAAGAAGGTGCCTTTAAATTTAAAATCTGGGGGCAACGATCATTAACTTTATTTTTTTAAATACCTAAATATTTTATTTCGATCTCCTTAAATCAATGATGTATAACACTTAACTATTTAACAATCAGGAAAGACATATTAGAGAAGTACTAGCCGTACTCCTTCTAACACATTTTCGCATATGGAAAACATTTGCATTCGTTTAGTTGTAATCAAAAATGTTTAGATAAATATCACGTTCTTGTAACTTCACAAACCAACAACTTCAAAAAATAATTTATTGATTCAATCGGCCAGTACTGGAGATCTTAGCTGAGCAATTTATTATACTTTTATATTGTTACTAGCTGCTGCATCAGACCTTGTTCTGCCTTTTTCGTTGGATGGCGCTTTGAGTTTCCAGTGGAATTATAAGATTTCGCATTCAACACATCATCCTGAAATGTTATTGAACAAAAACATATTGGTTATAAATCAATACAAAAAATAGTGTTGAAGGGTCTCGGTAACCAGACGATCATTTAAAAAGAAATCATATAAATTTGGCGTGGTGATTCTTTTTGTGATGTGGGTACAACATAAGAAAGAATTTGTTTCAAACTCGCCACTAGGAAGGTGAAAAGGGGTAAAATGTGGTACTTGACTGTTCTCCAGAAAAGAAATACATACTGAAATCCAACCAGGACATCACTTTCACTTAGTTTAACGAGGAGCTGAAGGCAATGAGGGAGCAGCTAGCCTTTCTGAGAGAGACAAACAGGCAGTAAGATGTGTAAATGCCCAGCAATATAAAAACATGAGAAAAGGGTATAAGAGCAAAATACGGGAAGCCAAAATAAATGCCAACAACAGCTTAATAAGAAATTCAAATAACTCTACGAAAGCAATGTGGCATATCATAAATCAACATAGAGGTAAGAATAGCGCTGTTCCCAATGAAGGTAATCTTTTCCCTGATGATTTTAGTGAATTTTTTTGTAATAATGCAGAGAGTGTTATAAGTCATGTTCCGAAAGTGGAGGTACACCCATTAGATAAAATGAAATTATTAGTTCCCCCTGTGAACCCCTTTTCTTTTACAGAAGTCTCATTTAATGAAGTCCGCGAAGTCATTAACACCTTAAAAAATAAAAAAAGCAAAGATTTATTTGGATTTAACGTTAAAGTTATAAATTCAGTTAAAAATATAATATTATTACCCTTGACTAAATTAATAAACATTTGTTTTAGAAATAACACCTTTCCTTCAAGATTAAAAAAAGTTATTGTTGCACCAATATTTAAAAAAGCAATACTGAAATACCAGAAAACTATAGGCCTATCTCCCTACTGCCAGTTGTTTCGAAAATATTTGAAAAGTGTATGGCACTAAGATTGGTAATTTTTTTTAAAACTAATGGTCTTTTCTCAAACTGTCAATTTGGCTTTCGACGAGGAAGGAGTACAACCATGGGCTTCCTGGGCCTGATTTCTTTTATAATAGAGATCTCAGTAAGGCTTTTGACTGTGTTGATCACAGTATCCTCTTGAAAAAGTTACAGTATTACAACTTCTGTAATGATAAAATAGAGATCCTTGCATCATACCTGATTAATAGAACTCAGATAGTGAGGTATAAGGGCGCGTTTTCGGCAAAGAGAAGTGTTAATATTGTGTTCCACAGGGCTCAATCCTGGGACCAATTCTCTTTTTAATATATATCAATGACCTACCTACCAACAGTATAGCTAAATACACTCTATTTGCTGACGACACGACTTTATCTTTTGCTGATAAAACATTAGAGAACTCTTTGGGAGGATCTGTGGCTGCGCAAGACGAGGCTAAGCTGTGGTTCTGCTCTAACAGGCTGTTGCTTAACAGGGCTAAAACGGGTAGAATGGTATTTTCTATGCGAGAGTTCCCTGAGAATGACGATCATAAGTCTCAGGCAAAATTTTGGGAGTCTTGCTAGACTGAGGGCTACAATGGGGTCCACACATAGATGCTGTTGCTGGTAGGTTAAATCAGGGAATATATGTTCTACGGAACTTATCATCCTGTGTTTCTCCAAACATCTTGAGAATAGCTTACTTTGCTCTTTTCCAGTCGCATGTCTCATATGCAACCCTCGCTTGGGGACACTCCTCGGGAGTTCATAGACTATTTGCCCTCCAAAGGAGAGTAGTGAGGATCCTCGCTCATCTGAATTACCGGGATGATTGTAGGGATGTCTTTGCTTCATTGGGAATACTTACCGTACCACGCTTATATATTCTAGAAAATCTTTTATTTGCCAAACGGAGCACAACCTTCCTGACTCATGATGAAATACATGAGTATGATACAAGAGATAAAAGGGTCCTTGTACACCTTTACTGGAGTCTGAAGAGGTGTCAGGACGGTCCTGGATTTTGGTCCATAAAATTTTTTAACGTCTTGCCGGTAAATCTAAAGAACTTACCATATAATGAATTTCATAATAAAATAAAACAGATACTTATTGTGCATTCATTTTATTCGTTTCAGGAGTTTTTAAATTTTACATTTTAGATGATAATGATATAATTATTGTGTAAATCGTTGTGTTGTTTTTGCAATTCAAACTTTAATAATGTATGTGTATGTCATCACTTTAATAAATTAGGACCTATATGTTTACTAGAAATTAAGTTTATTGTGCTTTTTGTTATACTTTTTTCCTTTTACTTTGATTATATTGACGTGTGTAAACATTTTACCAGATGTATTTGACATGAATAAATAAATTGAAATTGAAAAGATTTTTTTATTATGAAATTCTTGAATTCTGTTAATTATAAATAATACGCAGTGTTGTCATTTTAAAATTTTTCCAATTTTTTATACCTATTAATGAGCAGAAGCTTAATTTCTGATTTTCTATTGTATTTAACTTACGTGTATTCCATATTCGAATTTATATTGGGGATGGGCATCATACGGTTCTGTTTTTATAGCCACAGCTGGTCCATGGGCTAATGCAAGAGGTGTAGAAAATGACTCTAAAATGGGAGAGGCTGTTCCTGAAACAGCCAGTAGTGCTAGTGCAAGACCAAACTGTAATAAGATAGAAATGTTATTTCAAAATTAAACGGATTACTGTAAAATATGTAGAGCTGTTTAAAAAAAATGAAGATTGTAAGGCTATTATTATTTTAATAATTAGCCGATTGTCATCGTTATGGTTTAATTGTATAGAAAACTGTCCTATTTAATAATTTTGACATAAGAAATTAAAGATGACGTGGTTATTTAAACTTAAGAGAAACGTTTTAAGAGCTCTCAAAAAAATCTAAATGGCGAATAGGTACGTGTAAAATGTCATTCGATAAAATTAGTCTTGTATAAAATGGATTTGGAATGTTATTTAGTTCTTTCACATAAAAAATAACGATTAAAAATCGACAGATGGATTAATTAGAAACCCACGTTAAGTTCTAGAGGCGGTACTGCCAGCTGTTAATTGCTTTTGCAATATGTTCTGTGTTCATTTATCGCCAGCATTAAAGAATCCTTATACAACGCTAATCAAATATCTAAAGATTTTTTATCTTCTTGTTCGCTTAACTCTAAATATATAGTAATCGCAAAATGTATAAGAACTTCATACCTGTGTGACACTTACGGGTTGCCGTTTTTAAATACTCAAGACACCGAATTACAGGTTTTAATGAGTTACTATAACAGCAGCTCCGATTAAACTTCGCCTGAATTCATTCATAGGGTGAGGGTGAATAATTTAATTCATCTGTCGTCTGTTACTTGTTTTTTTCAAAATATGAAGGAACTAATAAAATAATCCAAAAATATACAAAAAACATTTTTTTAAGAAGCCAATTTTATGAAAATATTTTTTAAATGTATCCGCCGCTTTGTTTTTTTAGAGCTAGCAAAACTTTTAACTTATTATAAACATGCCATCTTGAATTTTTGACAAATTTCAAAATTATTAAATCAAACATTAGGACAAAAGCAAAACAATCCTTGTCTCACCAGGTTAAAGTTTGCTTTTTGAAAAATCCAAACCTGTGGATTTGTATTCTTTTCAACCTGATGATGGCGTGCATATTTTATTTTACACCCCGACGCTAGTAATATTTAAAGGTTTTTTCTTAGTTATAATAAAAATTATTTCTTGAATAATAGTTAGGCTTATCTTTTGTAATACTCTTGGAACTTCGTAAACTAAACAAATGATGAAAGTTAATTATTTAAAATAAACGTTTATTCTCCAGTATATATCAGGATGTTGACTATTCTTATATTTAATGATAAAAAATTCCTTCTAGTTTTAGTGGAGTATTTAATACGATACTTCTCAGTAAATCCGTGATTAGCTGTGAACGTTTTAGTGCGAACGTTGCAAAGTTATATTTAGGGTAATTTTCTGGTATTTTTATATTTTTGGTACAAGATTTTTGGAAGCGAATCTGGAAGTAATTTTTTTCAGAAACGGGTCGTTTTCGAGTTTTCTATGAGTAAAGTTTGTATAGCACTTCTCACTGTTTGCACATTTCATTTTATACAAAACAACCAATTTTACCGAAATTGAGTTTATGGGTCCTATCTTACAAATTCATACTTGATCTTTTCAATGTAAAAGGTCCTATCCCAGTATTTTGAAAAAAATAAAAATGTAAAAAATGCTGAACTGAAATTATATTTGAAAAAGAAAAAGGATAAGTATCATCTTAGGTCCCCCATGTTTGGGCATAGCGGCTTCTTCTAAACATTTTTTTATATATAAAATGGCCAAAAAGACATATAAGCCCCCAAATAATCAGCCTATTTACCCATATGATTTTTTTCGTATTAATAATTCCATGAAAAGGACGGTTTAAGTGTTCTTATGGTGACGTTTGTTAACGTAGGCCCTTTTAAAATATCCTTAAACTACTAAGGCGGGTTTGTATCATGTCCTACTTACAATTTCTTTTTTACCTTTAGCACAACGTTTCGATTGAAATGTCTCGTCAACAGATACATATACAGTGCCCGCGGAAAAGTTTGCACCATATGGGAAAGTTTTTTATTATGGATTTCTAGAAAATTTTATTCTTGATAAAAGGTAAGTTCTTTAGGAGAAACCCATTTTGAGGCTATAAAATTTCTCATCAGATCTACAGGGTGTTCAAAATATAAAAAAAATGGGTTTTGTTTTCGAAGAAAGTGTAAAACTACAATTTTTGGTACAGCCAAATTAAAGAGCAATTAAAAAACAGGTATATATGTATATATATATATATATATATATATATATATATATATATATATATATATATATATATATATATATATATATATATATATATATATATATATATATATATATATATATATATATAGATACGAGTATCCACACACAGAATATGTTGACAATTTTAATGTGTTTGTAAATCGTCGAACTGTTTTAACCTATTGGTTGTTCAACAATATTTCAATGTAAAACATTAAATTAAATATTTAAATTGTGCGATGCAATCTCCTGGAATCAAAAATGTTGTTACTGTTCCATTGAGGAAGGCTGAAATTCTGAAATAAGCCGTCAAAATACTTCAGTAGCCAAGCATGCCACTGAAATTTTAAAAATAAATATTCTACATGTTTCTGTCGTCCAATTAAATTTTATTAAATGTGACGTGATGAATTTGTTTTTTTAGCTGAATATAGGAAGTTATCTTCAGTGAAACAGCACTAATGAAGGCATATGTACCTAAACATTTGTGTGAAACAAACTAAAAATTAGTGCCGAAAAATAAACGTTTGTTTTTCAAAAAAAAAATTGAGACTAAGAAAACCAAAGAAAAGTTTCCTATATATATATTTATATTGTAATGTAATTTAAGAATAACGTTTCTAAACATATTTAAAAGTCCAAAGTGTAACTGAATTTAAAATATGGGCCAAATTATCATTGTTTAAGGCCAATGTGATCATTATCTGCCCTATAATAGAGGCCGATGAGTCACCTGATGAATATCACTGGGGCCAATGTGACAAAAACTTAATGATTTTTTAATTTACTGTTAGGTAAACTTAGTTTTTTACGAATATGTACACATTAAAAGCTCTATACCAAATATGAGTTACTTATTATTAATATCGATTAATCAATTTAGAGATTATAAACAAAAATAAAATTAAATCTGCTTTTTCTCAAAACTTTGTTTTTGTACTTAGGCCGTCTTTCGACCAAGCCACAGATATATTGGTGCACTAGTTGCACTCCTTTAATCCTAATTAGTAAATTGTAGGCATGTGTTGGCTCTTTTGTTCAATTTAAAAATAAAAATGATATAATGTTCACTCTTTCATTGATTAAATTATTTTGATTTTAATGGATTTCGAATATACCGAATAAACTAAAAGGTCCAATAATAATTTTGGCCAAGCTCAAAAAAATCATCTAAAAATACACATTCTTAAATTAGTTAACAAAACATATTTTGGGGCGAATCCTCATCATACTGGGGTTAAAGTTATTTTTAACATTTTGGTATAACCTTTTATATTTATATTTGTCATTTGATTCGACTTGACACATTACTCCAGTATGGCTAACATAGGGGTTGTTTCGAATTTAGTAACTATAGTTTTAACTTATTTTTTGTATCTAAAAACAATTTAATTAAATAACAAAATAGTGAATAAACTTATAAACGTGTAAATCGGTGATTTTATATAAAAAGAACAGTTGAAACAGTGAGGAGTACAGAAGTAGTATACAAACAAACGAAAAGCGGCCGAAAAAAAAAACTTCAGATTCGTGATCCAAAAATGTGTCAATTTACTCGGAAATTAAATTAATAGTATTATAACTTAATTAAATTAAATGAAATTAATAGTATTATAACAAATGCAATGAAAATTACCGATGATTTTTGACATGCATTTTAAGTTGTCAGTATTTAATTACAAAAATTCCATGAATTTTTGTAATGTTTATTTTATATAAGATAAAAAAGGTGATTCTTTTTTATGATTGGCAACACCGAGAGTAACAATGACTAGCAGATATTTTATTATGGAAATGCTCGTCAAAATGTTAATTTTGATGAATGAAATGTTTAGCTCAATTAGTAGCAAAGAGTAAAAGGTGAAAACAGCCATAGAAATAAGAACAAATAAAATACTTTTATGTCTTTAAAACTGTTTAAAGAAACTTATTGCGTGATTCGGAACCAAGTTTTCGAGTAGTAACAATATTTTTATTTGAGTTATAGTTATCGTTCACCTTGAATTGAGTGATATGATATTTAAATTAAGAAGAAAAATAACATCCTGTTGCCATAATAAAAAATACCTAGACTAGAAAGTTTGAAACATTATAACATTCTCACATTCTTGATACAGCACTACTTCAGACCGGTGGGAGTAGTTTAATAATACCCTAATAATTTATAATAAACTGCTGGCCATTTGAAACAGTTCACCTGCAATTTTTGGTAAAATTTAAGTTCGAATATATGTAAAACGAGACGAAATGCTGAGGCGCGGTTTTAAGTTGTATCTTGCAAATTTTATTAAATATTACATATAACCGATGTTAGGCGTAAAACTTACCTAAGCTAAAAAGTTATTTATACAGGAAGTTAAACAAGACTCTGCAAATTTTTCAATTTTTTATTTGTTCCGAAAATCTACAAAAACAATTTCTTAGTTTTAGTTGTTAGATTAGCGTAATCCTTGGTGAAATTGTAAAAAAAAATTTCAAACTTTTTAAAAATTTTTATTTTTTTTTAAATATGATTTTTTTTGTCAAAAAATTTAATTTTTCTACATAATAGGCTGTAACTTTTTATTAGCCATTTTATGTAAAGTTTTCTTGCTAGAGGGCCCTGAAGTCATATTTTTTTTATAATGTTCAACACCCTGTAGCATAAAAAAAATTCAAATTTAAAAGTTTTTACTTAAATTTTAAGTAGTAGTGAATATTTTCTCTAAACGGTTTTTAATTTTTTCTCTAACTTTATGATTTTAACAAATACAGGTGTTGATTTTACAGCCAAATTTAGCAACATCGGGTAACACAAGGGACATGTAACAGGCTGCCATCTTTTTAGTTTTAAAAATATCAACTTGAAATGTCTCTATAACACCATAAAAGAAACATTTTCTATAAAAAAATAATTAAGTTACTTCCGCTTTAACCGGAAAATTCTTTTATTTCCGAAAACGATGATTAAGTTGAAGTGTCTAAAAAATAAAAACTACGCTTTTTTTGGACTGTTTAAAAGAAGTATTTTGTAAAAAGTGACTGCATTTTTATCATGAAACGTCAAAGTTGCATTTTCAAAAAAAGACTGTCCAGCCGCCATTTTGAAAACAAAACTTACCTTGTGAAATATCGTTGATAAGCTAATTTTAAACTGAATACGATAATTAATAAAAATGTACAGGGTTCTATTTAAAATAAAAAAGTAGGGCTCACTTCCGGTAAAACCGGAAATAATTTTTAAATACTTTTTTATAGAAAACTTACCTCTTCTCGAGTTATAGAAACGCCTTAAGTTTAATTTGTTTGATATTTTTAAAACTAAAAAGGTGCAGCCTGTTACATGTCTCTTGTATTACCCCATGTTGGTGGCTGTAAAATAAACACCTGTATTTTTTAAAATAATAAAGTTAGAGAGAAAATTAAAAAACCGTTTGGAGAAAATACTCGGTGCTCCTTAAAACTTACGTAAAAACTTTTAAATTTAAATTCTTTTTTATGCTATAAGTTGTTGAAATATACGTACATGATCTTTAGGATTGCTAGGTTTTTAACTAACCTTGCCACATGTTTTTCACATCCTGTATATTTTCTGGGTAGTGCTGACCATGCACATTATAAAAAAAATATGGCTTAAGGTCCCTCAAGCAAGAAAATTTTACATCAAATGGCTAATAAAGTTTGAAATTGTTTTTTTTTCAATTTCACCAAGGATTACGCTAATCTAACAATTAGAACTAAAAAATTGTTTTTGTAGATTTTCGGAACAAATAAAAAATTGAAGAATTTGCAGAGTCTTGTTTAACACCCTGTATAAATAACTTTTTAGCTAGGTAAGTTGTATGCCTAACATCGGTTATATGTAATAAAATTTGCAAAATACAGCTGAAAACCACACCTCAGTATCTCGTCTCATTTTAAAAATATTCGAACTTAAATTTTACCAAAAAATGCAGGTGAACTGTTTCAAGTGGCCAGCAGTTTAGTTAGACGTGTTATTTAGTTTGGACGCGGAAAATAAATCCATTGCTAATTTTATACACTTGACGAAGGCATTCGACATTGTAGTTTATCTACAGTTTATGTGATGTGTGGGTATTCGGGACACGTTGCTAAAAGGTTTAAGAAAGCTATATGGTAGGAAGAGAAGAGGTGATTAGATGTTCTGCAGTGAATATCACTGTCTTATGCAGATGACACGGTCATGTTTTTTGAATGAGCTAGATGTTACTCTCTCAAAGGGGAGGTTGAGGAATTAGTGGACATTTACCAAGTCTTAAAAACGTCAATAAAATAAAAGATGACACTTTACAAACTTTCCGAAATCTGTGTACTAAAAATAAGTAACCTTAAGCGTACTATTTTCTAATTTTTGTGATCAACATTTGTACGGAAACATAATAAATAGTCCTTGTTCGTTGTTATATTTATGAATTATTTTCTCACATCCTCTGATATCTGAAGTTAGCAAATCAATATCCTATGTTGTACGGGACAGTATGATAAGTCAAATAAAAACTTGCCTTTATCATATTGATCACAGCTACCTATAGAATTTTACGAACGAAAGACAGAATGGTCTCTTGGTCACTAATCACTGTTTTCTTAGTACCGACTACGAGCTATTCAACCACCAGATACAACTTTACAGACTGATTTGAACTACTCGCTACAACGTTGGTGTTTGTTTATATATACTGGGTGGTGATTCCCAGGTCGACCATTATCCAATTTATTTGTCACAGAGAGCCGGTCTTGGAAAAAAAAACGCAGGGCCGTAAATAAAATAAAGCACGTGCAGTGTGCATTATTGCCGGCTCGCTGTATAAATTGAGAAAAATCAAAATCAATTAATAAAACAGGTAAATTAAATCATGTTTGGTAATATCTATCGACGCCTTCTGATTCTGGATTTTAAGGGGGTCAATGTTGTCATTTTTAAAAGAAAAGTAGAATGATTGTTGTTTTGATATCGCGTCGCATGTGTATTACAGTTATCTTACTCCGACAAATGGAAATTGCTTAAGTAAATATAAGCTGGACTATTTTTATCTTTTTGGTGCAAAATTTCGTAAAAAATGTGTATTTTGTATAGAAATTATTTTTATCAATATCAGATGCTATTTCTTTTCTAGTCTTATTCCAATTATTCTCATATATCAAGATTTTAACGTAAAAACCATCGTGTTTTTTACCATTTTGAATTTCAAAAAATTGACTTATCAGTAAAATCTTGCGTTTTGTTAATAAAACTTATAAGTTATACTGATCAATTTATGACTCTTGTTGATTGAACATTATATCGCTGTTTTAACCTTCAAATTCATTTCTTCGACTCCAGATCTCGATTTGATCGTGACGTCATCTGAAGAATTACGACATCATACCACTGACTTATAAAGGGGGAGAGGCAGCGAAAGAGAAAGAGAAAAATCCCATCCTCTCTTTTCCACTGCTGCTTGTTTGTCAACAATTACCAATTCAGTGTTGCCAACTTTGCTAGGCGTATTAGCTATTTTGCAAATATTTTCCTGTTATATATACAGGGTGTCCCATAATTAATAGTACACAGCAAAACTGCAGGTTCTTTGGGTAAAAATATTGCGATTTAACCATACTTTGCTTAGTCCAAAAGTTGACATTACCCAAGATACAGGGTGTCAAAGTTGTAATTTCAATTTAGTTTTTTCTTCACAATTTATGAACAGGGTGACTGAACGGCATGAAATTGGGAACTGAGAGGTTTCTTGAAGCCAGAAATTCAAATATATGCTTAGTTCTGATGCTGCTTGTAGAGGGCGCCATTTACGGTGCATTAAATCTCTTTAAAATACCGTAACTTTTTCGTGTCACTGTGTATTAGCCTAAATGATAAAGATTATGTATTTTCCACTTCTACCCAAAAAAGGTAGATTTGGAAATGTCGCTCAGAATGGACATTTGCAAGATATTTGCGTATAATTTAATCAGTACCACCTTTTCAAATTTCAAAATTTAAAATTTGTATTAAAAATTTTGAAATAATAATTATTGAAATGAAAAATTTGTAGAAAATAAAAATATTTTTATTGAAATTGGCTGCAACAATAATAAAAATGAAAAATAACTCCTTTTTAAGTTTGTAACAATATCACGAGTTTATGGCTATATCCCACTTAATTTATACGCAAATATCTTGCAAACTGCCACTCTGAGGGACATTTACAAAGTATACCTTTTTTGCGTAGAAAAAGTGAAAAACACATAATCTTTAACATTTGGGCAACACACCGTGACACAAAAAAGTTACGTTATTTTAAAAATATTTAATGCACCGTTAGTGGCTGCCTCTACAAGCAACATCAGAACTAAGCACAGATTTGGATTTCTCGCTTCAAAAAACCTCCCACGTCTTAATTTGATGCCTTTCTGTCGCCCTGTTCATAAATTATGAAGAAAAAACTAAATTAAAATTACAACTTTGACATTGTATATATATATATATATATATATATATATATATATATATATATATATATATATATATATATATATATATATATATACTAGATGCAGGCTTTTAAAAACCTGTATCCATCCTGGAAATTAAATTAACTCGCAATGTTACAATATTTAGTGACTGGAAACGCCGCGTCCCGTTCCCGTTTGCGAGTCGAGGGTTACCGCACGAAATAATATAGTTTCGGCAAGCATTGATGTCTCCGGACCGATTCAAGGCGTCCTATGTAAATGAGTTATCTATTGGGTAAGCTACAATAGATCTTTGGTATTATTAAAGGAACCGAAGTTGGAAAGATCAATTTGACGGGTAAAACTGTTTTTCCAAATTAAAAATAGTTTCCGAGCTATAAAATTTATTCCACTAAAATGTACCATTCTGTATATTGCTACTAGTGCGGGGGTTGCTTCAAACAAATTAAGCGATGAGGAAAAGAACTCTGACTACAGGGTTTTATAATTTATGAGCCGCTAAATCTTAAGAACTTCTCATTGACTGTGGGCCACTTGCGACGATTTGGTAAAATATATTTTGTTTAGTTTATTATAGATACACTTTTTACGTCAATTCTGACCTATACTGACATTCTTGACAGTACTACGGACTGGCGTTATTAATTTAGCAAACGTGGCTGCTTCATCGGGAATTTATTTGAAAGATTGTACTATTAATATTTATAATAAATAATTTGTCATTTTTTATGGTTTTTAATAAAATAATTTATAAAAATCTTCTTCGCTTTTTCTATATTACAAATTTCAAATTAAAAAAGAATGAATGAGTGAAAATACGTGCGGTAATAAAAAGGAGTGGTAATGAAGCTCTTAACTCATGCAAAATCCGTGGGTTAAGAGACAGTATTACGGACTGGCGTTATTCTGTGATTAATTTTAAACGGAAAAGGTACTTCTAGTTCAAGTCAATAAATACAACAGTTCAAGAAATACATTTTATTCTTAGTAAAAGTATTAAAGAGTACGTTGGAGTATTAAAAAACAGGTACCTAAACTTAATTACCGTGGTTACTCATGTCAAGTTATTGTTATTTTTGAAATTTATAATAATTAGGGTTGCACTGTTGCAAATTTAAAAATTCCTCATTTAGAACAAAATAAATTATCTTAATGTTGGCCCAGGATTTTTGTTTATATTTTGAACAAGTTATTATTATAAAATTTTGTCTAAACCACCAGCACTTATTTAAATTGTTTTTATTTAAAAAATTAAGAAATGGCAATTAGAAAGAATGTTATTTTAAATGGAATACTCGGTATAGCACTGCTTCATTAAATGTGTATCTTCTTAATTATTATAAAAATGATATTTTTATATTATGTATCAAAACATTCTGTGGGCAGAGTAGTTCACATGTCGAGATATGTAATTCAATTAAATATTTGTTTCAATCAATTTACAATTAGATATTTTTTTGAGTTGCGAAAAAGACAAGAAAAGAAATTTGTTTGTTATTCTAAACGCAGCAAAAAATCTAACCATATTTATAAAAAAGAAAATAAAAAAAATCAAATCATTTTATTTTAAATTTAAATAATTTGCCTTTACCAGGAACTTCCGTCGTGGCCATAGCAAATTCTTTCACACTCAAGTTAGATTATATTATTTTTATAATTTTTATTTTATATATTAAGGTTTTGATAAAAGGGCTTTACTAATTTTCACCAAAGTAGCCGGAACCAGTAAAATTATTAACACTATAAATCAATAAAGGTGAATGAATGTTTGAATATTCGACAAACCTAACCTAACCTAATCAATACTCAGTAATCTATACAATTTTTTCTAGACGGTTTTTTTACAATAGGTATATTATACCATTCCCACATTATATAAACGGTACCGTATTGATATCAATGACAGTTGGTCATGCTTGATTCGCTGCCCAGTGTACCGAACACATTTATGTAAACAGATCTCAAGTTCAATGTATTCAGAATTTTAAGACTTTCTCATTATGGTACGCTTCAGCAATCAAACGAGTGTCAAGTTTAAAGACAATCCTAAGAAGGAAATAACGACATTAAATGAGATTTCTGTAAGCATCCGCTTGAAGTATTCGTAGTGAATGAAAAGGAAACTATAAAATTACTAATGCAATTATGACTTATTACATAAATACACATATAGGTTATAACAATTCCTAATATTTGGAGCACGACTGTCAAAATACACACACATTTTTATTAAACAAATTTTTCAAAAAATTTAAAGCAAGCATAAAACACTTTTCTATTAGCTGTTACCTGTTTGCACTTTAATCCTGCCACTCTGCGTTACCCCGGGCAATGTCAATTTAAGTAACATCTTATTGACGGTTTTAATTTCTTTAGTCGAAATAAGTGATTCAGAAAGAAGCATGGTTTAGAGAGAAGAATGTGCAGAACTATGGGAATGAAAAGAAACTTATTGTATACTTCGGAGAGTTATCTACTAATTAAAGGTCTTCATCTCGCTGGGCGTTTTATTCTATGATAAGAACATTGATATCTATTAAACTCAATATTGATATAAGCAAATTTAGAAATTTAGTCGCTCTCCTCAAAAGAAAATCTTAGGTGTATCAATCAAAAAAGTCAAGGGTATTAACTAAAACCAATATTACAACATTCCTTCTAGAAGCGGATGACAAAAAATACTTGATACAATGAAAGTAGCATTGATTATTGGGCTTGTAGGAGCTTGCAGGCGAGAGGAGTTAACATATTTGTTGTTGGATAATGTCAAGGATGAAGGGCGATGTTTTAATTTTTTTTTACTGACAACGCAAACGAAAATAGAGAATTCTATGTAACATCTGGAAATATTCAAGAGATAGACATGGTTTAACTAGATCGAAAAACTACATTTCTTCGCCCATGTAAGATCGAGCATGGTAGGTTATTCAGCCAATTTCGAAATGGTGTGTGTATGATGCAACCGTTTGGAATTAATTCTTCTGGGTCCTTGCTAACACAAATTGCTTTGTATCTCAAACTTGAGCATCCAGAAGAATATACGGGGCATTGCTTCGAAGATCATCTACGCCCCTATTGGCAAATTCAGGAGCTGATATTCTAACAGTAAAGCGTCACGGTGGCTGGCGATCCAACACGGTTGCAGAAAGCTACATTGAAAATTTTGCAGAAAATAAAACACAAATAGCACCCAAAATTCTGGGTGAAACGGGAGAAACTTTGGACGAGACCCGAAAAAAAATGAAACAAAGCCATCAGACGACCAGTTTAAATAGTGAAAACAATGTATTGACTACAAATTTAGCAAACGTGGCTGCTTCGTCAGGAATTTATTTTAAAGATTGTACTATTAATATTTATAATAAATAATTTCTCATGTTTTATGGTTTTTAATAAAATAATTTATAAAAATCTTCTTCGCTTTTTCTATATTACAAATTTCAAATTAAAAAAGAATGAATGAGTGAAAATACGTACGGTAATAAAAAGGAGTGCGGTAATGAAGCTCTTAACTCATGCAAAATGCGTGGGTTAAGAACTTCTTAACTCACGAACATAGATAAAATGTTGTACAATACATGTGACTTAACCTCATTAAGATACTTAATGAGTTAACAGGAACTCACTTGTATCGTAAAGATCTATTATTTTAATTGTTTATGAAATGACCAAAAACTAACGCGAAGTATTCCATTAATTACGTGTGGTTATTGAAATTCACCTAATTTATTAAACAATTGAAATTTCGACTTAAAAAGCAAATATTTTCTTAAATTTAATGTAACTTTTCCACCCGTTAACAACCCTTTATAAAAATTGCGATTTTTCGTTTCGTTTTCCATTTCACCATTTTAATACAACGAGAAAAGGTTTGTTAAAGCCGCTGTTAATATATCAAACATAATTAGTTGAATTAATTTTCAAGAACGAGAATTACAAAATTCCATGGCTAACGTCATGCTATAAATTGCGACACAACAACAAAAAAACAACAAACGAGAAATAACATAATTCTGACACAGTGTGTTAAAGAACCTAGTCTCATTCTTTGAAAATTTTCCGTTTGCTCTTGAAACTTGTTTTGATTGTTGGCATGTTTGCATGGACTTAATATTTTTAATTAGATCTCGTTATCCCCAAAATACACAAAAACTTTTTCTATTTATGAGCAGACCCGAAGGCCTAAGTACTAGCCGGCTAGTACTAGGGGTTGCTTTAAGCGAAAACGGGGAAAGTTTATTGATGCGGGATTTAAAGACTTGCGATTAGGAGAAGAGAAAATAATTTGCTGGTAACACTCTGGAGGGGCATAATGTATGGTAATTCGTGAAAACAGAATCCGTGGTAGTATCTGTACAATAGAGACAGATTGCACACAATTCGTCTATGCTCTAGTAATGCAAGCTTCCTTGTGATGTTTGGATCATCAATTAGGCGAATAGCTTTTCTTTGGTCAGAGTTAAGGATACTAAGGATTGAAGGAGAGGTTGCTTCCCATATATGCGAACAGTACTCAAGGCTGGGTCTGACTTGCGAAGCGTAAAGGGTTGGCAGAAGACAAGTATTTTCCAGATCGGAAAAGAAAATCCAATTCCTTCGCGGCTGCTGTGAGGTGATATGATCATATCAGCGAAGATCTATCTGAAAACTGATACCGATTAGGCTAAAGGAATCTTTGGCTTCAAACATTTGATTATTGATGTGCATGATGTGGGTACTGGGAAATAATTTGTGAGATAGTCAGTAAGATTTTGTTTTAGTGGCGTTAAACTTGACAAGGTTCTTTGTTCCCCATTCTATGATTTTAAAGAGGTCCTCAGATAGCGATGAAGGCATTACCTATCATCAATTTCAGTCTTGGAGACAGGTTTGGGGAATTGTATATTGGATTGGAGCGTAGTATCGTCAGCATAGCTGAGAATAGGATTGCTGGTAGAAGAAAGCAGATCATCAATGTGCAGGAGAAATAGAGTAGGTGCCAAAACTGAACCCCGTGGAACGCCTGGGTTGATTTGGTGAATGTTTGATGTAGTGGTTACTACAGAGAAAATAGGTAATCCAAGTATACTGTTTTGGAGGAAGACGATAGGCAGAGAGTTTGTTAAGAAGTGCGCCATGCCAGAGTTAATCAAATGCTTTGGATATGTCGAGGGCAATAATTTGCTGTGGCTCTTTGGTGGCGGAAGCCGTATTGCCTGTCGTGGATAAGTTTATACCTTTCAAAGTAATTTATAAGATTATTATTGCTATACTTCTCCGTTCCCTTACTCATAATTGAGAGGAGGGACATTGGTCTGTAGTTAGATGGAAGAGTTTTGGATCACTTTGTGGGAACAGGCTGTACACGAGCAGATTTCCAGATTTTAGGAAAAATGTCTTTGTCATAGGACATTTGATAACCTGTTAAAGATAGAGGTCAATTTAGAAGCCCATTTTTTTAAGACTATAGCCCGAATACTATCAAGGCCAGAGGACCTTTTGGAGAATACATCATACATTTTTAACCCTAAAGATAATTTCGTGCATATTGTATGGCAAAGCTGGTACTGACTGATAGAAGGGGAAGTAAAGAGGTGGGATTAAGGAAGAATTTGCACCTTAGCTCCTATTTTGGCAAAAAAGAAATTTGCCTTTTTTGCGTGTTTAGAAGGTATTTTTAGCATCGAGAATTATGCGATTGTACTGATTTCGCGCCTTATTTTTAGCCTGTACATTTTCTGCCGTAGGGTTCTTAAGAAAATTAGTATATACGGATTTTCTCTAGTCTGGCATTATCGCAGGATTTTACAAAGCAAGGTTTATTGTTGGGTGGTTTTGAAGTCTTAATAGAATGGGTTATAAAGATTTCTATACCTTATTACATTCGAGATTTGTGAACAAATGAAAAATGAAACAAACATCATTCCAAGGGAAGAAAGAGTTAGAAATCCCGCAACCCATCCCAGTCAGGGGAATTATAGTGACAAAAAGTAGGATGTGGCATGAATTCTACAACTTCCTGTTATATGGGGCAGAAAACGGTCATTAGACCGCGGTTAGAGGAACCAAGAAGAGCGGAAATAAAAGACTTATAAGGCTCTGGGCGAGTGGTGAGGAAGAGATCCAATGGATTTTAGCTATGTGTGACCGTACGTGGGAAGTAAGTACGTTCTCTGATGATGAGGTTGATAAGAGATCGTCTGATTGCAAAGGCCCCTGCTGCTCTACATTGGAGTTCGGTTTTAGTAGGATAATGATTTCAGAGGAAGAGAATTCGGAGGAAGGAAATTCAGAGGAAGGGAATTCAGAGCGAGAGAGAGAGAGAGAGAGAGAACAAATTACAAAAAATTATATTTCGATGATGGAGCGCCACAAATACATTTCACCCGGATCCGAACGGAGAGGTATTTTGACTCCGGAATATTTTATTTGAGGAACATCTATCATCATTTTTTCATATAACATTGTTCGGCTTGGGTAAAATAAGGAAGAAGAAAGAAATTACAGCAAAGAATGAAAAGGGAAGGAGAAGGAAAACAGACTCATATACACAAGGCTGAAAAAGCATCTGTCCTTGGAATGTGTATGTGGGGTAGTACCTCCTCGGGCGTGGAAAAGAAAACTTCGATACCACCTTCTTCTTTTTTAACAAAAAAAAATTAAAAAGCTGAAATAAAATAAAAAGAAAGAAAATAAATAAAATTGAAACGAAATAAAATAAGACAAAAAAAATTAAATATAAAAATATTAAAAATTATTGCTTCTAGGCCATCCGGTCAAGATCAAAGAGAAGCATCTGCGCCCACCAGTGTAAAGTATAAATAAAAATGACATACATAAATACTAATTTAAACCAGTTTCCCATTATAATAGTCATATATTTTTTCAATTAACTATTCAAAAGTTACATGTATGGGTTATTACGATTTTTTAAATGTTATTTTATCTGGCGTAAAAACAAGCAATGGTTTGGTATACTTTTGAGATAACTAAATTAAATAACTAAACTAAAATAATATACACTGTCTTTGGGAAAATTAATGTTGAAGATATAAAAAATGCGTCATTTTAATATATACACCTTTAAATCTTTCAAAAAGAAGGTCTATTATCGAAAAAGCATTGTAATCGTGAAAAAATCACCCCCAGGCTCCTACAAATCTTCGCGCTTTAATGGCCCTAGATGCCAAAAAACATGTTTTGCCAATTCCGTCTGTCTCTCTGTCTGTCTGCCTTGTATTTATGAGTTTTGTTTTTCTTTTCTTTTTAGTTGAATATTCCAAGCCTCTGAATATATTCGTGGCAAAATTAGGTTGATTATTTTTAAGTGGAAAACAAGGTGGATTTAAGGAACTCTACAGGGCACATATACATCGACATGCTACCTGCACTCGAAATATAACACTTCAAGGTAAACCACAGTTGCGTTTAGTTCACCCGTTTCTAACCCAAATGTAGTTTATAAAAGAATGGAATCCTGCTTCATTGATTTTGATCTAAAAGTAACTCGTCTTTAGTCGAAGCGCTTGACCGGATTTCCAGACGCTTAGCATTGAGCTTTCATCTCGATAACTTCAACGGGTAAAAAGACTCAGGTCTCAAGCTTCAAATAATATAATAAAATATAAAATAAAATCAAGGGGGGTGGCCTGCCCCGGCTCGGCAAATCTAGGAAGCCCAGTTTGGAATAAATAAAATAAAATCCTAACAATTTAATAAACATGTATTGGAAGAATGTGTTAAAATTGATTAGCTCAACTCTTTGTCATAATAGAAATGTCGAAATTCAGGTTGTTTTCTTAGATTTCTGTCTGTCTGATGACAAGAAAAACTGGTTCTGATCAGATAAAGTATATTTTACAGGAGCTGTAATGGTTAGACGTTAAGTTTTGTAAGGCTCAGGGATATGAAAATGCTGCCCTAATTCCAGGAATAAATTGTTGAGTTTAGAAAAAACGCTTGAAAGTTTGCAAATCAATGCCTAATGCTTTGTGGGGTAAAAACAATTCTGTGTTTTTTAACGTAAAAATCAAAATAGTAAACATTGATTTATTTTTTATATTTAAATAAATGTCTGTATGCTCTTAATGCTTATTTTTTCATCTATTTGTGATAATAATTAAAAAGAACATATGAAGCCGATACAAAAATTATTTTTTATTTTGTAAAAGCAACAAGAAGAGGAGCAATTGATGTACTATTTTTTTCTGCAGATACAGACTATGTTAGATTGGCTGTTAGAAAGATACCTTTATCAACGACTAACACAGTGCCCTTTTATCAGAACTTGTTTCAGAAACAATCTTTAGATATATGGTCATTTTCAAGGATTTTGTGCTGTAGCAAGGACACATATTACCGAAGCAAAGGAAAATCGATAATGTTTTAAAAGTGTCTCTACCTAGGATCGAGTTCTTAGCTTCCTTTAGTATAGACAAAACAATAGATGATTTAGTTTTTGAGAAGGTTTAAAATAAATAAACTATCGTATCTAAGGTGCTGGATCTTCAAAAATCAACCACGTTAGTAGCTTTGAAACCAACAGTTAGATAACTGCATCTTCATCTAAATTTACCATTTACAACCAGCCATTTACGTATTAAGAAAGAAAACAGTTGAATATTTTTTCTACATATTATTTAAGTATTTTAGAGAGATAAATTAGAAAATGTTTTGATCCCATTTTTGGTATTTTTGCGTGTATTTGTTGGTTGGGCTCCCTCTCCGTAAAAAAATGACAGTCCTATAAAAATTAGAGTCCTAAAACGAAAGACCGCTCCGGGCCTGAAATACTCTTAGTCCTCCACTGCATCCGTCTAAACTTTAGTATTACCATTTTATGAACTGGTATTACACTTACGTATTGCTCTGTATAAGTGTTTCAATGAGTTTATCAAATTTAAATTCATTATGTTGTTTACGATTCATTGTTTGAGTAAATTACCTAGATTATTCGGTTTGCAGCAAATCATTTATTTATCAAAGGACACATCCTCTTTATACTCAAATCGAAAGCAACCTTCCAATTTTAAGGTGCGGAAATGCGAGCCCGATTGGCGGTCACCCAGCGCCGCGGCTAACGGAAATGTCAAATTGTTGATTAAGAAACAACCAGATTTGTGGGATGAACGTTCCTGAATCATGAAAGTTTGCGAGTCGAAAAAGCCATCGGCAAATTAATAATTTTGTTCAGTAAAATACATGACCGCTGTGGAAGCATTATTCAAATTATATTACAGTTGTGTATTTATTTATTTATTCTCTCTAGCATCGCCAACCGTGCATTTTAAAGAGATTATTGATGATTTTACATTGACATTTCATACCTATATTTGCAGATGGATTTATGAAGTGTCCATTATATGATCGATTGCTGTTAAGTTTCAAGGGTTGATAAAAGATAACCCTGTGGTTTTTACAGAGTATATTTCATAAATATTGCCTACTATAAAATATAATCAGAGTATGATTGAAAAAATGCGGTAATCACTATCTTGCAAGATAGGTAGGTGTGGAAATTAAAGATTTTTTAAATTAAACGCGAAATATAATATTTACACTATATTTTGTGCATGAAAATAAACAAATATCCGTGAAAGTATACAAATATTATATATATATATATATATATATATATATATATATATATATATATATATATATATATATATATATATAAAAGGCTTTATAGGGATTTCAATGAAATTTCCCTTCGCTAAGCTCCGCCCATTACAACCTAAGTCTTTGGTAGTCCAATTAAAGATAAATAAAGGAACTAAGGTAAAAGATAAGGAAAACAGGTATACCTCCTAATCCTCAACAATAAATATATTCATTTAGTACTTGTTTCGTTTTCGTTTATATCGTGTATTCACACTTTTTAAAAATTTCGACATAAAATTTTAATCTGATAATTTTCAAGGGTGTTCTCGATTCCAAATCAAGGAATATAGTGTTGAACGGCCATGATGCACTTGTGCACAAGATGCCTACAAGTATGTTAGAAATATAATCAAGTCATGTGCTAATAATATGACAGGAGTTAGTCAATCAGCAATATACATACATTTCTTAGAGAACGTGGAAACAATGGTAGTGTGAAGCTGCCTAAGAAAAGCCTTGGTAGAAAACTGTTGGAGGTGGGTGAACAAGCAAGAAATATATTAAGAAGTGAAGTGCATTCCTTTTATTTTATGAAGGAGATTCCAACTGTTGCTTAAAGCTGTAAGTGAATACGACAATGTACCCGAAATAGGAAGAAAGAAGTGGAAAATACTATATGTGTAAATAAAAAACGCCCAGTGGCTTAGACAATATGGCTTATTGCTAGTCTTACATTCTTATATTTTGGATTATAATATTACATATTATAGTCCAGGAGGCAGATCCATTTTTTAGGTCGAACCCCAGAAAAATTAGGAACCAGGTAGTTTTTTTTTAATTATAGATCTTTTGAACTAGCCAAAGGTAAAAAAGAATGCAAAATGTTACCAAGAATTGCAAACATATTCTAGATAGTCAAATATTTATATATTAATATATATCATGAATATGAATAAGAATCTCCTAATAATGTCAATATGTAAGTCTAGTGTTAAAATATACAGGGTGTCCCAAAAGGTCCTACCAATAATTTAGGAATAAATAGATTTGATTAAAATATCGCGATTTAACCATACTTGCCTTAGTCCAAAAGTTAATATTAAGAAAGATACAGGGTGATTAAGTTAAAATTTTATTTACTATTTTTTAAAACAATATCCCTGGTTTTTGAGATATTAAAGTGAAAATTGGTGATAACGGATTTATTATAGCCAGTAATAATAATATGCCTTCAATTTTGAAGTAACCTGCAGAGGGCGCTAGGAGCGCTACTTTTTGTATTTAAAAATGTTTTTTTTTTAATACAAAACTAGGAAGTTTTGTATAGAAAAAATATTTCCTACTATTTTTTCTTCACAAACAAGCTATACTTTATAGATCTACCTAAATTTTACCGTTTTCGAAATATTTACTGTTTTATTACTTGAAACAGCCCCGTAAACTCACAATTTAGGATGTTCGGTTTTTTCATTTTTATAAAGTAGGCTTTTATCAAACAAGAATCAATTAGGTTCAAAAATCAAATTATTAAGTTTATTTCTGAACGATGTATTAAAATTTATAAAAATGATAAAACTAAAATGTGCTAAATGATGAATACGGCTGCATCATTAAGCAATAAAACAACAAATATCTCGTAAATGGTGAACTTTAGATGGGCAAAAACAAAGTGTGATATTCAGTACCAAAAAAAATACTTACCCAATTGACTTGAAATTTTGCACAAAAATCATGTGTTAAAATGAGATAAGACTGGTAATTTTTTAGTGTAAATCCTATATGGCAAGAGAAAATGGCAGCCTAGTAAAATGTTTAAATATTCTGTAAAATTCCAATTCTTGGAATAAAACTTTTTTTATGGAGGAAAATAATGAATGATATAATTTATTTTTTGTAAACTGCTTAAATAATATGATGAAAAATAAATAAATAATGATAATAATTATAAATAGATTAAAAACTAAAAAAAAAATGAAATAAATTACACTTTATACGATATGTATAAAGTTGTTACCAAATATATAGTCTGTGTATTTTCGAAAGAAGTTGTGGGTAAAGGCGGATTCGCCGATTTTTTGACGGTGCGAGTTATTTAATTGTGATCTTTTCATTATATTTTTCATTCTCAGTGTCATCTTCTAACACATGGTCCTCAATCCTGAGTATCAGAGCTTCAACTGATAACATTTGCCCATCTTTATCTTAGCTCTTGAAGACTACTTCTCTAAGAGACAGTTATTTCCTTGCTTTCAGGTAGCAATGAAGATGGGGAAAGCCGACAGCGCTTTGCTATGATTTTATTTAATAAACATTTGCGTGAAATACAAAGTTTCTACTTTTCCGTTAAACATCTACGTGCACTCAGCCACTTTCCTTATTCTCTTTTATTTTTTGACCAAAATTTGAAGTCAATCGGGTAATTTGTTTTTTAGCTATGCCGTGAACAGACAGACACACCGACGGAATTGAGAAAACAGGTTTTTCGGAATCTAGGGACCCTGAAACTTGAAGATCTGAAAAATATCGGAGGGTGATTTTTACGATTACAGTATTTCCCTTTTATAAGAGAAGTAAAAAAGAAAAGGAACAGAACTTTATAATCAAATATATATATATATATATATATATATATATATATATATATATATATATATATTATGATCATATATGTGAAACTATATTTAAAACTACGTATTAACTATGAAAGAGACTAGTAATTAAATAAACCCTACAACGTAAAACAACAGCAGAAGAAACTTCGTGCTCGTAATACGTATTGTCAACATGATGAATATTTCGAATATTGAATTAAAATATAAATTCGATTTGGATACAGGCATGTTTTGAAGTTGGCATTACGTTTTTTTTGTGGATAAGGCAACAAAAATTTATTTTTTCTTGTCTTAAAATATGAAACGAAATGTGCTCAGCTGCTTCTTTATATTTCAGACTATTCATGGAATACACTCTTTCAGTAGTTTTTCTTCTCCCAGGTTTGCTAAATTTTACTTTAAACTAGAAGATCAACGTCTTCATCAACGATGAAAAGAGTATTGAATGTTGATAATTAGAATATCAATCTTCTTCAGTCTTCTTAACTGCCATAGCAGCCTCCTTGAATTTTTTCGACAGAATTTGTTATAAAATTGAATTTTACGATTTTTATGAAAACTTCATGTTTCCTCAGCTGTAGCTTGTTAAATATTAGACTTACAAAAAGTGTAAATACAAGAATGTTGAAATTTAGTCTTCTTTAAGTTTGCTTTCAAGATTTTTTTTGTAGGACGAACCGCTAATGTATTATTTTGAAAAAAATTGAAAAAAAATATTTTTTTGAGTATTTAGTCCAAGATGGCGGTTCAGAAGCGACCACCCCAAGGGTGAAATATGGAATTTTTCAACAGGGCGCCGACCAAAGCAACATATTCTAAAATCATTTCAGTCTCATCTTTTGCAAGATAAAGGCCTTTTCAGCCCTTACTGGACTATAGTGTCTACGCATTGAAATCATAAATTAGATTCGATTTTACCGGTACCCGTTGTGGTGTTACATTTAATACATCAGGTTACCATAAAAGCAGACAAATTGTCATTATTAATATTGTTATTACTGTCAATAAAATTGCAGTTACCATTGTTTATTGGTATTGTAATTTTTAGAACGGCTGTGTATATCATGTTATTCTAGATTATCTAAATCGGTTAGTGTTATAAAAAATAAAAACTGTGCGTCAGCAGTGGTCTAACGTGAAATGTCAAGGCTCACGCGTGAAGTCAGGTTAGGACCCTCGGTAAGGGGTCTAATATTACATGTTCCAGTACCTACTTAATTTTGCAAAAGCCACTTTAAAAACCAGTCTTATAACCAAACATCAAAGTGAAAGAAATCTAACACCATGGGGAGTATTTAGTTGAATGATTTTACCTTCATGCGTTCTTATAAACTGTCTGTAATGGTTAAATGGTTTTAATGGTCGTCTCAATCCACCTTTTCTATTCTCTCTATTGTTTTATTATGTATTTACCGTATGATGAGTTTTTTTTAATATACCATGATAGGCAAAGTGCCTTACTACTACGTGCTGATTGGACCGAAATGAAAATCTTATTCTGTGATAAGTGACTCTCAGTAGTGTCCTGTCTAGGTCGGGATTTGCCGATGTAGATTTTCTTGGGGTTTCGGGCCTCTGCCATCCATTCTTCAATTACATGTTACTGCTCGCCGTTTTAGAAATAATTAGCTAGTCCAGCATAGAACCACGGCACAAATTAGAATCACAGAAATGTAATTCAATGGCGGTCGTGGTATAGTGGTAGCCATCTGAGTAGTTATTTCTGTGATTTCACTGGGTTCAACAGTCTAGGGCGGCCTAATGGGCTCTAAAACGAACGAAATCGCGATGGTCAACAGTGAAATTCAATGCCGACCGGGGTATTAGCCAGTTGAGTAGTTGCTTCGGTGATTCTAATATTTTGGGACCCTTGTAACTGTTGGCTAGGTTAGTGCATGAAGATGTTTTGACGGCCGTGTTATAGAAGGAACAACTAGGTAAACTAAATGTAAACTGTAAAACAACTCCAACACAAGTAACGACCAAATTTACTGCGTAGTTCGACTTCAAAATAGTAACGTGACCCTCTCTGAATAACATATTAAAATTTGTATTAGGTTATAGTAAGTTTAAGGTTACTAGTGAGTATGTATATTTTTTTTGAATATGTTTACATACAGATTAGTCATTATTTGGGTGCCGAGTTCAAAATGTCCATATTTAAGGAATGAATTAAATATAATTTTTTACTTCTTAGCGATTTTTTTTGAAGTCGGTTCTATTTTTTTTAATTTCTCTCTTTTTTAGTAATTTTTTACAAGTTACATTTTTAAGAATATTATAATTTGTAGTATATGTATTTCCAATTGTATATAACATAATACAAAAAGTGACGAATAGAGAAGTAAACGACACTGTTAAAATTAGATTTTATAATAAATACTTAAGAAAAGTAAAGGTAAATTATTTTTGGCGTCCACGTTTTTTGAGTTAAATATATTTAATGCTTTCGAGATATTTTAGTTTTCATTAACTATTATGATAATGAAAATAATATATATGTACCTAAATCTAATTTAACTTGTAAATTTTACCAGATATTCAGTCTGGATTTCGTCTGGGTCACAGCACTACAACAGCCCTTCTAAAGGTGTCGGATGACTTGTTGAGGGCCCAGGATTGTGGGAAAAACTCCTGCTTAATCCTATTAGACTTCAGCAAAGCATTTAACACCTTATGTCATGCTACTCTTATCAAAACGTTAAGGTTCTTTTGTCTAGCTGGCACGGCCGTTGAATTTATGCGCAGTTATTTGAGCGATAGACAGCCAATAGTTTTATGTCAAAGAAGGGGTACCACAGGGGAGTGTTCTGGGGCCTTTATTATTCTCTATATATACAGCAGATTTTTCTAACTTTCTTTCTTATAGTCAATCTCAGCAATATTGATGACATGCAGCATTACCATTCATTTTCATATAACAGTCGCCTAGAGGCTGCCACTTTTATTAACAAGGATCTTTCTAGTATAGCAAGAATGTCAGAGGCTCATAAACTATCGCTTAATAATAAGAAAACAATGGTTCTTATTTTTGGCAAGGACAGAGAGTTAATCTGTAATGATGCACAGTTTGTTTTGGAGTTAGATAATAATATTTTAAATTTCTCCCGAGCCTACAAGAACCTCGAAGTTTGTTGCAGATTTCATACTATAAACTAAAAACACTATATTTATTTCAAGATTTTTCTTAGACGTTAGATTGCAGCTGTGTAATAGTTTGGTTCTATTAAGTTTTGGGTATGCTGACATTCTTTACTGGCCAGCCCTTACTTAAAAGAGTAAAAATAGTCTTCAAATACTCCAGATTTCCTGTATAAGGTTTGGTTATGGATTGAGAAAGTTCGACCTTGTCTCACAATTTTATAGCCAATCAAAATGGTTAAACATGGAAAGTCGTTTTAAACTGCATATGGCTATGCATATGGAAAAAACAATACCGTGAGTATTTACTTAGGGGCCAGAGATTAAAGTGTATTTTTTTATTTCGAAATAAATATTTAAATTAAAATTAAAATTTGCTCTCAATTGTTTCAAATACTATTTGGATACCATGCTTTTTATATATTACTGCTTAACTTATCACTTGTTTATTTTTCTATCATTATTGGTTTCGTGTTATCTACACGCAAGTATTATTTATTTATTTAAGACTATATTATTAAAAATGTTAGTTTTTTTATTGTGGTTAGGTGAGCAGCTATGCTGGATATCGCCACCATTCTAAATGTGTATTTAACTTTGTATTTATCCCTGATAAAAACCTTTTGAATTTGAATTTGGATAGTATGTCTATTACACACCTGACACCTCAGTACTTTAGTTTACAAAGGGTATGACGTTGGTGTAATGTAAAATAAAAATGTATTAACAATTGCGATATATAAATAACTGTTAAAAATAATTTTCACAAGCATATATTGGAAATGAATAATTGACCTTAAAAACAATTTAGAAGTTATCATCATCTAGCCTCTCACATCCACTGCTGGACATAGGCCTCCCGTAAGTTTCTCCATATAGTCCGGTTTTGCGCCACTTGCATCCAATTTGTTGTTATTCTTTTAATGTCATCGGTTCATCTTGTTGGTTGCTTCTATATACTTGAATTCGGGGTCTCCACTCTAAGATCCGTCTTGTCCAACGGTCGTCCCTCATTCTTGCGATGTGACCAGCCCAATTCCATTTGAGACTGGTCATACTCACAATTATGTCTGCTACTCCTGTTCTTCTACGGAAGGTAGTGTTGGGGATTCTATCGCGTAGCGATATTCCCAGCGTAGCTCTTTCCATCACTCTGGACAACTTATAGCCTAGAGGCAGTTGTTTTTGTCAATTTCAACGTTTCTGCACCATAAGTCATGGCAGACAGAACACATTGGTCAAAGACTTTTCTCTTAAGACAGATTGGAATATTGGATCTCAGAATGTTTTTGACCTTTTCAAATGCAGCTCAATCTAGACTGATCCTTCTCGATAATTCGCAGGTTTGATTGTCACGGCGGATCTTGATCTCATTGAGTATTTATAGGATGTGACATGTTCGATGTTCTTGTTTTCTATTGAAATGTTTCTACTCGGAACAAGATTGGTCATAAATTGGGTTTTCGAGAAGTTTATCTTGAGACTTGCTTTCGATGAAGCTGTGTAGAGTGCTTGCAACAGCGTTTGTACCTGGTCTAAGCTATCTGCGATAAGCACCAAGCCGTCAGCAAACCGCAGGTTATTTAAAAGTTTACCGACCGTGTTAATGTCCATTCTTTTCCAGTCTATATCCTTGCATACGGACTCCAATAAGGTTGTTAATAGTTTTGGAGACATGGTATCTCCTTGACGGACTCCTCTTTCAATATGCAAAATATCGGTGTCGGAATTTTCGTGGAATCTTACACAAGCTGTAGCATGTTCTTAAATGAATTTAATCAGTGATATGTATCGATGGTCAAATCTGCATTCCATTGCATTGCTTGTTGATTGATGGAGTCAAATGCTTTCTCGTAGTCTACAAAAATGAGAACCAATGGTCTATTGTACTCAAGCGTTTTTTCAGTAAGTGTTTTGATGGTTTGTAGGTGGTCATTTGTTCCATAGTGTGCTCTAAATCCTGCTTGATCACAAGATTGATAGAAGTCTACTTTTGATGTCAATCTTGTGATAACTTTCGTAAATAACTTGTATAAGTGAGACAGAAGGCTTATGGGTCTGTAGTTACTAAGTTGTGTTAAATGGCTTCTTATGCATTAATATAATAACTGCTTTCTCCCACCAAGAGTACTTTCCTTCAATCCGTAATATCTTTAACTCGGTCCAAAGAAGAGCTCTTCGCCTGATTGATGATTGAAATATCACAAGGAAGCTTCAATCACTAGAGCATCGTCGAATTGTGGGCTATCTGTGTCTGTTTTACAGATACTATCGCGGATTCTGTTCTGATAAAATATGATCCATTATGCTCTCCATAGTCATTCCTGTCAGGGAGACACGAGCATCGATCTAGATGCATCCCTTCAGGGTCAAAGACTGCAAAGACCAATAACCTCCTCTTTGTTCGCTCCTTTATTCCCAGAGTGTCCCGAATATGCAAATGTCTTTCCCCTTTCTAATCTGTAAGTCTTTAAATCCCGCATCAATAAACTTCCCCTACCTTCATTTAAAGTAACCACGGTACTTGGTGGTCTGCTCAAAGATAAAAAAATCTTTGATAGAATAGTTGTTAATTAATATTTTAGGTCATTTTTGTAAATATTTATGTATATGTCAAATAATTAATATTAACTGGTTTAAAACATTTCAGGTTACTATGCTTTATAGATGCTTTATAGATATTGTAGATTACTATTCATAAGAGTGTGACTTATAGCTTAATCCATCATTAATAATTGTTAATTGATTATGTATTTCTAATTGCCGATATCGAGTTTTTCTTGCATATAAATTGATTCATTAATCTTGTTATTACCTTATTCAACTATGTTTGTTAAATTAGTATAAAAAGATAATGCTAGTAATAAACGAATTCTATCGAATTAACTCAGATGGGTTTTCCCAATTGATATTTCTTTTAATTAGTCTTTTGCTGTGTCAATACGATATGTTTCTTTGGCAATAAAGAGTTTTTTACGAATCTTGAGTTTTTTTTGGATTTGAAATAAAGAACAAGTTTCATAAAAATAAGGTGCGGTTATATTATTCAGAATAGTCTTATACAATTACCATAATAATAGGATGCACATTCTCTTCACTCGAAAGAAACCCAGCCTTTTAACGTAGCCCCTTTTGATGTTATTAGATAATTACAGAACAAATATTGGCAAGGAGAGCCTGATGGGCTTTAGATAATTACTATTCACTTGTTAAACCTTAAGGGTTGTAATTTAGAAAGGTAGGGTGCTTTCTCCAGGCGAGGAGGTTCGCTAGCCCTTAAGTTGAGTCCAGATCAAGTCTGCCGCTGCAATGATTTGCACCGATATTTATATTAGAAAAAGTGTTTATAATCTGCAGCTTCCAGCTCAGGTTCAAGTTTAATTAGTTTGTTTGAAATAAATATATATATATATATATATATATATATATATATATATATATATATATATATATATATATATATATATATATATATATAATATGTTTATAATTTCTAGTAAACATTAGTAGTATAAGCGACTAATTAATTGAATTTACTGTAGTCTGGGCTGGTTGTGGCATTACCCCCTCCCCTTAAACGTTCGCGTCCAAGCGAACGATTGTGTCTCAAAGAGAATACATCACCCCTACATCGAAATTTTTTAAAATTTTGCAATACATATTCTCATTTTATATATATATATATATATATATATATATATATATATATATATATATATATATATCTCGCGTCCGAATAAAGAGTCTTTATTCGGACGCGAGAAAGAAAGCTTCGAAAATGCCAAATGTGATTTTGGCGAAACGTCAGCAAAACTGTTCTTTTCAGAACGACAGTAGTGAACGGATGTACACCCGGAATGAAAACACATTGTATTTTTCCATCCGTGAAGGAGTAAATATCAACACATATATATATATATATATATATATATATATATATATATATATATATATATATATATATATATATATATATGTATATATTTTCCCTTAAGTGTATATCGGTTAAAATTAGATATCCCTATAATGGTATGTATGGTGTAAAAAGCCAAATTAGAGTGCTTATATGAATTACTAGTATTTAAAAAAACTGCACATGTATATTTCATCGCATATAACTTGTGCCATTTAAGAATATTCTTAATAGTATAGCTATTAAATTATTCATAGTATTAATCTGAGATCTAAAAATAATCTTATTGGTAACTTATTATTTATGAGGCCTCATTAAATTAAAAAACTTATTCTGCTACCTCAACGTTATCGTAATAATAAGAGTAATACTTTTTCTTAGTGTGAGCTCACTATGTACAGGTTTTCCTATGTCTGTATCAATCTCATCTATCAATCATACTCTAGTACTCCTTTTTGTCGACCCACAAGTATTTAGTACTTTTCTGAATTTGATCATACTTCAGTAGTAGGGTTACCCCCTCCCCTTAAACGTTCGCGTCCAAGCGAACGATTGTGTCTCAAAGAGAATACATCACCCCTACATCGAAATTTTTTAAAATTTTGCAATACATATTCTCATTTATATATATATATATATATATATATATATATATATATATATATATATATATATCTCGCGTCCGAATAAAGAGTCTTTATTCGGACGCGAGAAAGTTTCGAAAATGCCAAATGTGATTTTGGCGAAACGTCAGCAAAACTGTTCTTTTCAGAACGACAGTAGTGAACGGATGTACACCCGGAATGAAAACACATTGTATTTTTCCATCCGTGAAGGAGTAAAAATCAATATATATATATATATATATATATATATATATATATATATATATATATATATATATATGTATATATTTTCCCTTAAGTGTATATCGGTTAAAATTAGATATCCCCATAATGGTATGTATGGTGTAAAAAGCCAAATTAGAGTGCTTATATGAATTACTAGTGTATTTAAAAAAACTGCACATGTATATTTTATCGCATATAACTTGTGCCATTTAAGAATATTCTTAATAGTATAGCTATTAAATTATTCATAGTATTAATCTGAGATCTAAAAATAATCTTATTGGTAACTTATTATTTATGAGGCCTCATTAAATTAAAAAACTTATTCTGCTACCTCAACGTTATCGTAATAATAAGAGTAATACTTTTTCTTAATGTGAGCTCACTATGTACAGGTTTTCCTTTGTCTGTATCAATCTCATCTATCAATCATACTCTAGTACTCCTTTTTGTCGACCCACAAGTATTTAGTACTTTTCTGAATTTGATCATACTTCAGTAGTAGGGTTACCCCCTCCCCTTAAACGTTCGCGTCGAAGCGAACGATTGTGTCTCAAAGAGAATACATCACCCCTACATCGAAATTTTTTAAAATTTTGCAATACATATTCTCATTTTTATATATATATATATATATATATATATATATATATTTATATATATATATATATATATATATCTCGCGTCCGAATAAAGAGTCTTTATTCGGACGCGAGAAAGAAAGCTTCGAAAATGCCAAATGTGATTTTGGCGAAACGTCAGCAAAACTGTTCTTTTCAGAACGACAGTAGTGAACGGATGTACACCCGGAATGAAAACACATTGTATTTTTCCATCCGTGAAGGAGTAAAAATCAACACATATATATATATATATATATATATATATATATATATATATATATATATATATATATATATATATATATATATATTTTCCCTTAAGTGTATATCGGTTAAAATTAGATATCCCTATAATGGTATGTATGGTGCTTATATGAATTACTAGTGTATTTAAAAAAACTGCACATGTATATTTTATCGCATATAACTTGTGCCATTTAAGAATATTCTTAATAGTATAGCTATTAAATTATTCATAGTATTAATCTGAGATCTAAAAATAATTTTATTGGTAACTTATTATTTATGAGGCCTCATTAAATTAAAAAACTTATTCTGCTACCTCAACGTTATCGTAATAATAAGAGTAATACTTTTTCTTAATGTGAGCTCACTATGTACAGGTTTTCCTATGTCTGTATCAATCTCATCTATCAATCATACTCTAGTACTCCTTTTTGTCGACCCACAAGTATTTAGTACTTTTCTGAATTTGATCATACTTCAGTAGTTAAAACTTCTTCTTTTCCTGATTTTTCACTTTTTTCCTCATATCTTCTTATAGTAAAATTTCTTGTCTTTATCCCATTTGTGCACATAAATTTATTTTACTCAAATGCCCTTTCTTTAAATCACTTTTCATAACCTCACTTTTTCTTCAAATCGTTTTTCTTCTAGGTATGTATAGTAGCATCTGATAGTCAACATGTCGAATCTTTCAGGCCACCCTTATTCGATTCATGTTGCACTATCCCATTCCATACATTTTTTCAAAAAAATTTTCCATTCTTATATTACAACTCTCGGGTTGACAGCGAGTGATTTCACTTGGGGATCAGCGTAAACTCGGATGGTTTTTCCATAGTAATAGGATGCACATTCTCTTCACTAGAACTTACTAGACTAGACTTTAATATTATTAGATAATTACAGAACAATTATTGGCAAGGAGTACCCCTTAATCTTATGAGAGCCTGATGGGCTTTAGATAATTACAATTCACTTGTTAAACCTTAAAAGTTGTAATTTAGAAGGTAGGGTGCTTTCTCCAGACGAGGAGGTTCGCTAGCCCTTAGCTGTTGTAATTTAGAAAGGTAGGGTGCTTTCTCCATACGAGGAGGTTCGCTAGCCCTTAGGGGTTGTAATTTAGAAAGGTAGAGTGCTTTCTCCAGACGAGGAACTTCGCTAGCATTTAAGTTGAGACCAGATCAAGTCTGCCGCTGCAATGATTTGCACCGATATTTATATTAGAAAAAGTGCTTACAATCTGCAGTTTCCAGCTCAGGTTCAAGTTTAATTAGTTTGTTTAAAATAAACTGTTTATAATTTCTAGTAAACATTAGTAGTATAAGCGAATAATGAATTGAATTTACTATAGTCTGGGCTCCCTCGTAAAAGTGAAGTATTATAATCGTGGAAAATTCACCCTGCGAGATTTTTTCAGATTTTCACGTTTCAGTCCCTAGATGTTTTCTTAATTCCGTCGGTCTGTCTGTCTGTCTGTTGGCGGCAAAAATACTACTTGCCCGATTGACTTAAATTCCTGTCAAAAATTAAGGGTCGTATGGGGATGACCTGGTTACATTTCGGTAAAAATCCAATATTGCAACACAAAATGGCTGGTTCACATGTTACCAAAATTATTACTAAAAAACTACTTATCTAATTTTGCACGAAATCAAATCTAGAATTATAAAATAGAAGTAGATTTGTACATTTTCGACCATTTTTTTACCACTTTTTGACGCAAATGCCGTCGCATATAATTTTTTTTCCACAAAATGGCCCTTTACCGCCTTGCATTGATACGTTGTCTACGTAACTGCAAAATTTGAAATGGTAAATCGTATGCCTTTGTATTTCTGCAGCGCGTGAACACTTTTGAACCAATTTTTAATTTAATTTGCCTTTCTGAATGTTAGACTTATTTTGGAGTAACATACCCTATGCCATTTTGCAGTAGTTTTTTAAATGTTTGGATTTAAAATGTATTTCACGTAGATATGTGTCTATAAAAATATAAATTCACTGTGACTTACATTTTGACATAACAACTTATTTTTTTTTCCGGAAATCACCCTACCCATAAGCACCTAGCCGTAAGATTAATAAGTGGAAATCTCCCTGGCTTGACAGCTGTAATAAAAGCAGTGGCATAAAACATGTTTGATAAATATTATTTATTTTTAACTTAAATATACAGGGTGACTGGTAAGTGAACGTATTCCTTTGAGGAGGTGGTAACGCACCTCGTTTGCAACCGATTGAATCATATTACCCATTATGCAAAACGAGAGATATTTAAATGTTTACGCTGCTTACTGCACTTAATAATTGAAAATAAAAGTAAATAATTTTTATTTTTCGGCTATTTCATTTTTTTTTCTTAGTTCACAGAGTAATGCAAATAAATTTATGTAAGATCATTTTGAAAAAATAGGAATGAAACAGCCAAAACCTTTAGTCGTTTAGATAAACTTCCAAGAATTTGCATGTTTATGGAGATGTTTTTATAAAATTTGATAATACAATAAACGTACAAATTGTTTTAAAAATGTAATACTCTTCAAATGAATTATGAAGGTTATAAGAAATACTTTTAGTTCTTTAAATTAGACTATAAAATAAGGCCGTTGCTTCTTCCACGCTAACGCAAAAATTAAGTTATTAAGTATAGTTATAGTTATTAATATAGTGCCCACTATTGTTTACAACACAGGCTCGTATTTTTTTCTCTTTTTTCTTGTACTATAAAGTTATGTGACATGACATAAGTAGAATGTTTTCTACTTTATTTAACTATCTAAACCTTATTCTACTAGAACATAGAGAAATTAAAATATATGGCATCAAAACTGCAATGAATGAATAAAGATGTCATCGATATAAATTCATTAGCGTCCAATTGAAGTAGACCTAAACTTGTTTCCCTTTCCTCTAGTACTATAAAATTATGTGATATGGGTAGAATATTATCAACTTTATTTAATTATTTAAACCACATTTTTACTAGAGCATATGGAAATTAAAAACTTTGACAATAAAACTATTTTTATTGCTTTTTATAATGTGACATTTTGAAAATTATATTGAATAGGTTTTCTTTGATCTTGTAGTACTAAAGTCGATAGTATGTTAGATATATGGATAGTAGACACTTCGTGTAATTTCCGGTAATAATTCAAGCTCTAGGGAGATAATATTTATAAACGATCCATAAAAACTAGTGATGCCGCCGAGACGAGAAATTCTCGCCTCTCATCTCGTCTCGTTTTCTCTCTTAAGGGGGAACTGCACCCAGTATTATGGATCATTCCGCCGCTGCAATATTATGTTAAAACTATAAGAGATATGTATTATCTTCAATGTGATTTTAATAGGGAAATATGTATAGTAGGGCGCTAAATGCGAGTTTTTGTAAAAAAATCAAATCTAGAATTATAAAATAGAAGTAGATTTGTACATTTTCGACCATTTTTTTACCACTTTTTGACGCAAATGCCGTCGCATATAATTTTTTTTCCACAAAATGGCCCTTTACCGCCTTGCATTGATACGTTGTCTACGTAACTGCAAAATTTGAAATGGTAAATCGTATGCCTTTGTATTTCTGCAGCGCGTGAACACTTGAACCAATTTTTAAACGAAATGTAATTTAAATTGCCTATACATAACACATTTTTTTGAGGTCGGACGTGCAGGAGGTTTTTTCTAATACGTAGGTAACTTTTCATCTTACATTGAACTTGACTAGACCTTGTCGCCGGTTTTTCACTTTTTACGTGCAGTTCTCCCTTAAGACGAGACGTGACAAGACGAGAGAGTGGTCTTCTCTAGCCGAGAATTTCTCGTTTCTCTCGAGCTTTATGGTGTCCCTCGCGCATAAAAAATCTGCATGTTTTTATATTTATTTTTTAATAAGACAGTCTATTGAAAAACAAAATTGCTTTTGTAAACTGATCACAAAAAATTAAGAATACTTTGACGTACCCTAGATTTCAATGTCTTGTATCTTTCTTAAAACACAACTTCTTTTAATGTATAGTACGAAAATGAAAATGGCGTTTCTTTGCCTTTTATGTTAATAGTTTACAAGGGCTTTTGATTGAGCAAATGACAATATACAGGGTATGTGAAAATGTCCTTACACATATTTATAACAAACTAATTTTAAACAAAAAAAGTTAAAATGTTTAATTTCTGTTATAGATTGTTTTTCTTTTAGCTACATAAAAGTGCTCTCTAGTTCTACCAAACATTAAACTAAAATTTTATTGTTTTCCAATCTTTACAAAAACACAAGATAATTAATTTTGTTATATATGCAGGAACATTTTCACACACCCTCTATATTGAGATTTGCTCATTCTAAAGCCTGTGCAGATGATTATCATAAAAGGCAAAGAAACGCTATTTTTATTCCCGTATTGCAGATTGAAATATATTTTGTTTTATGAAAGCTACACAAAGTTTTGGGTTCGTTATAGATATGTTTAAGTTTCTGGGATTCGTTTATTTCTGATCTCCTGCCCCTGTAGGTATAGTATATATATACACTAAGCGAGCTTTTTGATCTATTAACCGTTATGATGAAGATGGATACAAAATTGCAAATTTCTGTTCCTTCACATGTTTTTTTTTTAAATAACTGCCCTAACTAAAATGTGGATTGTGCAAAAAGTGTTTGCTCAGATGACGAAAAAAGTGTCACGTGATTTATCTTAATTGCTGCTTTTCTGTCTTGAAATATTTTTTTGATTTCATTTTCAGCGACGAATTTCATTGTCCTAGGACCATCCTGTATGATCGGGAAAAAGGTCTTTTAAATACAAAATAATAAAATAAATTTGACGCGTTCCCTGTGTTCTAAGCATGCTGAATGCTTTTGAATTTTTTTATTTTCGGGTGGCGGTTTCATCCTGCTAGGGGTACCCTGTATAATTGAAAAAATAACTTTTTATATACAAGAAATAAAATTAAATAAATCTTTATCTTCAGGTGGCTGTTTTATCCTTCTAGTATCATCCTGTATAGTTCAAAAAAAAATATCTCTCTCTCTGTCTCTTTCTCTTTCTCCTCCTTTTCTTACTGTTTCTTCTCTTTTTAGTTATTTATTATTTAAGCTTTAGGTTTAAATTAAAAATTTAATCAAATTTTGCTTTTCGACCACAATATTGTATTTAAGATAGAGTTATCAGGCCTCAACAGCTCCTGACTCTCTGTTGGGAAAGCTGATTAAATGGCCTATTAGTGCAAGCTTAATTAAATACATGTACCTATACGAAATGTACGAAGTGCTAATAAACGTCTTATTATTATTATTATTATTACATACAAAGAATAAAAGAAGTTTTACGTATTTTACTGTTTTCTGAATATTTTTTTTTCGTAAACTGCCTCATTCCTTTAGAACTACCCTGTATACTGGAGAAAAATTATTTTGTTAAAAAAAAATAACACTATTTTTCGAAATATTATTTTTTTTTTTAATATATTATCAAACAAAACATGTATGTACGCCAATGATTTTGAGTATAATAAAAATTTTGAATTAATTTTTTAGGTGTCAGAACATTTATCCTAACTATTTCTGTTTTCATTTTGACTGCTATGGGCTTCCAGGTTCTCAAAATATGATTCTCTTACCTTTTTACATCCCTTAAAAAATCGAAGATCTATGCCCATGGCACTCAAAATCTAATCCCGCTAGACAGTGACTTAGTCTATTTTTGGTGCAAATTTAAAAAGAATCGGTTAACCCGTTCTCAAATTATCGTTCGCGCAAATTTTATTCACATACACACACATCCCTACAGACATATTTTTTTTCGAACATTTTTGGGAGTCCAATACCACTTGTTAATCAAAACAAAACTAAAACATTTATTTGTTAGTTTTATATCGATATATCGCCCTCTCTAAAACAAAATTAAAAAGATTCAAATAACCAAATAAAGCGTAAATTATAAAGTAGTTCATGTAAACAACTGAGTAAATTCCTCATTTTTTAAGGATTGTTGTATAGTTAAATATATAGCTTAGAATTTGTATGTGTAAGTCTGGTATATATGTCGGTCCAAATGGAGACTGTCTCCATTTGAACACGGAACAGGAAGATTTGAAAATGCCAAATGCCGTTCTTTTTAGAGCAAGAGTAGTGAGCAGTGTTATACCCGGAATGAAAATACATCGCATTTTTCTATACCTAGAAGATTGAAAATCGAAACATCAAAAGCCACACTACATAAGAAATATTTTTTGATTTATTTTTATTCGGTGTGGTAATGACAACGTAAAAATATTAAAAATATACAAATAATTATGTTCTTATGAAAATTACGTTGATCCGCTGATTATAGACACTAAACAGATATTTGTTACTATTTAACTAGAGTACTACTGACAAAACGACACATCTTGACAAAATCAGCAACTCGGTAAAAAATTTCGCATGGAAAATTTTTCTCTTGTAAATAACATAAAAATATCACTTTTATTTTCAATATGTGTGGTTGTAGTGGTTTATGGTGTCTATAAAAAATAGTAGCGCCAGTGCAAGTGAAGAGGCCAACAAAATTGATAAAAAACTGAGGAATGCTTCAATTTTAAATCTCAAAAAGCTTTTAAAAAAATAATTTCTTCTATTTTTTAGATTTTAGATAATTAAAAATTACCTTGTTATTACAAAATTAAATATCAAGCTTTTAATGCTAATATTATATCGCCTGTTTACAAATTAGGAATGGTTTTATCATGAGAGAAACGAGAGACCCTCTCTCGTCTCGCCTCGGGGTATTCTTGGCGAGACGAGAGGACACTTTTTTCTGGTGTCACGAGACAAGGCGAGAGAAGGCCTTCTCTTGTCTCGCGGCATAACTAATAAAATTCCACAAAAGTTTCATAGTTAATATTATCTTACATTTTTATAAAGAAGTTATAAGAACTATATTATTTCGATATCCCTGTATCTGTCGACGATAATAATATTCAAGATTAATCAGATAATTTCTGTAACAAGTGCCTAAGAACCTTCGTATACACATTTACATATAATTTTTGGATTATTACCAAACGATGTTCTTGTACATATATTTTTTTGCAATGATGAATTGTCAAAGTACCGTCAACACAAATGGCAGCTAGTAATGTTTTTATCGAATTAGATATGTTGACATGTTCAAATCATCATTCCTGTTAAAAAACCCTATATTAAAGTTGGCATTTCCGAAATTGATATAAAAATTATGTCTCTTAATAATTTTATTAATTTTCATTTAAATTGGTATAATTCTGGGCAATTCTCAACTACCCACATCTTTGCTAGTAGATTAATAGAAGTTCTTTTGGGAAAAGTAATCATTAGTTTTTTACTTCTAAATACATACGTACCAGTATAGCAATTAAAAATTTAAAAATGTATGTAACAACAACAAACTTATAATTAAATTTATATTGAAATGCAAATAGGAAATTAAAAAGTTTTGAATATTACGTTTCTCACTCTAATTATGTAGCTGCTTTATTGATATATTATCAAATACTTTTTTCGATGAGGTCTAGTATCCTTCTTTGGATATTATCATTATTGTTATTTATATTTATTTCTTTGCAGGAGCTACAAGAGACATTGGCACGGCTCTCACAAGAATATGTTTACGACATAAGGCAGTCGAAAATAGGATGAAGCATTTTACCGGGTAAGATACATTAGTTATACCGAGATTGATATTTATATTCTAATATGTTTCATCATCAGACTATTTTATCCACTATGCTCTGCTAGATATCTGCGCACCCCTCTCACATTCCCATTGTCTTAAGTTGTTTTTACACAGGAGTGCCTGTTCCGAACGGTACTATTTGAAATGTAATTTTAGCGTACTACAGATGAAGCGCATTACCGTCTATCGCATTAAATTGGCTTTAACAAAGTTTGGCTTATGGAATCAGCCATCTCGTTCATTTACGTGTATGTATACAGCGTGTAACGAAAGTAAGGAAACGGCGAAATAACTCTGTTATCGCTTAACTGAATTTAATGAAAATATGTACTTAAGGCCATTTTACATGTCGCAATTCTTTGCAATATGCAATAGTCTTGAGCAAAGGCATGCGCAGTTTGACAAAAGGTACAAATGTCTTGCCACTGCGCATGCTTTTGTTCAAAACCATTGCAACTTGCAAGAAAGAATTGCAGCACGTAAAATGGCCTTAAGTAATGAAATTATGCCGGATACAATGATGAATTCCGCATTGCTGCCGTTTTTCTGTTATAAAAGGAATTATTTTCAATGGAACACCCTATATTATATTACTTTTTTAAAATCTGCGTAAAATTCTCAATACTTTTTATTAAGAGCACTTTTTATGAAAGTCAGGAGGTTTTGCAAAAATAAAGGTTACCTGATATGTTTGACAATATCAGTTTTGTTGATTTACACAAATAGATCGTTTAACTGAAACCCAAAGAATTAAAATTTTAATTATACTGGGTTATGGGGATAGAATGCGAAACCTGCAAGATGTTTGTGAAATGTTTAATCTTTTACCTTTCGAGTTTCGCGAAAGTTTTTGTTAATTTTACTTACGGTAGATTTAGTTATTGGATTTATGTTAGGATATTTGTCATTAAAAATGTTACAAACAGGTTTTAAAATTAAAATTTCAATTCTTTAGGTTTCAGTTAAACGATCCATTTTTGTAAATCAACACAGTAGTTGACATTTTCAAACATGAAGTAACCTTTTGTGTGCAGGTATTTTAATAAAAGGCAATATATTAAATTATGGATATTAGACCCTTATTTTCGCAAAAACTGTTGACTTTAATAAAAATTGCTCTTAATAAAAAGTATTGTGAATTTTAGGCAGATTTTAAAAAAGTATAATAATATAAGGTATTCCATAAAAAAATTTGTGACAGAAAAACAGTAAACTTGGCAGCAATGCGGAACTCGCTATTGGATTCGGCATATTTTCATACCTAAGGGTATATATATATATATATATATATATATATATATATATATATATATATATATATATATATATATATATATATATATATATATATATATATATATATATATATATATATATATATATATATATATATATATATTATATATATATATATTATTATTACATTCAGGTAAGCGCTACCTGACATATTTCGCCGTTACCTTGTATGTGTAGTCTAATCAAACAGTCTTTGAGATTTTCTTTTATCAAGACCTTCGAATTTATTTTACATTGATTATTAAAATGTTCATTAGTAGACAACTTGCAATACACATTTGCATTTATGGAGCAGGCGAGGAGTAGCCCAGGGTTGGGTAACGACACGTAGAAAATTAATTTTCTTCGCGTATGTAGAAAATTGCGTAGAAAAAATCGTATAAGTTGCCCACGAGAAAAACATTATCATCAACTTTGCTTTCAAAGTGCTACGATAATTGTAAAAAATCTATTAAAAATTTTGATCAAGAATCTGTTGTGCTTATTGATGGATGGAAAAACTCATCAAGTAACTCAAAAAACGTTGTTTGTCTAATTCACAATGTTGATGGTGACTTAGCATTTTTGGAATCATTTAATTTAACAGGTGAGAAAGAAACTGGGGACAAACTGCAAGAAATTGTTGAAAAATGTGTAGTTTTAGCAAAAGAAGTTTATATATGCGGTCTGTTCGGACAATGCAAGCAATATGAAAAAGATGGAATTTCAAATAAATTTATGGTATACAAACTGTAATAGTCATACAGCCAATTTACTAGCAAAAGAATTAGTATCCGAAAATATTGCTGGGAAAGTTCAGTCTGTTTTAAAAGAATTTTCCTCACCTGACCTTGAAAACGCTTTATTAAAATCAGGCGGTAAAAGCGTAATTTTAGCTGGTGAAACTCGGTGGTGTTCGTTTAGAGACTCATTTGTAAATTATCTAGAGAACTTGAAGCCAATGCGAATAATAATTGCTGAAGTGACTACTTTTAAACAAAGCATAACAAAACTAGTATTTGACGAACCTCTAAATAAGCAAGTTGAAGATAGTGTGACATTGTTTGATCCAGTTTGCAAACTTATTAACAAATTAGAATGTACTGAAGCCTCAATCGCGGATGCAGCAGAAGAATGGATGCTATTAAGCCTTCCTGAAGGTTTTGATGAATATACACCATGCCTTAAAAAACGGCAAAAGATGGCTTTGAATTTGTTTTCTCTAGCCGCTAATTACTTGCACCCTGTTTACCGAGGCAAAATGTTAAATGAAACACAAATTAAAGAAGTTAATGATTTTTTAATAGACAATTTAGACACGGAAGGACTGGATGGTCTTCAAGATTTTAAAAACAATCGAAATATATTTCGAAAACTAAATGAGGCATTACAAAAGTTCGAACTTTTTGGGAGTTAGCAGAAAATCATTATCCTTTTCTATCCAGACTGGCGATTAAGCTAAACACAATTCCAGCACCTTCAGCTCAACTAGAAAGACTCTTTTCCAATTGGTCGTTTGTTCACTCTCCTATCCGAAACCGGCTCACTGAGGAAAATTCGAAAATGCTAACTTATATTTATTATCATTTGAAGATCAGACAGTAATCGATCTGAGGACTATTAAAATATTTTTTTTCCAAGGCTGTAGAAAAAATGTTTGATTTTTATAGTATAAGTTTTGATTTTTTTTTTGTAATTTTTGCCAAAGAAGCTTTGTAGACTATATACATGTAATAATTAATAATTATTGTAGGTGGTAGTACTGGTAGTTCTTACGTTTATTATTACTGCTTGGTTTAGGGGTTATCATTTTTTTTTGTTCTGAGTCTTACTTTTAAAAACTGTTTCTGATGAAACCTAAAACATATTATTTTTCTAGTTTTAATGAAATCATTATCCATTTTTTTAATAATAAATAACAATAATTGGAGATACTGTTAGTAGTTTATTTCTTAGTTTATTCTAATAGCCTTTTTTCACCTATTTAAAATAAATATAAATATAAAAATCGGCTTTTAATATACAAAAAAAAAATTCTACGTTTGAGCATGTAGAAAATGTAGAAAATTAGTTGATGTCGAAAATTAATTTTCTACATGTAGAAAATATGGTAGAATATTCAAAATTTTCTACCTACCCAACCCTGGAGTAGCCTAATCATAAGTGGTGCCAAAAGAGATGAATTGTGGCACAATCGTAAAGGCAGACGATTGAAATTGATATATTGAATTTTTCGGTAGTTATCAGTGATTCAATATCTACTTTTGATTATTGCCCAGCCGAAGTCATCACATCAGTACATTTTTTTCTAACTACATTCTTCGCTGACAGCAAACAATGCCACGATATCCTTATATATTCTTATGTTTCAGTATTCTAATGTCTGAATAATTATTTCATGGCATCATAGATTTTCTTTAGTGATTAAAAATAGGTCGAAATTGAGTCGTGATTATAAAAATCTGCACTGTATCAGATCAAATAAGTTTTTTTTATTTTAGAGAAACTACATTTCTACTCGTGCTTATCATTTAACATAAGTTAATAAAGAAAAACTATAATAAAAATAATCGCATCGCTACGAAAGAAAAACAAGATATGACAAACATAGATCTCAGAAGTAGTAGGTAACAGGTGCATGTGTTTGAGGAAAAATATGTTGGAAGAAGTAAGAAGTAAAAAACGAAAAAACGTGTAAAGAAATCCTGAAAACTGAAGAAAATCTACAAATAATGTGATAATGGTGATCTGAAAATAATTTGGGTATCTAATTTAGCTTCATTTGTATATTAAATGAATAACTGTACAAAGCAGGATCTTATTCAAGAATTGAAATATCGCCTTTTCATACGTTCTCTAGTGCGTTTTCCCTCCGTAGATCTATGACATTTAACACTATTCTGATACTCCACTTCATTTTTTTAAAACAAAAAATTCAGAAAAAATCATCGTCCTTATTCTTTACATCTATACTAAGCTAACACTATAGAGTCTAGAGAGCCCCTGCAATTTTTGCTTTTTACTAGCACGTATGTGCGGTTGCCTAATAAGCTGGCATACATTTATCATATGTTCGTCTTGTTTGCAGTACGAGGTTTGCTAATTTGGCAGGAGAATTTCCGAAAAACTTATAATTTCTTAGGTACTTTTCTAGAACTGCGTTTTGGTTAGCCCTGGTTACGCATTTTTTTGAGTAGACGTACAAAAGTATTTGAAACAATTTATGAAACTACCTACCATATAGCCTCTCGTTTAATAATCTGTGCGAGCGGGAGTAAAGAGCAAAAGTTGCACGGACTTTCTAGATTCTTGTAGCGAACATATGCATTCATCACCGTGTCGCCATATTCATTCGCTAAGTGAGTATGCGGCTTAACGAACTTCTTTTTGTAAATAACATTGTTGGAGTTACATTTTCCTGAATATAAGATTCGACGAGTACATTACTCTAAATTTCTAATAAGATTCTATTATCCTGTTTTTGGTATTTTAGGATTTTAAGCAACAGTGATTTTTGTAAGCGGTTTTAATTACTATAAATAAAATTATGGAGATACAAGATCGCTTGAAAATTTACCTTATCAATTTTTCTAGGGTCATCATGGAATGCTTGATAATACCATTACAAGACAAACTGGAAGAATGGCGAAAAACCGTGTTAAATTTGGACAAAGAACATGCACGAGGTAAATTTGTATTAGCCAGTTAAAAAAAAACTGTGTATTTTTCTGATTTTTGGTTGGTGGTATTTCACAAAATGCTATCCGTTGAACTTTATGTATAAATAGTAGCAGCTGTATTTTGTACTGTATTCCTAACTGTGACTTATTCTTAAGTCTGAATAGGTATAATTGATCGATATTCTTGAACAAGGAGTATAATAATATATTCATAAGACTGTATATAATAGCCCGCTGTGTATGTTCTCTAAAATAAAAATTCTCCATTTTAGACTACAAACGAGCCCGTGCGGAACTTAAAAAACGCTCAACTGATACTTTAAGGCTACAGAAGAAGATGCGCAAGGGGGCTGGGGGAGACGTTCAGAAGCGTTTTGAATGTGGTCTACAAGACGTTACCGAACGAAGGCAGCTGCTGGAAGAAACCGAAAAACATGCAGTCAGAGCTGCACTTATCGAAGAAAGGGGCCGTTTTTGTACTTTCGTGGGGTTGTTAAAACCTGTTGTTGTAAGTAATAAAATTTAGGGGCTCAAAACACAATCTGTAACGAAAAAAAAACACTGGAAGGTCAAACCTTAGGAAAATTGAGTAGCAAGGCATTTTTTAAAGCTGTAGGTTTTTGAGAGCTGTTTTACATTGTTGTACTTTCTGCAAATTCAAAAAATATAGCAAAGAAAAGCAGAAATTAATTTTTGTTGTAAATGTCTGCCGAATTATTGTAAAGGGAGCAATTATCTATATTATATTATTTAAAACACTAAGTCATATTTTTCAGCAAGTTCGTGAGAGAGTTGTACAGCACCAATTTACATGATTTTTTTTTAATGATCGTGGGGTTAACGAGACCTTTCAACCCTATTTTTTGTATTGTTTTATTATGTATTTTTTATATAAAACCATTATGTTTTTCTTCAATAACGTTTCTGGACAATCTGGTGAATGCTCATCGCGCCATCTAACCGAAAAGGCAGAACAAGGTCTGCCGGGTCAGCTAGCGTAGATATAAAAAGTAAATACAAATGGTTTTCATGACTTTTTTCCTAATGATCATAGTTTCTGAGATATATCGATCGGAAACTATAATTAATTTTCCCCAGACATCCCATATCAAGGAAAAAAAATCTAGAGATTGTGAGCGCGTCGGGGAATAAATGTACAGTAATTTCACCTAAAATTATTATTTTTTATGTTTAAAAAATTAATATGGACGGGGAAATCCGTGGTTAGAATATGTGATACTTAGTTTTTGTCCGTAAACTTTCCAAAATAATAAAAAATAATATTTTTATGGTTTTAAATTTTTATTCATATTTTTATAAATCTACGTTTATTTATTTTGTCCGTATAATATTTTCTTTGTTAGGGGACAATAGATTTGCATTAAAAATATCACTTTGTTTATGTAGTAAATAACCAATCTTTTCTGATCTTGTGTTTTAGAACTTTCCCGGAATTCTGGAGTAAGTATCGCATGATCAACCGCAAATAAAAGTAGTATCATTGGACTACCCAGTATCAAGGGAATAATGGAATAAACTTCCTTATATGTTTTGTACCTGAAATTAATGTCAATTTTTGTCAAGGTATTTACTAAAACTTTTCCTCTTTTCCGAACTTTCGATAATTTGAAAATTACGGAAGGAAACTTTTTTAGATTTTTACTAAGCTCCACATATATTATTAATTTACGTTTTTCTTATTAAGGAGTTTGGTATCGTTAACAAATCCAAGCATTTCTCGTTTTTTTTTTTAATTTTAAATGATAGCCTATGGTGTATAGACTATATTAAAAGTAAAAACATTTCCCACTTTTTTCCCCAAAAAAAAAATCGCAAAAGTTGGCAAATTCACTACTTTTCAATGCAAAATTCTCTATTATAATGATTTGGACAAAATCAAGAAACAAAGTTACGTGCAGTGTTGCCAAACTCACCTGATCTTTAGATGCTTTAATGATGGTTTTATTGACGAACCTGGGCTAACTTATTTTTATTATTTGTTAAACAAAAAGCCTTGCTTTAATATAGACCCGAAATTTTCTTAAGGCGCTACCGCATTCTTTCTTTACAGAAGACTTAACCAATCCTAACCTAACCAAACAAAACAAACTGAAAATCTGCTTGCAACATAGCAACACTGTCTACATGATGTCACATTTGACATTTAAGACTTGACCATTCCCTTCTATATGAGAAATAAATTGTTATTTTTAAGTGACTTAGAAATATAAAAAACAAAGTATATAAAATATTTATGTTTTATTGGCAATGAAAGTGAGACCTGTTTTTTAGTCATTTGTAAAGTCACACAAGCATAAAACTACCTCAAACGACGGTAAATTTTAAATAAATAGGATCGGAAGGAGAATAAAACAATTCTTTTTGGTGGTAAAAAAAGTGAGAAACGTTACGAGTTTTCACTTTTAATCTACTCTATACACCATAGGCTATCATTTAAAATTCCAAAAAACTACAAATACGTGGGTTCGTTAACGACACAAGAACCTTTATTAAGTGTACTTATAGACCATTTAAATTTATTAGTGTCAATGTTATTAATCAAAACATTGATTTAATATACCGTAATCAAAGTGTGTTAGGTTTACCTAGAATACCTAATTTTTGCAATTTTTTAGGACATAAAATCGTTTACCGACTGAAAAAATTACAACATTAATGTATATGATTTAGAGTTAAAAAGAAAATTCAATTCTACGTTAGACTAAGTCCTTACATACAGAATCGTGTATGGTGATGAATGATAATGATACAAAATAATTTAATAGACAGTACTTACTAATGGGGAACAATATGGCTACCACTAAAATAAACTGTATTCTATTCTAAAAATATAATTTTTATATGCCACATTTTTTGTGTATCCTGTATATCACCAAATAATTTTAAGTTGTCGTCTTTTTTTTAATCCTTCTATTTAGTAGCTAAACATCACTTAAAACAAAAATTTTAGGAGCGTACGGACTTTAGTCTACTAGTTTGCATTAAATATAACTATAATAAACATTTATATTAAGTTAAAATGTTAAGTCGTTTATATTGATGGTATATTGAATAAGGATACTTAAATTGATTAGTTTGTACCCGTACAGAATAAAGATCTGCGTAGTTTTATAATACTCATCATAATATTCAAGAAGCCTCATAAGCATATTTTTAAATTTAAACTTTTCCTCCAAATCCAATATCGAAAGATTCAAGATGCCGAAAAACGTAATTCGATTAACTCGGCGTCTTAATATTTGTTAGGAAAATTTTGAACCCCTTAAAACTTTTAAGGAGACGATATATCGGACCTATATCCCGCAGAAATAGGTTCGAAATTTCGGCTGCCATAAGGACGTTTAGAAACCGAAATATCGGAGCTGTACTCATCTATTAAGGGTCCGAACTTTCGGCTCTCCAGACACTTCCTTTACATAATTGCTCTATCTACAATATTTGACAGACATGCAATTTTTGCGAGTGTCCAGCAATGCAAACTTTGGCTAGTAAGAAAGGGCTCCCAAAGAGCTACAATTTTCACTGATTTTGCTGAGGTCTGACCTAAAAATTGCTCTGCTTCCTGGACTAAATTGTTTCACTCATTGAACGCAATAACTGAAATCGATGTTTGAATTTATGGTAGAATTTTTATTCTGCTTTTTGAATAGGATGAAGAAATAGCCATGATTGCGGAAATGGGTCATCTTCAAGAAGCTGTACAACAGTTAGAAAAACATACTGCTGAACCTAATACTTTGCCACCAGCATCAGAAGAGGTATTTATATTTGTGTATAAATTTATATTAATATCTATATAAATTAACGTTGAGATTAATCTAGCATTCCTTTGTATGCTGAGGGTAGAACTCAAAATGTTCTGCCTTTCATAGTCAATGTAATAAGTTAGCTAGGGTCATATTGAGAAACTGCAGCGATCCTGATATAGTAGAATTATTTCGGATGTGCAGTGACGTAACGAGAGCACAAAAAGAACGTATTTCTTAGCGGTTGATGGTTAATATACCAAGTTATTTAAGGAAAGTACACACTAAATTGTTCTCGACAGATCGCGTCCAAGATCTTGCTGGTGTTTGGCTGCCATTAAGAAGGATACATGCTAATTTTAATAACTTTACAGTTCACCAAGCTGTGCAGCCATTTAACAAAAACTATATATAATTAGATAAAGAAAAGAAAAACAGTATGAAATGAAATTAAAAAACGTACAAACTATGTTTTCATTCTGAAGTGTTTGTATTAAGCTATTTTATAATAACAAAGCCAAAACTTTTCTGGGCTAAAAGAGTTGGGAAAAAATGCCTTTTTAATAACATTTTAAAACGCAAAGAGAATATTATTCTAAATATCCTTTTTTTTAGCTAGAAGTACATCAAAAAGCTGCATGAATTTCTTGGATATTGAAAATGCGTTCGAAAAAAGATCTTTCGCAAAGAAAGTAAGTTCAAGATGGATATTTAATTTAAATAAAAAATTGACTAAAACCGGACAAGAGATTCAAAGAAGTATCATTAACAAGGGTAAAAGGACATCCCAAAATATTTTAAATCCAATATAAAGTAATTTTAGAAAGAAAAAGTGTAACAATAGAAAACTTAATGTGGAGCAAAATTATTAAACCTAATAACTCAAAAATATAAAAATATTTTTAAATAAAATATTAAACGATCGTCAATGTCAAAAAACAGATCGTCGCTCTCATCTTCGTCATCCGAATCGGTCACTCTGACGGGGTTTATATCTGAAGTATCGCATACTCTGACTACTTCCCAAGCCTCTAGAATCTCTTTTTGGGTGTGCCGAATGTAGTTCTGCCAATGATCAGCGCTTACTTCGCCAAGGGCCTTTTCCCACGTTGCCAAAACCCCAGAGGATATTCCTTTTAAGGCAAAAATATGTTGGTCATATTTTCTTTTGCACTTTGACCAAACCATTTCGATTGGGTTATACTGACAATGGTGTGGTGGGAGGCGGAGAACTATATGACCAAAAGGTTTTACATATTCGCCAAGAAAATATTTATTTCTGTACTTTTTTTGCTACCATATCCTAGATTTGGCCCTTCATTGCTGCCTTTGGAAAGGCAATATTTTTTTCGAAAAGCCATAGCATTAATTTTTTTTTGGTGCAGGATTTTGGGGATATGTCTTCTACTAGCCGAGAGTGGTACCTTGCTTTGTCCATAATAAATTAATGATTTGGGCGGCAAATTAGGAACAAGTTGATATTAAAACCATTTTTCGAAATTTTGACGGTTCATACTATCGTGTGGTCTCTACTTTTGTCTCTCTTTTAAACACTAAACTAACTCTCTTGATAAACCCGTTCTCATTGCCGGCGTTGACGACGATGTATCTATATCCTAAAAAAATCAACAGTTTTAACACTGGAACAAAAGAAAAAAATCTGTTTTTTTTTAATATAATTTAGAAGTCTAGTATATTTACGAGCATGGATTCATTTCACTACATTTCATCATACGAATTCAAGTTTTTCTTTTGATCAATATTATAAAGTTTAATATTAACAATTTCTCAACAGTATTTAAAAGATAAATAATATAGGATTTTGACAAAATAATTATTTTTGTTAAATATCAAAAAATAAACATTTTTATTTTTTTGCGGCCAAAAACGGTTGGCTTTTATCAATTAAATTACACTACCTTTGAAGATTTATAATCCTGATTATTGCGGGGATGTGAAAAAGTTATTTTAATCCCAAAAAAAAATAAATATAAATATTTTTTATGGTGCAAAATTTACTGAATTTTAGACATTTTCGACAGATTGTAACATTTCTATTTTTTGATATTTAATAAAAATAATTACTTTCCCACACTCCCATATTATTTATCTTTGAAATACCGTTAAAAAGTTGTCAATAATAAACTTAAGTTTTTTTATGATTTGGGTTAAAGGACACCTAAAATTAGCAAACATTTTAAGTCGACCGATGCTCTTAATGTAAATGCACAAGAAAACTAAATTAAACAAAAAACAAATATAGTCAAAATGCTCCATAAACTTACCTTCACCGCTTTTTGAAGAGCTTGTGACTTTCGTATCATCCTGCCAGGTATTTCTAAAAGACCCTTTACTGAATATCCACCATCAAGGAAGACTTATTAAAAACATCTGGTACATCCACGAGATACTTGCGGTTGTTACTTCTCTTCCATCGAAAGGCAATTTCTGTTACCCATTTTCGCAGAAAATTAATAGAATAGTTGAAATGAGTGAACATATCAAAATTTAGTTTCTGATGGAGAGACTTTATGGTAATATGTTTCTTTTTGGGCAGTTTTACTTTTTAAGTACTCGGTTATTTTGATATTCTCTTTATTTTTTGTTGATGATAATTCTTTGAATCTTGTCGGATTTTAGTCCATTTTTTCTTAAATTAAATATCGATCTTGAACTTACTTTCGTTGCGGAAGCTGTTCAATTCCTGCCGCTATTGTTGTTTTTCTAGTTCAAAAAGAGCTAATATATTAAGAATAATAAACTGGCTTTGCTCACTTAGCCGTCTATTTCCAATTTTTTTTCGGCAATTTCAATATTGACTTCGTTTTGACGCATATTAACTTTTCGAAATGTCACACTTAAAGATTTGTCAACGTGATAAGTTTTAGTTGAAATAAGGAAAGACGTGACTTTTTTTAGTAAAATCACTGTTACAAAGATGTAAAAAATGACGTCACTGCATATCCGAAAAAATTCTACGATATTGCTTCGTAATTTTTCATTTAAATTTGCAAATTTAGAAGTCTAACTGGTTCAAGTAATATTGGTGATTTGAGAAAATATATTGGTATAATACATTTTTTGTGCTAATATAGATCTTCACTTGTAGGTTATTGCGGATTTAAAATCATCTGATAGTGGCTGGTCATTCCAAACGCCACCGTCGTCTCCTTCGAGTCTTGGTTCCAGGAAGTCATCTATGTGTTCTATCAGCTCATTAAATAGTTCATCATCAGGGAGTTCGAAAAGCCATCATTCACCAAGTCATCCACACTGGCAAAGAAGTCTTTCACAGGTACGAAAAATATTAACAGTAATTATATTGATATATCTTCTGTTCTATTAACAGACTATTTAATGCTTAAGGAGAACAGCCGGTTATCCACTGTTCTACTTACCTTTTTACTTTCTCTTCACATATTCTCCCTTTGTATCTTGCATCTATATTCCTGTAATCATTTAGAATTTCCCTGCGGTCTTATATTAGTTTTAGTCCTCTCATCGCAAACTATTAGCGAATCAATAGGACAATGTCACATTCTACTTCCATATGACAAAAAAACTTCAATACCAATAAAGTGGTCCTCGAATAATTTAGAGGGACGAAGACTTAGATCTGCTGAGCTGTTAATCAGGTGGCTGTCAACAGAATTCAAAGTAGTTGATCTATTAAATTGACAAAATACATGAATATTTTGTGTACTAAACATCTTGTAAAGAGATTCAGGACCTGCATCCAAAGGTGCCACCGCGCACCGGGACGACTACCGGTACCATAGAATATCGAAGGGGGCGGTGCACTAAAGAAAACAAATCATAAAATAAAAATCACGTACACACGACTTAAAGTTAAAGATTGAAAGTTCCAAAACGCATCATGGAAGATATCCGTTTTCAAATGTGGATAAAAATGCTACAAAATTCAACCACAGAAATCAGAACGTTGTTTTCACAGTTTTAATTGGAAGGCGTTGATGTGAAGCAACTGTCACGACCTAAAATTAAATGCGACCGATCAGTGATGACAGAAAATTCTCACTACCTACGTGGACACACGTAACAAATCAAAACTGAACTGGTTGTAACACCTAGACCGTTATTGCAATTTAGACAGATGCACACGAAGCAGATAACATAGAATACCGATAGTGTAGAACATTTATTTCTGTTTAGTAATTTAGACGGACGAAGACCTAGATCTCCTGAGTTGTTAGGCAGGTGGCTGCCAACAGATATCAATGTAATTGATCTACTAAATTGGACCATGGAATATAGAATTAGGCGGTGAATTAAAGAAGACAAATGTACAATCCTAAAATAAAATCAGCAATCCTAAAATAAAACCCTTCAAACACACGACTTAAATTCAGAGATTGAAAGTCTCAAAACGCATCATGGAAGATACCTCTTTCAATTGTCTGTGGATCAAATTGTTGCAAAATTCACCCACAGAAATCAAAACGTCGTTAAAGCAGCGATCACGACCTAAAATAAAATGCCACCGATCAGTGATGAAAGAAAATCCTCACTAACTACGTGGACACATTTTAGTGAAAATAACTCAAAATTGTTAACAAATCAAACGAAGCCGTCTAACATAGAATACTTTAGAACTTTTAGTTAAGTTTTTCTTTAAACTAGTAATTAAGCTACTGGCCATAAATATTAATTAAAAACATAAAATAAATTTTGGAATATTTTCAACACGAAATAAGATAGTAAAATACTGTTTTCAATACCTTCTAGCAAATTGTCTTTAGAATTAACGACTTTTGTCTGATTTTGACAGTTAACCAGCAATGTAAAAAAGTATTTTTGTAAAATTTATTTGTACTACAAAAATATTTTTTCTTATTTATTGATAAACTTGACAGGCTATTAACCTTTTTGTTAAGCTAATTGAATTGTTTTTGACATCCAATGACAAATTTTATACAGTGTCTTGTATGATCATGTAGCTACGGAAAAATTAAACGTATTTGCAATATTTTTCAAAAATTTATATGTGATAATGTGATGTGAAGACACCGTAATTTTGTTTAAGTTCGTTATTGTTGTTGGATGTTGTTAACAATACTGAAAGTTGGGACGTACCCAATAATTCAAAAAATAAGGTAGGTATCATGGATTCTTTTATTTCAAAAACTCTTTTACCCCCTGAAAAAATTATGAAAATAGGTAAATGCAATGATTCTTAATAGATGTCAAAGAAAATTAGGTTATATTATAAATAAAGTATAAAGTTCCAGTTGTTTATCAATAAAGTATGAAAAAATAAAAATACCTCTTAACAAACTTCAAATATAAAGAAAATGTAAAAACGCACAATTTGTTCTTTTTTTATTAATTTCCAAAGAAAAAGATATTTTGCGAAAAAGTCATACTGTTAAATAACTCCCCGTATAATTGCTTGCTAAATGTCAAAACTCAACTTTTGATAAAAGGTCTTAAAAACAGCACTATTATCTTATTTCAATTTGAAAATATTTCATAAAATCGTTTGTGGTATTTTTTTTTTGCGTTATTTATGAGCGACACGTTAGCGAAAGAAAGTTACGTATTTTTAGTACTTTGACGATTGAGCCGCAGAACATAGTACAGGTTCTACTCGTTAATAAAAACTGCGGAATAATTAAACACACATCTCGTTCGGGCTCGAAACATGTAATGAAGGGTGTGGTCTATGTCGGCAAGCAGATATTAAAAGCTACCTCGTGAGAAAACGTAATTAATTAGCAATAGAAGCGATTAGACCATAAAATGTTTGTTGCAAAGTATATAAAAAAGTAACGAATTCTGTGAAGTATTGAACGATTCTACTAGTCGACTCATTAGGAACAGTTAAGTGGTACAATATCAACAGCTTAACTAGATATATAGTTTTACACCATATTTTATAGGGTTAATACTTATCCTATTGTAAAACAGAAGTCAAAAGACATTTTGTCTAAATTCTTAAAATAATATCAATAAATAAACTCCCTCCGGGCTTAAGCCTGAAGTTAGGAGAACGAAGTAGATTGAATTGAAGTAAAATTCACATTAGTTTCTCCTGCCCTTTTAAATTTATCACACCTCTTTGCATGGGTTTTTTCCTATTCTGCCATTTTAAAGAAAGAGGCCGGCTTTATTCTAAACCGCATTAAATCGAAAATGCATACAGATTACCCTTGAAGTGCAGACACTACGGCTTTGTTAATTTCTCTTTTCGTTTCCTTATTTTTGTTTATATTTAAAATTAGTTTTAGTTATATTCCTCAAAATACAAGAGTTCTAACCACGCTACATCACAACTTGTTACGTTTTGGACGCGCGTTTCGCTAACCAAGTTAACATCATCAGCAGATGATATAAACTAAAGTAACTTATCCTAACCCAGACTATTTATAGGTAAATGTGGTCACATTTGGTTGCACCCGACTGCACCGTTGTCAAGTAAACAATAGAGGAGACTATAGGGAATAGGTTCTTTGTCTTTATTTTGTGCTTTCTTGCCACATTTAACTATTTCTATACTCTCAAATGCATCTAATAATCTATTATTAGATACATTTTTAATCAACTTAAGATTATTTATTCCTATTTGCTGATTGTTTTCCAAAGCATGTTGGGCAACGCTTGACTTTTCTGTTCTTCCGTATCTTAAATGTGTCATGTGTTCTTTAAAACGAATGTTTATCTAGCGTTTAGTTTGCCCAATATATTTTAGATCGCAGTCATTACAGCTAATTTCATAGATGCCACCCCTCTCCTTCGAGTCGACTTTGTCTTTAGGGTTTCTAAGGAGATTTTTCAAACTGTTCTCCGTTTTGTAGGCTACTCTAAAACCTACGTTTTTAAATACTTTTTCTAGACCTCTCGTATATCTGGGATTATATTGGATTACTATGAACCTATTGGGAGCCTCAGGTGCTTGAAGAGTAGTGACATCTTTTAACATTTTCTTAAGCTTATGTCTATTTACTAATTTATATACAAAATTATCATTATATCCATTACTTTTAACTATATTTTTAACCCGATTCATTAAATTGTTAAAACGTTCTTTATTTAATGGAAAATTGACTAATCTGTGCGTTAAGTTGTTACAGTTCTTGTTTGTTCTATACAGTATTAGTAAATTTCCTATAAATATCAAATTCTAATTTATCGTTATTTCTAATAACTAAAGTGTCGAGAAAAGGTAATTGCCCATTGTTCTCCTTTTCGTACTTAAAATTAATGGAAGGATATTTATTGTTTAATGTTTTTAAAAAAGTGTCCAAATTTTCTGATTTAGTATCAAACATAGCAAATATATCGTCTACGTATCTATACCACACCCTTGGGAAATACTTGAGTTCTTTTTTGAATTGGGTTTCTAATCTACCCATAAACAAATTCGCAAGGAACGGAGATAAGCAATTGCCCATTGCAGTTCCCTCAAAATCCTCAAAAAAAAATTATATCCCTCAAAATAACGATAAATTAGAATTTGATATTTATAGGAAATTTACGAATACTGATAGGTATATAACATCCGACTTACTTCATTGCCGTCAACACAAAATGGCAGCATTTCATTTCTTAACGCACAGATTAGTCAATTTTGCATTAAGGAAAGAACGTTTTAACCATGAAATGACTCGAATTAAACATATAGCTAAAAGTAATGGATTAATATAATGAAAATTTTGTACATAAATTAGTAAATAGACATAAGCTTAAGAAAATGTTAAAAGATGTCACTACTCCTCAAGCACCTGAGGCTCCCAATAAGTTCATAGTAATCCCACATAATCCCAGATATACGAGAGGTATAGAAAGAGTAGAAAAAGTATTTAAAAACGTAGGTTTTAGAGTAGCCTACAAAACGGAGAACAGTTTGAAAAATCTCCTTGGAAACCCTAAAGACAAAGTTGACTGAAGGAGAGGAGTGGCATCTATGAAATTAGCTGTAATGACTGCGATCTAAAATATGTTGGGCAAACTAAACGCTCCATAAATATTCGTTTTAAAGAACACATGGCACATTTAAGATATGGAAGAACAGAAAAGTCAAGCGTTGCCAACATGCTTTGGAAAACAATCACCAAATAGGAATAAATAATCTTAAGTTGATTAAAAATGTATCTAATCATAGATTATTGGATGCATTTGAGAGTATAGAAATAGTTAAATGTGGCGAAAAAGCACTAAATAAAGACAGAGGGCCTATTCCCTGTAGTCCCCTCTATTGTTTACTGGACAACGGTGCAGTCGGGGCAACCAAGTCTGACCACATTTACCTATAAATAGTCTCGGTAAGGATAAGTTACTTTAGTTTATATCATCTGCTGATGATGTTAACTAGGTTAGCGAAACGCGCGTCCAGAACGTAACAAGTTGTGGTGTTGTAGTGTGGTTAGAACTCTTGTATTTTGATCTATCTTACACCACAGGTTCCAGTGTTAGGACCTAGTTATAATCCTGTTTAATCCATTTTCTGGTAAACTTTTTTTTTGTTAGTTTATAAGTAGTTTATTTATATTTTACATTAATTTCTTTCCTCTGCCTCCCTGGCTTTGTTAATTTCTCTTTTCGTTTCCTTATTTTTGTTTATATTTAAAATTTATTTTAGTTATATTTCTGTTTAATCCATTTTCTGGTAACCTTTTTTTTTGTTAGTTTATAAGTAGTTTATTTTTATTTTACATTTATTTTTCTTTTTTTTCCTCTGTTTTGTTTAAACAGCCTGTGGGTCGTAATGGTAGTAAGCGTGTTCTGTCGGCCTCTAGCCAAGATTCAGGGTTTACGTCCCAGGACACCCTGTTACCAAGGCCGGCATCTTTTAATGTTGTACAGGTGAGAAAATTTTTTTTGTTATTCACATTTCTAAAAAGAAAAAAAACAAGAATTTCTTTATATACAAGTACATAATAAGAATTTACATATATTGTTAAAAAAATTGGTGTGGTAAAATTTTTGCGGCAAAAAATACAGGATGAAAGGTAGAAAGCTGTAAATATTTTATCACGTAAAAGCACAGGTAATCTAGAGCAAAAAAGTTCTAAACAGGTGCTTAATACCAAAGAGATTTCGAGGTATTTTAATATACACGTATATTAAAACATTTGATATTTAGTTTTATATGAAGTATTTTTACCTGTATTGTTTTTACCTTTCATTTCCGACTTAAACCGAAACGACACAGGATAAAGTGCGGGACACGAAAGAAAACGGAGTCAATGGGTTTAGGAAGGTCGGCCAAGAAATCTCTTTAAACCAGTGGTGTCCCGTCGTTCTTTAAATAATATGGCACTCCTTTTTGACTATACGCATTTCAGATAATTAAAAAATGTAACTATGCTTAATGAATCTTTATCTATATTTGTCTGTTTTCTTTCGTGTACCGCACTTCTATATCTCTGTTGTGTTGCAAAAACGGCGAACTTTCGAATTTTAAAATGATTTAATTTTGATTTTTCTTGATCGATTTACCTATATATATATGAACGAGAACGAGATTTATCAAAATTTTAATTTATGCAGTTCGACTTTGGGCTACTCGGGTATGCCAGAAGTGGCCGTCTGTCTCCGTTTGTCATATTAGTTTATACAGGGGCCGTCATTGTAAAGGACTATACAGGGCGTTTCCTAATTGCGTGCTCAAATTGAAGGCGGTGCTTTTATGTCCTAAAAGTCTTAACTTTTGAGATACAAGATGGTAAAGTTTAAAAAGAAAACCTTTTTTTTTTCATTCCAATTCTGATGCTATTGTAGATAACTGCATGAAATTTGATACACGTCTTCTATGCATTAAGAAGCGTACGGATTTACCCAGGTTAATTACATATGCACGCCACTGGTAGAAATTTCAAAAATTGATTGTTAATAAAAAATGCCCTTTTATGCGTAAAAGACGTGTATCAAATTTCACACAGTTATTTATCTATAATAGCATCAGAATTAGGATTAAATAAAAAATGTTTTTTTAAGGCCCTGTATCTCCAAAGTTAGGACTTTTAGGATCATATTAAACTTTTTTCTCAAAAAGGTCCAAGAATCACCCCCCTTTAACATTAGCACGCAATTAGGAAACGCCCTGTATAGTACTTCACAATGACGCCCCCTGTACAAAGTAATATGACAGACGGAGACAAACGGTCACTTTTGGCATACCCGAATAGCCCAAAGTCGAACTGCAGAAGTTAAAATTTTGATAAATCTTGTTCACTGGAATCAGTGATGGCTACCTACTATAACTACATTGATGTGTAGTAGTGAGTTCTGTAGTTTTTCAAATTTTAATTGCAATATTAGATATTTTTTGACACCAGGTATTGAACAGAAAATTAATTATTTTGAAGCAGTTTATTGACAGCTACTTTATGAACACTTTTACAAAATATATGAATAAAAACTAAGCCATTTTTGAGGTTGACGGCTATGATTCTAATGGTTCGATTCCTTCTAAATCGTTGTCTTCATCTGAAAATGATGAGGTTTCGTCGTCACTACTTGAAGATCCCAGTGTGATAACTAAATCATCAATAACCGTTTCAATTTTGCCATCTACTTCCCAGTATTTATCCTCAATAAAACGAACATGTTTAACATATGATTTCCAATTTTCAGCCGATATTGAGTCAATCGCTTCTAATGTTATTTTATTTAAATCTTTAATTGAAAGTTCACCGGTGTTGCGCTCGCGAATATATTTTTTTACTCCTGCCCATGCAAGTTCAATAGGATTGAGGTAGCCTTAAAGGTATATGACCGAGGTTACGTCAAAGACCGTCAATTTTAAACTTTTTTTCTCTAGGCTTGTTGGCTGATATTACTTCATATAATTGATATTTTCTCCTTGTTGGATCATATACAAGATTGTTCGATTTAAGCCAGGATATCATATGAGCTTTTGTAGAGTATTTAGTTGGCACTTTATCTTCTACGTGAGAATGATAAGACGCATTATCCATTACCACGACGGATTTGGCAGGAATGTTAGGTAGAAGCTTCTCGAGCAACCACTTTTTAAAATTATCTCTATTCATCTGTCCATGATAGTCTTCAGTTGTTAGTCCCGAGCGAAAAACTAAAGCAGCACCTGGAACAAATCCGGCTTCTGAACCAGCATGAACTATAATAAAGCGACTACTAGAGCGGATTCCCTGAACAACATCTGTAACACTTTCACTTTGCCAGTATTTGGTCACTGTCATATCATTATCTACCTAGGTTTAGTCTAGATACACAATATTGCGTCCTTCTTGCCTATATTGCCTTACAGTAGATAGATATTTCACTCGCCAGTAAAAAATTTTTGGTCTCTCAATGAGCAATTTTCGTTTATTTTGGCACTTGCGCTAAACAAAACCATTTGATCGTAAAAGCCGATTTAAGGTTTTATACCCGTACGGAAAATCTATTTTGTTCTTTTTAGCACGAAGTAGGGGTTTGCAGGTCGGAACCTTCTTCAAGTTTATATAAAAATCCTCTATTGTTCGTCGAATTACTTGAAAATCACCATCGTTTATTATTATCTTTGTATGATAATCGGGGTCTTTTTTTACCAGGAGATTTTAAAGGTGAAGTAGAACATGAGCGATCATTATGTTCTCTTTGAATTTTTCTAACACTACTTTCCGAAACACCAGTGTAAAATGCAGCACGTTCTGTTCGATTTTGAATTGGAATAGTCAAACTATTATTTTCAGCTTCTCTAGTAAAGGCCTTTATAACGCTCGCAATAACTTCACGTGCACCGCTTCGAATTGTTTTTCCTCTTTTGCTCGCCATCGTTACTTCGAAATAATAATTCAAATTCAACGCAACGCATTTATATAGAAATGAAAACAAACAAACTATTACAACAAATAAAATAACATAAAATTTATTTGCGTACACAAATTTTACTTTTCCGCTTGCCTAAAATAAGGAGCGTGTAAATAACATATATAAATGTTGTCACAATAGATATGTGAAAGTTGGAGTTATTTAAAGTAATGCTTCTTTGTATTCTATATTTTATTCCCCTGACTTGGTGCCGAAATATGAAAATTATTTCTTTCCCTGACTCTGTAATAGGCAACATAAAATATACCCTACAAAAACAAAGAGTCCTAGATTATTTCCAGCAATGGATAGATTTTGCAGTTGAGACTTTATTATACCTTATTTTATCTCTTATTTGATTTTGTAGAGATAGTTTATTACAACTCGTTAATTGAAAGAATTTTAAAATGTATCCAAAAAGTTCAAAATATTTGTATGAGATTTTCTTAAAATATACCTTTTAAGAAAAATATCACTTCCTATTTAAGCAATATTTCAGTTCTATTGATAGCAAATCAAGGCAAATTACATTTATATAAGTCAGTCCTAGTCCAGAGATTCTTAAAATCAGACCATCCCTCTTATTTTTAGCGCACAATATACTATACAACACAAAATTGCAAATATTCAAGAATCATTTAGTTTTTAGCCAAACAAATGTGGATTTTTCAGAAACAAACTTATCTGGTTGAACAAAAGAGTATTACCTGAAATCAGTTTTGTTTAGGGTTTGTAATTAAGTTCCTAGTATATAATTATTTCATTTATATTTAAGGCATTTGGCTGGTTCATAACTCTTTGGTTAATCTCTCTCTGGAAGCTGAATAACTGCATGCACTGCTTCGGTGTTTTTCGTCATCTCAATAAAACTTAATTTAATAAAATATAATCTCGAAAACTATAATTATATTATATATTTTTGAAAACAAGAATATCGATCTGTTCTAAAATTAACATTTTATTATTTAAATACATGGAACGTATTTAAATACTTAAAAAGTATTTAAATAGAGATAATATTTTTAAATTATTTTTTCATGTAATTACATACATTTTTAATTACTAATTCCAAAATACTTTTTGAAATTATTTAACATACTAAATACTAAATCCTTGTTATGGAGGGTATCTAATCACAGCGAATTTAAATACAAAAAGGGATTTAAAAAATGAAATACTGCGCAGTTCTGATCCTTGTTATTATAAAATTTAACTTTTTTTACGTGTTTTGTTCTTTAATACCCTTTTCTATCAGTTTCATTAAAGGGGTATCACTTTCCACCATTATTACTTATAAGTAATGTAACGCATTATTCTAGGTATCAAACATGTCAGAACACACTCACAACAGCAGTAGTTCCAGTACACCTTGTACTCCGTTTCCAGCCACTACTATTCCAACAACCACTTCTACTTGGCCCAATCTGCAGGAGACAATACAGTTTGAAAGAGCTGCATCAGCTATTATTAGTGAGAGGCCACATACCATATCATCAGGTAAACTATATACTTTTTAATAAACTTGACATTAAAAAAATAAATTTGTCCTTACTTTTTATGTAAAAAAATATTCTATAAGTGTTTTTATATGTTATGTTGATAAAAATCGAAATGATGCCCAAAAATATAATTCTCTAGATTGTTTTCTTTCCAGTATTTACATTTTTACGATTGAATATTGGTAATAAAATTTTTTTACTGTCATTTATAAATGTAAGTCATAAATATACAATGGCGGCTCGTGCGATTTTAAAATGAGTGTTCAATATTTTTTACTTCAATTAAAAAAAAATCGAATCAAACATTGTATACAATCTCGTATACAACAATCAACTTAATACTCGAAGAAAGGTCAAATTTAAACTATAAAACAATGCAAAAATACTTACCTACCTAATATAAATGACTTGACGAATAGTGCGTAGAGTGTATTGTTTATTTGTACAAAAAATATATCTTACGATTTTTTGCTTGTTCGCAAGAATTTCAATTATTCGGGCATTAAAATCTGTCATTGAAGAAATCAATTCCAAGCGAATTTAATCGATCCTGCTGCATTGTATTTCTGAGCAAAGATTTAATTCTTTTTAATGTAGAAAAGGAACGTTTACTTTCGACATTGGTCACTGGAATCGTACAGATTAATTTTAATAATAAAGTATAGTTTCAATAAAGCGTTCAGTCAATTTTCTATCGATAAATAGTTTTAAAATTGCTTCCCGAATGATGTAAATCTTTTCTGCTATAAATAGCACTAAACTCAGCTTTTTTTTCTCTCAGAATAGGTTCGTGTGACTTTATGAAAATCATTTAAAGGAAAATTTTCTTCATATTTACATTTCTCAGAGAAAAAAATGTTATGCTTGAAGATGATTTGTAAACCGAAAGCGATCTTTGGCGTGGTTAATGAGGATATCACACACCTCTTTTGTTTGTACAGGAAATGCTATCGACTGATTAATCTTTTTTCGGTGGTAAAATTGGACCATCTAAGTTATGAATGTTTCTAATAGACTAGTCAAAATTGTTTAAAAATCCTTTCATTTTAACAGGATCCAAAGACTTAGTTTGAAATTCTTTACAGATGATTTCACAGTGTGCCATTGTTGGAGCAAAAAATGTAAGCCAATAAATAAAATATTCATTTAAATAACTCAATAACGCCTCAATTTGATGGGGGTGTCTAATATACTTTCTAAACAAGTTTTTAGGTGATATCCGACAGCTGCAAATAATTTTTTGAATAAATGTAAGAAGATCCATTTTTTCATTGTTTTGATAAATACTATAGTCTGTTTCATTAATGTATAGAGTAATAAAACCTCATTAAGTATGCAAAAGGACTACAACTTAGAGTAAGAATTAAAGTAGAGATCACGACTCATTCATAAATCACGTTAGGAGTATGCGCCATCGTGGTTCCCCTATTTTTCACATTCTATCGACCAATGTTTACGCTAAAACAAGAAGTGGGGATGGCCCATGCCCAAGCCGTGGCCATTTATTGACGAATGCCAGTGACGGCGTGAGTTTTCACTTCCCGCATAAGGAAATATCATATCGTGAAAAAATTATCGTTCCGGGTTTTTACAGATCTTCATGTTTTTCCATTACTGTCGGTCGGTCGGTCGGTCGGTCGGTCTGTCCCGGTATAGCTAAAAAATCCACTTACTCGATTAACTTTAATTTTATTTAATTTTCCACAAAAATTACGTCTGATATTAAAAAAAACTGGTAAAATATTGGTATGAATTCAATATGGCGAAACAAAATGACGAACTGTTAAAATATTTGATGTACGAAAATGAAGAAATGGGCCATGCTTCATTATCGTTGACAAAAAGAAGGATTGTTACCTATTTCTTAATGAGGCAAATAGGTATTTTTACCAACTTCGAAGAAATAATCGTTCTCTACTTCACTATCTAAAATCAAACCATTAAGTTAGGTAAGTTTAAAAGGAAATTAGTTATTTATATATTATTAAACTTTAGTTTTTAGTTATGTTCGCCTTATCTCACTGTCATTTTGTAATTGTGACATTTAGAAAAATTATTTGTCCAGTTGTTGAAAATGTCATCTTAAACCTGTAACTGTCAAGTTATACCTTGTCTAAAGTTAAACTTCTTTAGTGAATACGGGTGTGAGAGTTTTAAACTAAAATCAATGCTTTTAACGCGCTTTTATTGGCTTCCTATTCGTCTGATTGTATGTTTGTATCTTTGGTTCAAATCTTGTAATGGATTTTTCAGCACTTTCATTGCCGATTATGTTCAAATTTGACATGCATACACTTTCGGATATAAAAAATCCAAATTTTTTTAGTCATCGTTTAGAAATCCAATATGGCGGCGCCAATACGGCCGACGAATTTTGTTACTTGTCTAGCCAAAACTGAAAATCAGTGCCTAGGAAAATTTAAAAGTGTCAGCATTTAAAAGTTCAAAATAGCGGTGTCAAAATGACAATGTCAACAGGTCGGACGGATGATTTTAACATTTGTGGGGATTATTTAAGAATGCACAACAAAAATCAAAATGGTGGCGCCAATATAACGAACCAATTTTGTCATTTGTACAGATTCGGCTGAAATATCAGTATCTAGAAGTATTTAAGAATAAAAGTTATGAAATTTTAGTCAATATTTGAGAATTAAAAATGGCGGCACCACCATAGCAAAATAATTTTAAAATTTTTGCAGATTTGATTACAATTCGGCATTTAGGGGTATCTAAGACTGCACATCATGAATTTTTGTCAACATTTTAAAAATTGAAGATTGTAATGCCAACATGGCAGCGGAATTTTAACTTTTGTGTAGATTTGGCTGAAAGAAAGTAGGAATCTAGGGGTATTTGAAAATACATATCATACATTTTTAGTAAATATTTAAAAAATGAGAGTAGGAATGCCTAGAATGCGAGCGAATTTTAATATTTATACAGATTTGATTAAAAATCGATATTAAGTGAGCAATTCATACATTTTTAGTAATACATATTTAAAATGAGGTTGTCATCAATCAATCCGATAAGTACTTTTTTCAGATATTTTTAAACATTTAGTTAGGCAACCGTTTTGTTCCCCCATTTTGAATTTGTCTCAACATTTTTACCAGTTTATCCCTTTATAATATTTGATTTTTAAGCAAAATTTGAACATAATCGATGTAGTAATTTTCTGCATTGACACACAATATTTTATTACGCCATTTTGGATTTGTAGTAAGACTTATCAGTTGATGGTCATGTCAAACCTAATTTTTCTGCAAAATTTGGATAAAATGAATAAGCAGTTTCTTGGTAATATTTTTTTAACATTTCAATAAACCGCCATTTTGTTCAGCCATATTGGATTTTTACCAAAATGTTACCACGTCATCATCATATGACCTTTAATTTTTAACCAAAACTTGAAGTAAACACAGAAGGACCAGCAGTTCTTGAGCTTTTGTCGCGGACAGACATACAGACTTACCGACGGAACTGAGAAAACAGGGTTTTTTTGTAACTAGAATACTTTCCTCTTGCGATGAAAGTGAAAAAAAGCGAGCGCTATTAGATACGAATAGAATAGCCAATTGTCATATTGTTTATCCATGTTAATAGCTAAAATTTAAAAAATAAAAGATTTTTTTAATTTTCAATATCCTAAATCTTAAATTCTGACCAGTTTAGAATATGTTTACGAACACATTTTTACTTTTAATACCCAAAGAATCACAATTTAAATTCCTTTACCTGACAACACTTATATAAAAAATTGGCCCAACTCAAGTGAATCATTTTGCTTCTGAAGATTCTCACATGACCCCCGATGAAATAAACGTTCTATTATACTGAACCGGATTGGTCAATACGTCATGTGACCCAAAATAAGTGAATAAGGTATCTTCCATTAGACATGTCTCTTGAAAAAGAAAATCTTGCTGTTTACTTAGTGATTAAAAGAAAATTCCAATCTTAAACGGCCATTTTTTTATAAACTCACATTGCTGCACCATAGTTAGGTCAACTAAAGCTCCTAGTTTCGCAATGTTCGAGATAAAGTAAAATAAAACTTATTTATTAAATATTTAAAAAATTAATGTTCTTCTAATGTCACCGCACCTTTAGAACGCTGCTTCTTGAAGTAAGGCAACATATAAATAGAAGATTTGAGCCATATCAACAAATACACAATAATACATTAAAACACATGCAGTAGTGACGCTAAGAAAAGCTTGGTATCTAATAAAATATTTTTTAGCAAATTAATTTCTTTAATGTTAAAATTTATTGTAGTTCCACGACCCGCTATTGGTTTTTAAGCCACGCCGGTCACGTGACCCTGTAACAATGTTTACTGTAGACTATATGTTTTTACTATAAGGATCCCCTTATCAATGAAAATGGGATGGTCTAATACGACAGTAGGCTGGTCTAATACGTGGAGTTGTCGATCGGGTTTGCCATAGCTAACTAAAACTCTTGTTACTTGTGAAATCTGTTTTGAGACTTTATTTTAGTTTTATTTTACTATTTTGGTATTTTAGTTTTATTTTACTATTTTGCAATAAAAGTAATTTCTTTATGCTGCTTAGAAACTAATACTGGAAATACATTACTATTCTTTGTATGAAAATTTTATTGCATTATGTTTAAACATATTCACCGTAATATAAATTGGTATAAACATTGGTGTTCCTGGCTAGGCTTGGCGTCGTCGTACGATCGACCTTATACTGTGAGGTAATCTTGGCAGTGGGTAAATATGTAAATAATGAACTCTATTTTTATTCTTCCTCTAAGGACTACAAGGTGACCCACCAATAATTTCTGCCACTTTCATAGTTTGGCATTGATCTGCAAATTTTTTTTTTTGATCAAGTGCAGGTAGTACCACCCGGTTTTGGGTCAATTTTGCGTTTTGCCTATTGTTCTCTGGTGTCACATCCTTAATGGCTCGATCAAACAGTAGCTTAGCATCTTTTATTTTAAATATCGTGTTTTGTCTTCCTACAAATCCTTTCACTTGCGCACATATAAGTTCTATAGGATTTAGTTCGTAATGATATCGCGGTAAGCGCAGCACAGTTACATTATATTTTTCTGCTATTTCCTCCACGGCGTATTTCATAAAACGATTTTTGTATAAATTTGCTATGGCTAGTAGTTCTTTCTTTATCAAATTGGGTTCAACCTCAATACCTTTGGTAGTTAGCCAGCCAATAATTTCTTGTTTTCTCCAATATGAAGTTGGTGTCTTCTCTATGCGCCGTGAATGATAGCTTGCGTTATCCATGACCACTACCGAATCAGCCGGAAGATATTTAATCATATCACCAAAATAATCTTCGAAAACATTCGAATTCATGTCCTCATGGTAATCTCCCGTCCGGCACGACTGAAAAGTTAGAAAACCCCCTTTTCGCTTCAAACGTGTGCAATTATTAGCCTCTTCCGTTTTCCCTAAGGCACTTTAATACCCGTTGATAGGCTTTCGATGAAAGCTTGGCGGGCGCTGGTTATATTTTTGTTTTGCCATATTTTTTATACTATATAACCTTCATTGATCCCGTCTTATCAAGTACAATTTCATTTATTCCCTGCCGTACTGCTTTATACTTCTCAAGTATTTTCGTCTCCAGCAAATAATTTCGTCGCCTTGCAGTAAAAGTACTGTTCGATTATGCTTTTCCCAGGCAAAAACTATATTTTTTAAAGTTGTCCATAAGAGTTTTCTAGTTATCAAAGGAATACTGTCATCTTGGCCAAGCTCCATCAAAATTTTATCTATAGTGGGTATTTCTTTTTTAAAATAAAAGACTGAACTTTCTTCGTATTGCTCATTTGGTGTCTTCATCAAGGACCTTTGCTGGTCTGTCTGGAATTCTCTTGGGAGGTTCCACTTGATCTGCTACCTTTCTCTCCCGCAATAATTTGAAAACAGCGGACTTTCCAATTCCAGTCATGTGGGAACATCGTTCAACAATTTCTTGTACAGTAAAACTAGGTTAATCGTGTTTTATGCAATCGGGTGCAATAAAAATAATAACTTTTTCGCTCACTAATAGTGGAGAATTATTAGAACATCTTTTCGTTGGAGTGAATTTCGCCATTTTATTAATATTCTTATAATACTCTTAACAGTATGGAGTAACAGCAAATACTAACACAATTAAGAAGTATACTCCATTGAGTAATAAATGTAATCTATAGAGTAATAAAACCTCATTAGGTATGCAAAAGGAGAGGGATTTAAAAATATAATAATAAAATAAATAAATCTTTATTATTATTTCTATAAACAAAGTTTTCCTACCCCGAAATACAGCCAAACTGGTCGGAATTCCCCATTTTATTACTCTATACATTTCTGAAACAGACTATAAGCAAAGAAAGCAAAATAAAGCGTGAACTTATCACACTGCATAACCACGAAGATTTCTTATACTGTTCAACTTTAAAAGTGCGTTTAAACCTTTTATTTCTTATGGTAGAATTTTGATAATCTTAATCTTAATCTTAATCTCGGGCCGAGGTGGTCCATTCTACTCGCTTTTTAAAATTAGTTGTGAGTTTTCTTTAATAAATTCCATCTAGCACAATTCCATTTTCGATATACTGCGGTGAAAATACTGACAAGATCACGTCACACAGAAATTATATTTACATGCACTTCACTCGATCATGCTAAAATTAACATATAAAATAACAGCCGCGTTACCTGTTTCACGAATTTGACTACCTTTCCGTCTAACCACATGCGTCCGCGTATAGTTCGCGCGTTCATTCCGAATATCGCACCGGTTAGAGCTTGTTAAAATGAAAATGTTCCGTGGTACCTGAAAAAAATAGAGCTTAACAATTCCAAAAATAATTAAAATAATAAAATATGAAGATATATTTTCATGCTATCATATGATTTCCAAACGGTGTGTTTTTATGAAATTTTATTGGGTGTTCACTGAGCAAATGAACCAATGGAGAAACCGCCCCTGAATATAAAACAAAGGTTAAATAGCCGGGCCGCTTTAAGTATATTGTAGGCCTAAGGCACAAGTGACATTTTTCTCAAATATTATTAAATTTTCTATACCTATGCTCCAATTTAAAATAAAAAATCGTGTATAACATTTTTTTGCACAAATAAACTAATTCGGAAGATACTGCCTAGGAATAAATAATTCACAACAAATATTCCGTTTTATTAAATGTAATAACTACTAAAATAAAACTCTCAGTACTTCAGATAATAAACATAATCTTAAATTACAAACATATGTATTTTTAAACAAATAAATTACAATTTTTGGGTGAAGTTGTCGCATTCCCTTAAAATAAATAAATCCGGTTAAATAAATAAAATATTTTTAATGTACCGTCGCAGAGAAGATATTTATTTTAGATATTCCTTAGTGAAAATCGCATAACTCATTGGCTTAGAAAGTTCTTCGCATTGGTATTGAAGGTTGAGGGTTCGATCTCCGGGGTAGACTTTCAGTTTTTTATTGTTTTTTAAATTTTAATGAATAGTTTTCGTAATGATAACATTGCTCTGCGGATATATTAACTAATTTTGGGTAAGTTAAATGTGTTGTTATAATTCTACAGATAAAAGTCAATTACATCTATCTGTTTTTAAAATACCAATGAATGAAAACTTTTTCTTTTACGAAACTTTCACGAATTAAAAATAACCTTCCTTCTTTGTTAAAATCAAAATAATATACTTTTTATTGAACCTGGCTTTAAAAAACCTAAAATTACAAACATTTTACCTGCAGTTGATTTACTATATAATTTTTGATTTCTATATAATATTTGATTTTTGTGCAAAGTTTGAGATAAATTGGATAAGTAGCTTTTTAGTAATATTTTTTTTAACAATTCACTGGCAGACCGACGGAATTGAAAAAATATGATATTCTGCATCTAGGGATCCTGAAACGTATAAATCTGAAAAAAATTCGGAAGGTGATTTTTTCACGATTACAAATGCTTCAAAATATCTTGAAGTGTATATCACTTAACTAAACAAGCCTTTTATTTCATATCTACTCTCTAACGCGTATTTTGTTAGCATTTTATTCAAATAATTGTGAACTTTAATAGCTATTAACCCAATATACTAAATACTGAATACTCTATATATACAAAGTTATGAGTTCTAAGGTAAAAAACAGTAAATATATTATTTAGTTAGTCATTTGATATAATTTTCTATAGGTTATTTAACACTATACTAGTTTGACTTATTTTGTACTGACACAATAACATTCCAAGCCACTGTACGGCGGAACGCGGTTGATTGTATCAGCACGTGAAAATCCGTGGCGATACGAATGTTTCCGAAGTTGTCCCTTTAAATTGGTTAGTTATACCCATTTTTGTCTAATTTTAGTCTCCTTTTTCGACTGACTTTTATTGGTCTTACTTAATTTCCAAATTTTATTGATGAGAAGTCAAGGTTGTTATCTTTTCTTGAAAGTCGATTTAATTGTAACTGAATATTGTTTATTGTTAGGCAGTGTCAATATAATAATAATAAACAATTACATTTGTTTTTTTTCAATTTCAAGTTACTACTAGCTAGGTGAGATATTACTAGATTTTGTTTTTTTTTTAATTTCATTATCTTTCTACCTTTACAGCGTGAGCCTTTTAAGCTTCGTAGGCTTTAAGCGGGCCTATTGTTCTTAATGGATAAAACGGCAGAGGTAAAAAAACCTTTTTGATAAAATAAGAAAAATTGTTTTATTTTAGCATACGAAAAAGGACATTCAAGGCCACCTTTGACCGTATACACATTCCAAGCCCCCGAACAAAGTGTGTCTCAACCTGCCAGCCCAGTAACTACAGTAACTCCGACAAGCGAAACTAAAGCTAACATAGTCCCACCAAAGAGCCCCTCTTTATCTATCAAGAGTTTGGCCAAACCACCTTTACCAATGGTAAGAAATCAGTAACTATATTATTTACACTAAATTTTTATTGTTTTTTAAGTTTGGGTTAAATGGGAAGGCTGCATACATACATCAATCATATTCATAATAGAGATATGGGTTATGATCTACATAACATTGAAAATCGGTTATATTTATGTTAGTAATGCAGCCTTGGCAATTATGACACGCTTCAAATTCATTGATATAGAACCAAACATAGGATATGGAAAAACTTCATGTCTCCTATAGAATAAGACATTTGTAAAATTCCCCTTCTAGAAATAGGTACTAAATTCATAAAACTTGTGGAAACGAGACAAGGTACAATACCTGTGTTTGCTGACCTCACTATATCCGTGCAAGGGATCCTGCACGTAGAGAAATATGTAATAAACCAATCTATTAGATTCTACACAGACAGTAAGCTTTATTAGTTCGGAAAAGGTTCAAAATACCCATATACCTATTTGTAAGCCTAAGGTAAGCTATGTTGCTAGGGAAAGACATGGTGAGCCAACTTTATTTGCTATCTATTTTGAATGTTAATAGTTTTTTGTGTTATTAAATCGATTTTAATCGTTTTTATTAATGGATTAAATCTTTCGCTTAAAGTACATATTATTTATATATTTATACTAATTATCGAAAAACGTTCTAAATACTATAATTATTATATAACGGCCGTTGTGGCAAAACGTGTTATTTTGACTAAAAATACAAAAAGTGCTTAATAAATAAACATTCTTACAAAAACTTATTAATCCTGTTATTCTTGCTGTTTTTTCGCTCACGCAAAGAAAAAAAATTGTCCAGAATCCAGATCTTTGCGATTTCATCTCTACTTCTAAACATTCTTAACAATTCTACATATTTTTCAAATTCTTCCTTTTTTACATCGGTTGACATTTTATGGAAATATACTTTTCTTCAAGTTATATTTTATTATACTGCTGATCAGATATTTTCTGGCAATATAGTTCTTTTAATATTTGTGTTTTTTACTGTTTTCCTCCTGTTAACAACTTGTCGTAATAGTAACAAGTTGTAAGTAATAATAGTGACAAGTGAGTAAAGTATCGTTGAATGACAAATAATTGTAAACCATTTTAAAAGTAAACTAATAAACCTTCTGAGATTAAATTTAATAAACCGTACTTACAAATACTGGAGTTACTAGAAACTGTCGTTATTGAAAATAATGTTTGTTCTAAAGCATTCTTGTTTAAAATTGTTAATTTGAATATCAAAGAGAGTCGTAGTGAATTGTTTCTGTAGTGGTTCTTAATATGGATTTTGGCGCAATAATATTATATTAATATTTGTTTGAGAATCTTTAGAGATAATCTTCGTAATACATTAAAATGTTAAAAGATTTTATTCAAGAACAAAGCAAGGGAGTATTCCAAGTACTAGAAGGTATTATTATTATACACAATAATGTAAATTTAATCCAAATAATGATTATATTACAATTTTCAAGCTAAATCTATAGTGTCCTTTGCAGTAATAAAAAATAAGTATCTATTAAATAAAACAAGTTTGTCTTTTTTCCTGTTCCACGCATACTTTACATATGGTTTTTGATGTACCTAGTGTTCGATTTTTGCAACATCCTTAAAGGCATCGTTCAAGAAAATAACTAATCCGGACCTGCTTAATTTTTGTAAATATAACTATGGGAGTCAACTCGAAATAGACATACCGGTAACATAATATTAAAAATATTGAAATGAATTCAATGCGAAAACATAAATTAACGATGAAAATGGGTGCTTAATAGCAGAGGAAAAAATTATAATAATAAAATTGTTTATATTCTATATTATTATAATATCGCAGTTTTCCTTTGGCTGCTTGTGTTAATATTGTTTTACTTAAGAAAATTAAATGCAGCTTTATTATTTTTTCTTTAGCGTTGTTCGTCTTTGGAACGTCCAGCTGCAGCTCCTGTTAATGTTCCTACGAAATCAATAGTCGGTATACAAGGTGTAAGAGTCTTGCCTCCAGGAGCTACAGAGCAATTGGCAGCTGCTTCTTTGAGGAAAGCACCTCCTAGCGCGTTGCCCGCTCATTTAGCTGCCACTAAAGCTGTACCATCACAGGTGAGTAAATACGTAGATGTCGAAAATTTTTTAAGAAACGTTTTATGTGAACTCACCACAGATAGGCATGTAGCCAGATATTCAGTTCGGGGGGAGGGGAGAGATTTCCAAGCCAGAAGTTTATTTCGGGGTGGTGTCCAAACGGTCAAACTTCTGAAAAATTAGTAAAAAGCATGCCTATAGCAACATATTTTCAAAGATTCTGGGGAGGTTCAGACCTCCAGGGCCCTCCCTGGAGGCTCAAAATTAATAGTACGGTATACTTGTGTTCCTGGAATCATTTTTTAAATGGTAAATAGTCTGCCCAATGTATGTAGGATTGTATCTTTACAAGGAATTGAGAATGTGAAAAAAACTCGTTATATAGAATAAAATGGAAGTATTTTGGCAAATTATTTGTTTTAAAATGTTATCTTTAAGTTCGTCAGCCATGGAAGCATAAAATAAAAGAAAGATTTTTTCTCAAGATGGTTGTAGTATATTGACATTTTTAATAGCATTTTTATGTGACATAGTTATAATAAGTTGTACGAACCATTTTTAATTTCAGCAACCTACTTACGTAAACATGCATGAACTTGCAAATATGGCCGCAGATAAGACTCAGCTTGCTCAAGGTCAACACAGTCAAGCTTTACCTCCACCCCCAGCTGAGTTTATAAGTCCTCCAGACAAGGTATTTTTTTTTGTTTATTGACGTATAATTGTTTAAAAGTGTTGCCATAAGGCTTCTGTTTTTTGCGTTTTGATGTACGGTGCCCTAATAAAGCTAGCAAAGAGTGTGCGAATTTTTCCGAAAATTTCGCATATGAAAATAGTATATTGCATAACAATTCTTTAGAACTTATATTTATACTTACACTGTCTATTTTTTATTACTGCATTTGAGGCGTTAGTTAAATTCACTGTCTTCCTTCCATTTCTTAAATGACAATGTAACTTTTTATGTCATAAAGATGTTTTAAATATGTTTGAAATTGAAACGATGAATACATGCGCAAGCTAACTGAGCACCATAGACATTTAACAGGGAGAACCAACATCTTGTGCTGTTTCATTGATCGTGTTGCAATGATTAGGGTAAATAAACTAGTACTGCAAATAAGTGTGATAAAGAAAAAAGTATCTTTTCACCTCTTATCCCCTTAAAAGGAAACACTGTTACGTTAAGTGACAGGACTTCTTTTCTTCTTGCCGTAAATTTAATGTCCATGAGCTTAATATTAGTAGTAGTAGTATTTTAAAACCTATTTGTAAAAACCTTCGTTTAACTGCCAATTGAAATTAAAATCTATTATCACAGCGGGCATATTTAATAATTTACGGTATGTATAAAAACATATACCTAATCTCCTTTATTTTTGTTTACTTTGTTTTGACTGCAGAACAACGTACTTATTTTACCTCTCAGTATTTGAAAATAATTTATTGCAAGAAATTTATATTTTTTCATGTCAAATATGTATACCTGTGTAAAAAAGTACAGATATGTAATTTTGCTTTCTAAAAAACGATGTTTGTACCGCAACGCCAATGTATACAGAAAAACAACATTTTTACTTACATATGAAAAAAGCCATTATAGGTTAAATAATACAATTTTTTACACGCTTCGCACTTACGAACCATAATGCCCACAAACTCGATGGAAATGGAAAACAGTGTTATTTGAATAATTATTTGTTGATAGTTATACATAGTTAATGAAATATTACAGAGGATATTATTATAGTATTAAAACCGCCTGAAAAATTAATATTATTAACAAGTATACATTTTGTTTACAGTCGTTTATTATCTCTATGATTTTTTTTCTATGTAAGATTGTTAACAACACTCTTTCAAATGAACCAAATCAAAATGATACAGTAGTCCAGACAAATAATTATTTTGACAATGTACATGATTACGTTCAAATCAAAACAATTCCGTCTTCCTGGGGCTGATCAATTTGAGCCATAGGAAATTATTTCCAACGATACGCGAAATTATTCGTTTTCAGACCTTGCTGACATTTTCATAGCAGTCGTAGAATTGATTTTTTTTTAATTCTTTCAAAAAATTGATATACTATTTTTTTTTCTAGCCTGAAGGCACAGAAAAAGAAAGCAGCACAAGCGAAAGTTCCTTAGAATCTTCTAGTGGATATGGTAGTCAAACTACTTTCAACATTGAAGATCACAATCAACATATCGATGGTAAGATCATTTTAAACATATTAACATGGAAATGCGAGGTTATTGTTTCATTTTTTTGAATGCATGGATATTTGTTTATAACCACATTTTGCACGTTGTATTTAAATCTAATACCATATTATTCGTGTTACAGTTTTGCGTTTTGTCTAGTTAAAAATAAAATGTTTCCGTTTTATTTTTATTTTATTTTATTCCATAATTTTCCTTCTTAAACATGTACTAGTTGAGTTCCATTAATTAAGCAGTAGACATAGACATAGACATAGATGGGGAGCCCGACAAGGGCAGCACTTAGGCTCACTGGGGCCCATTGTACTATCCCCCCAAGTAGGCGTGTCAGGCCAAGAGCCCACTCCTTTTTAGAAAAGAAAGGACCCTTTCTGGTCGCGCACGTCCCACAAGCTCGGGTTCCACGTAGGTGTCACCCAAGCAAAGCAGTCTGGCGTTGACTAAAGCGTCACATCGACAGACTAGATGCTCAGTAGTTTCATCTACCTCAGCACAAAACCTACAGTATGGATCGTTGTCGAGTCCAATCTTATGCAGGTAATATTTCACTAGCCAATGTCCAGTTAGGACCCCGGTAATAGTTCTAAGTTGACTTCTGTTTAGATTTAGAAGTCTATTAGACTCAGAACGGCTATAAGGGCCTGATATGAAGACCTTAGACTGTCTGAGTCCTGCCAGCTCGTGCCATTCAGCACGGAATTCCTCGACAGTGCGATTCTTAATCCTAGCCTTGACAGCTGAAGGAGCAATTCCAAGAGCAGGTTCCGGCCCAGTGAAAGCAGTGTTGCTACCTTCCCGAGCCAGCTGATCCGCCCCTTCATTACCCCCAATGCCCTGATGGCCAGGCACCCAAATGAGGCTAACCCTATTGGACTCACACAGCCTCTCTAGGGCTCTCCTGCATTCAAGTGTTAGCAGCGAATTGACCCTGTTCGAGGACAGAGCTTTAATCGCGGCTTGACTATCACAGCATATATAGATATGCTTGTCGTGGTATCCTCTGGAAAGGTTTTCCTGTACGCAGTCCAAGATTGCTGTAATCTCAGCCTGATATACAGTCGCATACCGTCCAAGAGCAATACTAATTCTTGCCCTGGGACTCTCCCCATAAATTCCCGCCCCAGATCCTTCCTTCATTAGAGAGCCATCTGTAAACCAGACAAGGCCCTCCGGTTTGAGGAAGGATGGAGAGGAATCCCTCCATTGTTCTTTCTTAGGAACAATTACACAAAACCTTTTAGAGGCAATTGAGACCGGAATAATGGCATCTCTCCTTGCTAGGAGAGGGTCTGATCTGATCAGTTCAGTCCAAACTCGCGTATGCCCAAAATTCCAGTCTCTGTGTATCCAACGACCCCAGTCGTTTAAACGAACAGAAGCTTTCCGAGCCTCTTCCTCTACAAGCAAGTGCAGAGGACTTAGTCCCAGAATAGCCTCCATAGATCGGGTCGGTGTGGTTCTTATGGCTCCAGTTATGCCCAGACACGCCAGTCTCTGGAGCTTGTCAAGCATCCTTCTGTATGTAGTCTTGCGAGTGGCGGGCCACCACACAAGAGCGCCATAAGTGATCATGGGCCTTATCACCGACGTGTAAAGCCAATGCACAATACGAGGTTTTAAACCCCAAGTTGATCCGAAGGACCGTCTACACGCCCATAGACACGCTGTGGTCCTTTTTGTGATCCTTTCAATATGATCCCTCCAGGTCAGTCGGGAGTCTATTAAGACACCCAGATATTTTACCGACCCGGAAGGTCTCAATTCTTTCCCAAAGAGGGTGAGCCTCTCAAGGTCCACTTTTCTCTTATGGGTAAATGGTACCATTTCGGTCTTATCCGGATTAACAGACAGGCCGTGTTTTTGGCACCACTTTTCCACCATGGCCAAAGCCCTCTGCATGAGCCTTATAATGGTGTTTGGGAACTTGCCTATTACTATAATGGCTAGATCATCAGAGTAGCTTTGAGCATAAACTCCGCTCTCGTTGAGAGTATGAAGCAGCCCATCCACAACCAGACACCACAAGAGCGGAGAAAAAACTCCGCCCTGCGGACATCCTTTGACCACGGACGAGCATACTGTCACGCTCCCAAAAGAAGATGTTATGATTCTGCTTTCAAGCATGACGCGAACCCACCTAGTTACAGCCCTATCCACGCCAAAACTCTCAGCAGCCTCACTAATGGAGTCAAAGGTGTTGTTGTTAAACGCCCCCTAGATATCCAAGAACACACCCAGAGCCATCTCCTTGGAGTAGACCCCCACCTCCAGTCTACTGACTAGACTATGAAGCGCCGTCTCCGTCGACATGGCCGTCCTGTAAGCGTGCTGGAATGGGTGCATAGGATTTCTACCCAGTGCGCCGTTTCTTATATAAGCATCCACGATCTTGTCCATGGTTTTCAAAAGAAAAGAGGATAGACTGATAGGCCTAAAGTCCTTAGCAGTTTCGTAGCAATTACGACCCGGTTTAGGAATAAACGCTACCCGAACCCTGCGCCAGCGTTCGGGAATATATCCCAAAGCCAGGCAGGCCCGAAAAAGGCGCAAAAGATGTGAGATCAGTAGTTCCTGACCCTTCTGAAGAAGCGCCGGGAATATTCCATCTGGTCCCGCACTCTTAAATGGGCAAAACGAAGATATTGCCCACTTAATAATGTCTACTGTAACGACCTTAGCGGCCGTTTTCCAGTCAACCGGGCCTGCCCTTACTTGGAGAGCCTGCCCAGTAACCTCATCATTAGATTCCGGACGAGAGCCTGGAAAATAAGTTTCCAGGAGCATTCCTAGAGCCTCCTCTGCGGTGGTGGTATATCCACCGGTCGGAAGCCTTAGAGCCCCCACGCTCTGCCCTCGACCTTTTGAGAGAATCCTTTGAAGTCTAGCGGCTTCCGGAAGGCCTTCTAAGCTTTCGCAGTAGGTCCTCCAAGACCCTTTCTTTGAACTGCGTATCAGTTCTTTGTACCTGCGTTGAGAATTCCTATGTTCTTCCCAGTCAGCAGGTAATTTCGATCGCATGGCCCTGTTAAAGAGCCTGCGTGTATCTTTACGAGCCTTTTCAAGATCCAAGTTCCACCAAGGTGTTTTCTTGGTATTTCGATAGGTCCGCAATGCACAATTCTCCTCATAGGAGTCTATTATGGCTTCCTGTATAGAGTTTGCCACATTTTCCACTTGCCTTACTCTACAGCATGGCATTAGTGGCATATCTAACCGCACTTTAAGCGACTCCACATAGTGAGCCCAGTTGGTTGTCCTCGGGTTTCGAAAACTACTGAGCTCCATGTCATGCTCAAGGTTTAGCTTAAAGAGGATGTGTCTCTGATCCGATAAAGATGGCTCATCAGACACCCTCCATTCCCTAACAACCGGAACCAGCAAAAATGATGTCAGAGTTAGGTCAATAACCTCCTGCCTTCGTGACGTGACAAAAGTTGGAGTGTTTCCCCGATTTAGAATTTCTAAATCAGTTGTACTGAGGTACTCTAAAAGACTTGCGCCCCTCGAGTTGGTGTCAGTGCTGCCCCACACAACATTGTGTGCGTTGGCGTCGCATCCAACAACAAGAGGAAGCCCGTTGTCCCTACAGTATCCTATTAAGTCAATGAGTTCCCTGGTAGGTGGGTCCTCTCTTGAGTCATAGGGAAGATAGGCTGAGCATACTACAATGGGTTTGCGATGCCCTGCCTTATCCTTAAGAATCAGTTTCAGAGCCACTAAGTCCCTGGAACAAAATTCCGGTAGTGACAAGGATTCAATACATCTGTCAACGTAGATGCATGCCCTTGGGTTCAGGTGGATGTCCCTTTTATAATGTAGGGAACTTTCTATCTGCCCCAGACCTCGCACATGCCCCTTGTAAACCCAAGGTTCCTGTAGGAGGTAGATGTGTGTTTGCCCCACAGCTATGTGATGGCCTATTAATGAGGTCGCCCCTCTGCTGTGCTGCAAGTTACTTTGTAGGAAGAGCACCCCTTTGCCCATTGGAACGAGCTAAGGGTGATCCTCCGTCATCCGGGAAGTTGTGTCCTCCGACCCAGACGCCCCGCTATGCACGTCTATCTGAGACAGAAGCTCAGCAACTTTCTGCTCAGCGTCAGACTCGGGGTCTAACCGCTGAGCTGGGTTTGACGGGGAGATAGGTCTCCCCGCTGCTCCGGCTTTGGTGTCTGGAAGTTTCAGTCAAAGTTGGAGCCTTTACCTTCGTCTCAAAAGTGACGTGGGAGACCCCAGCATACGCCTTAAATTTTTGACGTGACAAGGCCTCAAAGGAAGCCTCATCAATACCAAACACAAGAATGAGTTTGTGTTTCTCCTCCTTGCGATAGTATGTTCTCCAGAGATTAGTTCTTAGTCCTAAGTTCTGTCTCTGAAGACGTTTTAAAGTCACGTCCGTACTGTCCGGTGGTCCATGGACAACGGCCACAACTTTTATTGTCCTGGGAACGTGTTTCTGAATTCTCAGAGATGCATTATCCCATGGCTTAATGATTGGAATGGTCCCCTCCAACCAGTTCAGGGACCACTGATCATCACAGTTCACCACAATGGCTCCCTGTTCCATCAGCCGGAAACCGCTGAATTTGGGGAAGGGCCCCTCCACCATGCCGTCTACGACGGTATTAAGAGATGCCAAGACAGCTCCATATTGAGTCTCTGAGATGACCACATCCGGATATGCCGATATAATGGTCACCCTGAGACCTGCCGCTGCCGCCTGCCCGTATGTGAGAGTGCCCGTTTTTTTGGGTCTCTTCTCAGGCTGCTTGCTTTTCTCAGTCCCTGGGGTGCTCCCTTCTGACCTGGGACGTTTAGTCCCCCCCTGAGCTTGAGTGCTAGGCCCTGGTTTGACTGCGCCCTGGCCCGAGGTGATACCTTCGAGCCTGAGCCGTCTAGCCCTGGCCTTCTGAGCACCAGACCTGTTCTTTTTCTTAGAACCGCCCGGTGTGTTGCCAGTCTCCTCCATGGAGCCTTGTTGAGTTGTCTCCTTTTGCAAGGAGCCAGCTTTACTAGTCCCTTCTTGGGAGCCCGGTTTCATAGACCCTTCTTCCGAAGGGCCCTTAAAAGGTTTGCTGCTATTTTTTTCCATACAGTTCCCACGAGTAACTCGGAAAGGTGGTCCACCCCAGCAGAGCCGGATTACTGAGGTAAGGCTGTGTACTCTGGGAGGTCGCCTGGTATCCCAGAGGCTCCGTTCACGACACCCGATTTGGGCTCGGGTATCATGCAGCCCTTAGCACGGAAGCGCACACCGTGGCTTGAGCCCTGTGTCCCTCTTAGCTTCAGAGCTCCAGTCTAGGCCACCCATCGATAAGACCTCATGGTCGTAGCCATGGAGTCGTACCAATGAAAGGCCCCTGGAGTCTCTTACTGAGCCTCACCACTGCGATCAAAGTGTGGACACGCTGGGAGGTAATTAAGCAGTACTTAAATGTAAGCTGAGAGTTTTTAAAACTAGGTCTTGGTTCAGAATCTAAGATCAAATTAGACTTTAAGGATATTTGGTTTGTTTTTAGAAATATGGGAAATATAATAGCTGCTATATTGCTGTATATATTAGAGTCATAGTTTGCTTTGGGTGTATTAAATGAGTAAATAAATTACACGAAAAGTACTTTTTCGCTGTTTCGTTATTACAAGCCTAACTTGCATGAGTTTGCCATGTTTTTATTAGCTTGTGTGTGTTTTTTTAACTAGATGTAACAAATTCCAATACGAATAGTGCAGCCAGCAATTATTGTACGCTTCCGAGAAACAACGAATCACTTGATGCACAAAGACGTAGGCCCTTATCCATGACAGGTATTCAGCACATTTTATTCTTATTCGTTTTATACAGGATGAAACGGAAATGACTACAAATATTTTAACAGGTAAAAGCACAGGTAATTTAAAGCAAAAAATTCTTATATGTATATATTATATAGTTTTATATATATTATAAAATTAGTGTCTCGCATTAAGGAAAATAACATAAATACCTAAGCAATTGTGCTTTGTTCTTTATTAGTTTAACAACTAAAAAAAATAGAAAAACTACTCAAAATGTTCGCTTTGGCTGTGTGTAAAAGGCTTCAAGCGCTCTGATCACTCGTTGCACTCACCACTTCTTCACTGTCTTTAACGACTCGATATTACTCTCGGATGTAGAACAGGCCTTCTCTTCTAACATATTCAGTAGTCTGTAGTCCAGAGGTTTAAGATCTGAACTTCCTGAGGGTCAGTCTTCATCGACGATAAGTCATGAAGAGTCAGCGCTATGTAGAACTTGCTTTGTGCAGAAACAAGGTATTGCTTAAGGGCCTCACTACCTTTACAAAAATGCAGCCTAGTGATACCTTCAAAAGACCAAACCTTAACTGAAGCTGGATGATGTCCTTTTTCCAATTTTTTCTCCAGTTTCCCGGGGCTTTGAGCACAAACCCTGTTATTTTGGCGGTTAAATTGTGGCTCTTATGTAACGTAAATTTGCTGTTAATCGTCTGGTACTTCTAAGTCTAAAGTTTTCCATAATAATACGATAATGGTTCTCGGTCGGATATTTATTTGACGCACCATGATTTTCTGTTCACAGAGAGAATTTTGATGAATTTTTGCTGCGACAGCTTTGATATCTGCTAAAGTCCTGGTTACATATGGCGGACCGCATTTTGGTGGGTCATAAATAGAGAACGCTTGTAACACTTAATAGTCAGATACTGTCCGATAGATACATGAATTCATAATATTAAATTTAGTGTTTTATTAGAACTACGGTTCCATTTAAAGTATGAACTTGCAATAGTTTGTTGACAATAACAATTCAGGGCATGTCTGATTAATGCACTTCAAACTAACTCACGTGCCAAAAGTCTAACGGGGTGGACAACATATTTTTTAGGTCTGGTAACTTTTTTTGCTTTAAATATGCTTGCTCAATGTCAGCAGGAAGGAAGTAGAAGTATAACCGAAAATTGTTTTTAATTTTAAATAGTTTTTTCTTAAATAACGTAATTAAGTTATTTATTTCGAAAATTGAGACAGCTCAAATTAAAAACAATAAAAATGCAGCATTTCGTTAACCCTATTTGAATCTAAATAAGTTCCTAGTTATCTCGTATTTAGTATTAGTATTTTCGTCAAATGAACAGAAAAAAATTAGGGCTTTTTTTACCTACCCCTTTATGAAGACGATTTTCTAGATTGGGCTCCCTGGCCGCAGCCCTGATCTGTTGAAAATATTGTAGAGATGTTTAAAATCGAGAAACAGGATTTATGGCATAACTACATACAACGGCTTTCGAGTTGGCCATTTTAAAGTTTACGACTTTTTTACAAGACGGCATCACGGCAGTTATACTTTGAGCATTGCACGATTTGTTAATTTTGAACGCTAGTTACATCAGATCAATGTATTCGATTTAGAAATTGGATCTTCAATTTTCGTGGCCTTATACTAAAAAACTTATAAATGATTATTATTTTATCGGGATAAATCTAGTATTTTTTTAAATTAAGAATCCGATAAAAAGACTTATTTATGGCTTTATATGTCAGCCAAACATTCGATTGTGAAGATTGCTTTCGTCATCAATTTCATTTCCACGGTACACTGATATGACCCCAAAAATAAAATAAAAATAATGAAACTAGTTCGCTGGAATTATATTTCCTGTATCTCATGCGCGTTGATAATGACACAAATAAATGTTATATGCTACCGGTAAGTTGTTAAACGTGCAGTTCGTCACACTTTCCCGAAAATAAGAATATTCAACTGCTTTTTACGTTTTCTAACAGTCTCGAGTATCATTGTAGCACAAAATATGAATTAATATAAATAGGTTTCTTAAATACACTAAGTAAAATAGTTTTTCAGTCCGGATTGTTTGTTCTGAAATAAGGGTCATTCAATATTTACCATTTTTTTTCTCATATATGGCACTTTCTTGTTTTAAGATATTTGTAGTCATTTCCCTTACACCCTGTGTAATAATAAAAAGGTATATGCAAAGATATAGAACCGTTAAATGTACTATAGAATGATATTGTCTTAGTAGTATTGATATATGAGTGAGAAAAATTGATTTCCTACCGAAGCTGCTCATTTTTACTCTGGGTCGAATAATTTAGTAGGCTCTATGTTTTTAGGGGCTTAGAAAATCTGTAATTTCAAAAAAAAAGTAGAAACACTCCAAAGAATTACATTTTTTTAGTAGATACACTCCAAAGAAAACGAAACAACTACTGCCAATGCCCCATACCCTCTGATTTTATAATAACCTTGAGATAAGAAGATTTAGTTATTTCCATCCTTTTCTTAGTGATGTTTTAATTAATTACTAGAAGAGATAGGGAACATGACTAACATAATTTTTTAAAAATATTTTGCTAATAAAAATATATCATTTGCGTAAATTTAATAGATAGAACATATTTACACCAATTGTAAGACTGTTTGAAAATCGGAATACTGAAATAAAGGATCATTGATTTAAATATGGTTGCATGTCTCGAAAATCTGTTTATATGATTAATTAGAGGTTATGTTAATAGAACTTAATAAAGTAACTTTGTTTTAGGAGCTTTTAATAATTTGTAATTAATTAAAAATTTTATCTGTTTTTTTCTTACAGATAGGATAATTTTTGTCTTAATTATTACTTTCCCATATAACAGCCAATTTATTGTATTCTTAATACACTACATAGGCTATACATTTTATGTTTTTTTAATGGCTTTGCAACGCTACATTTTAATAAACAAACTAATAATATTTTACAGGCGCAAAATACGACAACTTTATTATATTTTTTTTGTATATAAATCTCAACTTGAGAAATTAATATTCAGATACATATATTCGATTAGTGATATTTAATTGGACCTATATAAAAATGATAAAATAAAAAAGGCAATATGTTTTATAAAAATATCCTTAACTTTAGCTGTAAATACCCTCGGTACACTACGCAACAACTTGCTTCGAAGAGGCAGCATGCAGACTACAAAGCCTCCACCACCTATTAGAAGGACGTCATCCATAACTAATACATCAGTTTCGATGGGCAGTCTGGAGAACTTGCCACCTCCTCCAGCTTTCTTATTAGAGCCATCGGGGGGACAAACCCAGAGTCAATGCCAACAGCAAGGTGGTCATGTTCAAGGGACAGAAATCAAGGATTTACCCAATACTGGTATGTTATTAAAATTTTTTGTTTTTTAACTAATAATATATTTCCTTCTAATATTTTATTATAAATATTTCTATTAAATTAACATTATTTTCTATTCTGAACAAGTTTAATGCAGTTTCAACACATCGTTCATATAATCATTATAATCAAAATGTATAACCCGACTTGCTCAGTTTTAGTGCCTGGCAGTTTTGTATAGCCGTAATTTTATTACATTGGAAATTGGAAATTATCTAATTTAGGAGAATTTATTTTAATTTAGGTTCCTAGTGTGTTATGCTTTGTTGGAGATTTTTCATATTAAGACAAATTACAACTACAAAAAGCGTTAAACGTTGGAAGGCATGAGAATATTTAAAGCATTTTATATTTTATCCTACACACATATTAATTTCTAAAATGTATTTCATTTTAAAAATCTCAGTTTCTGACATTATGAAGGACTAGACAAAGTCCTAATATGAATTTTTTGATCCCATTCTTCTAGGTATAAAAGTAGCAGAAACAGTCAAAGCCCTGACTGAACTGAAGCATACGCCCGCCAGCCCTAATTCAATCAGACGTATTGCCGGCATATCAACTTCCGCTCAAAACATCTTCCAGTTACAACAACCGCCCAACGAGCGACCTACTAGTTTCCAGTCCGGAGGCAATCCAGTGTCTAATACTAATCCTGTCCTCAGCACCTTCCAAAGTCAGTCCAAGGTAAGAGATGCCATATTTATTTTGTGCTATTTTTCGGAATTAATTAAAAGATATTTATTAAAGAGAGTGCTCTAAGATATGACCTTTTTAATGTGTCAGAGAAAATGAATTGTCTAAAACTAGAAACATTGAATATGCCTATTTTTGTTTTTTTAAGTGAATACGGTATTATAAAACTAGATATGTATAAAATTCATATGTATAAATTAAGTTTGTTGTTGTTAATTAACTTAAGAATAACTTTTTTGGCTGTTATTAAACACATTCTCACTTTGAAATAGTATCCATAGTATCGATAACGCTTAAAAACTATCGGTAGTATTCAACCACCACTAAATATTTTTTTTAGAAAAAGGGCGCGAGGTCCGTGTTAAATTAATTCTAATCTATTTAACTATTTAATTTAAATGTGTAAATTGACAGTGTTTACCAGTTCTCATCATCAGAGAAGTCACTTTCCAATATCCACGATACTGAAGAATCTTACGTCAGTCAGTTTTTCAGATATATCAAATTCTACTCCTGGGCATAACTTCTAAGCCTTTTTGTTGTATGGCTTTTCTTTTTGGGTAGGCACATTCGTTGTATAGCTTTTGTATCTTAAGTCTTTACTTCCACACTCTTGCGCTTGTGTTTTTTTTTTTCGATTTAATTGAGTAGCCAAAGGAAAAGAAAGTTTTAATGTCATTGAACGTTCTCGAATTTCTTTGGTTGATATGCCCTTTCTATTCTCGACTGTTGTTTTTAAATAGGATGGGTTGGCGAACTGCACGATGGGAAGGCCGGGGATGTCTTAGTATAAAAAGAATTAAATTTGACCATGTTTTTGTTTTCGATAATTAGTCATTATTCGGTTGTTGTGCTCTCACCTTCTATGAATAGGGCATGTGTTTATATTTTATGAAACCCCTCATAGTCCCCATTTTAACATTCTTTTAATATTTAAAATTAAAGAAAAAAAAGGCGGACTGATATATATATATATATATATATATATATATATATATATATATATATATATATATATATATATATATATATATATATATATATATATATATATATATATATATATATATATATATATATATATATATATATATATATATATATATATATATATATATATATATATATATATATATATATATATATATATATATATATATATATATATATATATATATATATATATATATATATATATATATATATATATATATATATATATATATATATATATATATATAGGTTTGCAACCCCATATTGTTATATATTTGTTTAAAAAATGAAAACATTTTTTGGGGTAGATACAGGGTGGCCTATTTAACAAAAGAACGTGGATACGTAGTTAGGGTATCTACTATATCCATTAAAGTAATATCATTTGAAAATTAGATTAGATTAAATCAAGAAATTTTTTATTTTCATTTTTTGTTGTACATCATACAGCTTCTGATTTAATATAATGCTTCATCTTATGTGGGACACCCTATACTCATTTGGCTTTTCGGTAGACAACGTTACTATTAAGAAATGTTTAGAGAATAATTTTATACAATACACAACTAGTTTTCTAGCAACACATTAAATTGCTTTGTTATATAAATGCAGGTTTCATATCTGTCCCAGTCTGGAGGAATAGTGTATGCCCAGCCCGTACAAGTCATGGGAGGAAGTCCAAATGCAGTGAGAAGGATCACAAGTTTTAGATCTCAGAGTGCAGATCGAAAACCTGAAGGTCAGTAAACCTTTGTTTCTAGATTGAATCAAATATTTTTTTTCACTTTGAGTTGAATTCTTATATTAATAAACAGTTATTATATAGATGTGAATGTGGACAACGTAGAACCTGAAAGGACGGTTGAGGGTATTTTTGTAGTGCGTGTGTTTACGTGTCTAAATGCAATGCAGATTTGCAATAAATAATTCTGACCAATTTTTCAAAAGTGATCTAATTCTGCAAGAATTTTATTACATTTTTTACTCAGTATGATTAATATTTATTACTGTAGAACCCATTCAAAACTTCAAGCAATTAATATATTTGTTTCTAGGTCCAGGAAAAGTTGGTTCAAATTTCATAGCTTCCCTCAATGCCAAATTAGCTCCGAATTTCAGTCCAAGATCATCCAGACGGAATTCTGAGGAACATAGCACGCCTCATGTAACTAAAATCCAGCATCCACAAAGGGGTCCCGGACAAAATTTTCTTGATTCATTGAACGCCAAACTAGCTCAGCAGCATTTGGGTGGAAATGTGGTGCAGCCTGTAGGATTGAAAGCTAGCAAAATTAGGCAGCTTATCAACAGTAAAGCTCAGGTGAGTCGGTGGTTATTGTCTAATGCACAGTAGGGCATATTTTCCTTTTAACTAAACATTAAAAGCTTACAGAGGTTGTATTTGCAACTATTAATGTATTGTTTATTCTTGAGTTTGGCGAAATCATAAAATACAATTTTTGTATAAAATGTTATAACTTTTCACATTCACATAAAATATGTAAGACGTTATTAAGAATGCGTACACTGGTATTTTAGAATCAATTACATTCGATTGCCCCAATTTGCTTGAAAACTGATCACTTTCATTTTATTGTCTAGATTGATTAAAAACCTTTTTTTATTTCTCTCGTATTTGTAAGAAAAATCACCCTCCGAGGTTTTTTCAGAACTTTACGTTCTTGATTCCGTCAGTCTGCCTGCGGCATAGCTAAAGAAATACTTATAATAAATACTTACCCGATTTCAAATTTTGGTCAAAAATTAAGAATCATATTGGGATGACCTGGTAATATTTTGGTAAAAATTAAATGATTCAATCCAAACAGAGTGGCGAACTATTTAAAAAAATATATAGGAACGAACTGGTCACATTTTATACGAATTCAAGATGGCCAAACAAAATAACGGCCAAATAACATGTTTAAAAAGTCAACGGAAAAAATATTCTTATTCAATTGATTTTGCAGAACAATTAAATGTGATATAGGAATGAACTGGTAGGAATTCAATAATTATTCACTTTATTTTAAATTATGCCCAAAAATCGAGTGTGCTATAGGTGGAAACTGGTAAAATATTGATACGAATCCAATATGGTGGAACAAATTGGCGCCTAATAAAAATATTAAACAGTATATATGTGGAACTAAATGACTATGTGCGAAATTAAAATGAGCCACACTTCACTGTTCTTAACAAAAGGAAAATTCCATAACGAAGGAAGTTCTGGGAAAAGGAAATTACCGATTTTTTTCACTAAATTTAACATTGAATTAATGATCCTTCCTCACAGCCCATTGAACATTATTTCTTTCATAGTCTCCAGTAATACACAAAAAACACAATACATTATTTGTATATATTTCTTTAGTACGGAAATTATGAGTCTTAAATGCTCAGACAACAACTGCATTGCTATATTTACAAGTAAAAAAATATATACTTGGCAAATACAGACGTGTTATATGCAACAGAAGTTTTGAGCCTTGTTTCTTGTGTTTTTAAAACATCTGATCTTTCCAATATTTGTTCCTTTCACATCCGAATTATATATATAAGATGCCTTGATAATGATTTATTCATGATTATTTTAAAAATATATTTTAAATCTAAAGCTCTTCTAGATTTGAACTTGCGAAAGAGGCCGAGTTTATTTTTTTAGGTATCTTTGGAGTGTGTCACTTTCTTATTAGTTAAAGCCATATTAGGCGTGGTCCCCGTATTTGAGATGAGTGGTATTTAAAAACAAAAACCGATAAACCGATCTTTCAAAAAACAGAATGTATCATTGTCTTTGGGAACTTGGTTATCTCTTACACATTATGGTCGCGAAATTCTCCATTCAATCTTCGGTTTATTATTTATTTACAATAAAAGAATTCTTAGGGAGGTCATGAATAAAACCGATTTTTGTTAACTGGTTCAAGAATTTTGATATTTTTGAATGTCCAAACTCAAAACATAAATTAAAATAAGTAATAATAGATAATGCACGTGACCAAGAAATATGTTTTATAGATAAATATTATAACAGAAAATATAAATTTCCAAAAATAATTTGACTTAAAGCACTTTTATGACATACTTAGAAGTAAAAATAAGAAAATTGGAGATAGGACCTATTCGGCAAAAGCCATTTTAATAAAAATAAATAAATAAAATAGTAATTATTCTAGCAATAAGCACTTTCCGTGTTGCAACTATAAAAGGTTTTCAATCGCCCAGTTTTAAATTTTATTCAATTTGTAATCAATCATCTGATATTTCAGTAAACATGTAGAAAAAAATCTTCGTTTTCATAATAAAATTGTGGAATCGGCATTTGAATCTAACAATTCGTGTACATAGTAATGTGCAGTATTGTATTCCTGGTGAAATAAAAAAAAACAATCCTTTGATTAACGATTTTTTTTGCATTATTGTAGCTCAAATTGGATTATCGGATGATATATCGTTTCATGTACCTGAGATTGCATTTTATTATTGGCTGCAAATGATAGTTTCAAAAAAATCCATTTTGAAAGAAAATGTAAAATATTAAATATGAATTGGAAAATGAAGTAAGAAATAAATGCTCCAATTGTATATAAGTTATTCATTCTGTTCCCCCCTTTTGTGATAATTGTCCTTTTTGTCTGTGAAAAATGTGTTTTTTATTGAATTAACCCTTGGCTAGTAGAATTAGTTTACCATTAGATGACAGACTAATGATTTTTGTTTCATTTGTTTGCCTTCTGTTTATCTTAAATATATGTTTTAAATTTTCTTAAAATATTTTCATATTATCTACAACATTATTATTACAGCCGGATCCGAAAGTGTGTCATGAGTCGCTCATGGATCAGATCAAGCGTGGAGCTACACTGAAAAGAGCGAAAATCATCAACGACAGATCTGCACCGAAGATTTATTAGAAACGTGTTACTTGTAAGATTGATGGGATTCATATTTTGTTACGAATATTTATTTTAATTTAAATTATATGGTCGTCAAGAAAGGCCGCCAAATAATATTTACTATAGCAGTATTTTCCTCGTTCACGGGGATTTTTATTCCAAATAACAATAGAAATTGTTAGTCTCGTAAACACTGTTGTATAGGGCCACATGAAAAAGCATTCGTTACAAGATTGTACCTTGTAAAAATCTGAAACATTTTTGTTATTACCTTTGTCCATTATAGCCACTAGTTTATTTTGAATCAGATATACTGATTATGTATCTAGAGAATAAAGTAAAACTTGTATTACGTATTGAAGGTGCCAAAAGAACGACATCGGTAAATCACAAAAAAAAACCCTTCCAACTTTATCTAATTGTGTTCCCATCTCAAATATTATATACACCTTTGGGATAGAACAATAATTATTAAGTATTTTATTTATAGGATTCAAAAACATATCGTACGTTTAATTAACTAGATCTCAAGGTTTATTAACATCTACAAAAGGTTAAACAAGTACCTTGCTGTAGTTGGTATTAACCTTTTAAAAATAATTTAAAGATTAAGTTTTTCGTCTTTAAAATGCACTTTTTATTGCAGTTCTCATTCTGTAAAGATACATAATTAATATATAAAATGTAATAAGTATTGTGACCCTGTACATTTTTTAGGTAAATAATGTAGTAATTTTTTTGGTTACTTTAGCGAAACCTATATATACAACCTTTACAGAATATTGCACTTATATTTTGAAAATGTGTTTGTCACCATTTATATTTATTAACTTTCTATTGCTTGCAATTAATCTTTGCATCATCCCTGACCTAGATTTTTTTCCTCGTTGGAGGTGGGAAATCCTTTTACGAACACCATGGCCGGCGCCAGCTCCTAGTGTCAGACTCCCGCAGAATACTGACCAAAACATACTCCCTGGCACTGAAGCTTTGCAGCTTATTGTGCCACTGACCTAGATTGTTCCAACAATGCGATGAAACGGTGCCTTATTAATCCCCAAACAAATCCCCAAAAAGAAAAAAATACAAACCACCCATTCACGGCGACCATCGCGATCGCTTCTATATCACTTACTTTTTTTTTTTCATGAATATTATCTTCCCGTAGTTTTCGAAGAGAGTAAGTTAAGTGAGATGTATGACAAGGGTTGTCGCTTAATATTTTCGCAATGTTTCCTTTGATTTGTGTTCTTGATAACACTTCTGTAATTGTACCTATACCTTTTGATTTATCAAAACAATTTCCAAGGTTGAAATTATTTATGCAGTGGGCATTTAAAACGTTTTCATCTTAACCTAACTAGCAAAATTGCGATTGGTCTTCAAAGTAAATATTATCCGCGATTGGTCTTTTAGTTAAATTCTGTAATATGATTGATAATACTGGGGTGCTTTTTCAAATTTCAGAGTACGTTGTTAAACAGAGACAAATCTGAACTATACGGTGGATAAGGTGGATAATCTGGCTTACAGAAGTTACATTGGCCGAGAGTGAAAAGGGAGAATGGCTCATTTGTGCCACAACGTATACAGTGTGTTAGGAGTTTGACTACAAATATTTTAACATAGGATAGTATGAACGATTGTAAACAAAATATTCTTATAAACTATGGGTAAATTCGAAAGGGTTTTCGAGATATTTCATTTTAAAATGTTTAATTTTGGGGAAGGTTTCAATTAATTCCAAGACATGGTAACATTGCTATTTGCTTGAACATCAATGTAATAACGATCTCATCACATATGTTTTGTCAACAAAGAAGTATAAAAAAACCTGTAGGTTTGAAAACGATTCAATTATTTGATAATTTTTTTCGAATGCATGTACTAATTTTTTATAATAAATTGTGGTTTGTTAGCATAACATCGGCGTGTATAAAAAAATAGTAAAAATCTGTTATTAAAACTTTTTAGATTATTTATTTATATAGTTTTTAACTGCGACCTAATTAAGTTTATTAGTTTCCAAAAATTAATAAAGAATATGAACTTACGAAGCATATTATATTTATAGCACTAGATAGATAATTCACACACTAGAAAAAGTATTTTAAAAACTTAAAATAAATGCTGAAAATTACTACCGGCACTATGTAAACAGCCACACAAACACGGGAACTCTTTGTAAAACCGCCACAAATGTTCTGTCATTAGGATACCTCCTGTTAGGATATCTTTCCCGGTATGTTCGGGACGCTAAGTGAGCATTCTGTCTACACTCTCCATAAATAAGTAACATGTCTGCATATTCAATATTTGTATACATTTTTAAAGAGTTTTTAAATCCGGGCTATTTATTTATTTATTCACTCAAGTACACTACAGAAAGAAACATTCTAATTGGTGCAAACTACTATTAAAACCTACTTAAATAATGTATGTGATTATGTGTAGACAAGCAAAATTTTAAGTCAGTTATGGTAATGAAACTTTATAGGGATTTACTAATTGTTTAACATTCTTTTTAAACCAGATAGTTAAGCGAGAAAATGTCAAACTCAGAAAAGAAGTTGTTATAATTACGTACTAATAATGTTTGTAATAATAATAACCCTAAGCTTAATAAATTACTGCGATCAATAAAACCGTTAATAAGTTTGTAAAGAAATAGCAGATAAGCATTTCTGCGTCGATGCTCCAGACTTTTGAAACCACAAAGCAAAAGCCTGGTATCATATGGTATATTATGATATGGAAAATGGTGTTTATACAGTAAGTATTTAACAAACTTATTTTGAATTCGTTCTAGTCTATTTACATGACAAGCATGAAATGGTGACCATATTACTGAGCAATACTCTAAAATGTTGCGAACCAAACAATTGTATAAACAAATAAGTGCCTTCGTGTCATCAATATGTTTAGTGGTCCTTATAATAAAACGAAGCATTCTAAATCTCTTCAGAACAATGCTATCAATATGAAGATTAAATGTCAAGCCGGTGTCAAAAATTACTCCCAAATCGTTAATGTATGACACATTTTCAATATTTATATTATTGATAGCATATACTATTCTGATTGGATCTCGACGCTTATAGAAGCTTATAGATTTACATTTCGATGTGTTAATTGTCAAGTAATTTGTATTACACTATTTGTTAAATCTATTAAGATCAGACTGCAAACATTCAGAACAGGCTTTGCAATAGTAAAAAATCATCTGCATACAAAAGACAATAAGATGATTTAAAACATGAAATGACGTCGTTCATGAATAATAAGAAAATTACAGGCCCCAGATGAGAACCCTGTGCAATGCCTGAGGTTACAAACACTTCACGTGAGACAGAACCAGACACCACTACCCGCTGACGACGCTGGGTCAAATATGATTTGATCTATCCGAGATAATTACCAGAAATACCCATTTCAGATAGTTTGTGCAACAGAAGAGCATGGCAGACGCTATCAAAAGCTTTAGACAGGTCAGTAGAAGTGCAGTCAATCTGATGTCCAGACTCGACTGAGGAAACAAGAAAATTTTGATACTCTGAAAAGTTAGTAGCAGTTGAGCGACCTCTGAAAAAACCGTGCTGTTCAGGTGCAATGTAATTTTTGAAAGTATCAAAAATCTCATCAGTGAGAATAGCCTCAAAGAGTTTAGGTATGACGGAGAGTAGTGATATTCCTCGATAATTGTTAATATTTATTCTGTCACCACTTTTAAATATAGGAAAAAGATTAGAATGTTTCCATGGTACAGGAAAATAGCTGGCGTCCATTGACTTTTGAAAAATAATCATTAGTGGTTCAACAAGTGATCTGCAACAGCTCTTCAGTAAAGCAGGTGATATGCCATCTGGTCCAGCCCTCTTTGAAAAATCTAAATGCATTATTTTATTATTTATTTCTTCATGTGTAAATGTATGGAATGATAAGGTAGTAAAAAATTTGACTGGGTTAAATTTAGGTAATTCAAAATCTGTGTATGAGGAGTAGCAAGATTGAAAATGCGAAGCAAAGGCATTTGCTACATCATTAGCATTATTGAGTGATTGATTGCCGTACTGCATTACTCTGGGTAGGTTATAAGTACCTTTTAAACTATTGACATATGACCAAAAATGTTTACTGTTTGTAGGGATTAAATGTTCAGTATTACTAACAAACATTAAATAACATAAATCAGTGCGAAGTTTGACCTCGCGTCTAATATTTGAATAGACATCATAATCACTCTGTAAACAAGACCTCTTAAACTTCTTATGAAGCTTATTTTTCTCAGCGACAAGTCGTCGAAGCTCTGTGTCAAACCAGGAAGGGTATTTTTGACTTTTAAGGGTTTTTTGCGGTACGTAAATATCTATGCCTTTAAAGAGAACATCATAGAATTTCTGGATCGCCACGTCAATATCCGAGATAAATGTCAGTTTCACTATAAAAATCATTCAAGGTCTGTAAAATTGGCCCGATCAAATTGGTAAAAGGTGGATTTATTGTCATTTTTCAGTTGGGAGAAATGACGAATATTATAGTAGCATTCTAGGGCAGGATGATACGGATCGACGTCAACCAGAGGTTCGGAACAAATCAAGACTGATTCTTTAATAAGTTCTTCAGCAAAAACCAAGTCCAAGATTCGGCCAAGACGGTTTGGGTGTGGATTGATCTGCTGTAACTCAAGGAAAGACATGGATTCGGTTAACGCTTCTGCGGCTGGTGAATGCAGTTCCAATGGTATTAAAGTATTATCTTCCGTTGACCAAACAATTTGAGGAAGATTAAAATCTCCATAGATAACAAACTTATGATTTTCATATTCGTTCCTTAAGGATTCGCAGGTATTGCAGAAAGATTGGTAGCAGTCTAAGGACGAGTTCGGAGGAATATATACACAGCAGATTATCAGATTTGTCCTATTGACACTCAGCTGAATCCAGACATCCTCGTAGGAAGCATTTATTGGTGCAAATAAAACAGGCATGAAAATTATTAGAAGTGGCAATAAGCACTCCACCACCCCTTTGACAGTTCAATTCCTCGTAATTCCTGTCTCTATGAAATATGGTGAATTGTGAACTAAATAGTTTAGAATCGGAAAAGGTACTGTTCAGCCATGTTTCGGATAGGATTGTAATATCAAATATCGAAGAGAACCTCTTAAAATTCTCTCCGTTTTCGTTCTGAGACCCCTGACATGCTGATAATATATGGCAAGTTTGTTTTGTTCGATGACATTTAAAAATTTTGAGTTGCGTTATTTTGAATTTGATTATCAGTACTGGCGTTGTCCGTATCATGCTCAGATTGATTCGTAGTGGCGGTATTGAAGATAACATCCTGAGGTGCCTTTAATTTAGTACATAGGTAACTAACCAAACTAGACTGGTCAAAAAAGCTCAAAATTCTATTTGAAGTATGACAGAGAAGTGGTAAAAATACACTTTTTCGTTGTTTCTTTCAACAATATCCATAATGGTACTGTTGTGCTCTTCTATGATTCTGTTTAAAATAGGCCTGTTCCGATAAAGTGGAGGACTAACGAGAATTAAATTAGTATGGCGACAGGCATCAAAAAGAGCTTCAATACTATCTGTTTTTATTGCCTTTCCTTTAACAGCACTCTGTGGTCCCCAAAGTATTATTATATAATCATTTTTTGTAAATTTTTTAGCAAGAAGAGAGCACAGATTAACTGTCTCATCAAAATATATTCTCTTATGCCATTGGCAGTTAATGTCGCTGAGATTGCCAGTTGTATAACGTTTGATTAGGTTAACAAAACCGCGAACGTTCATGTCACCAAGCCTGCCGTCTTCTTGCAGAACCAATCTCGGGCGACATTTCTGCCAAGTTTGTCTGTTCTATAGCATTGCTTGTATCATTCCTTGACTTCGCAAGCTCTACATCCAGGGGAGTCAGCGCTCTAGTATGCACCAACTTAGATCTTAGCCTTTGCAGTTCGCCGCTGTAAGTTTCGTTTTCAGCTTCTAGTGTTCTGATAGAAGTCACCATATTTTGATTGAGTACATTCAGTTCCAGCAGTTCACTCCTTAATCTTGCTAGGTCAAGATCATTCTTGTGTGAATCCTCTTCTATTTGTGCATTTTTCCAAGAAAGATCAATAATTTGAGTATTTAATTTAGAAATTGTATCCTTTTTTTCCTTCAGTTGATTCAGAAGTTTCTCTTCGTTTAGATAAACTTCGTCGGTGAAGTCTTGAGTTTTTTTCCTTTTCCCTTGTATAGTGTGCATCCTTTTGAATGATTTCATTCCTAAGCTGGGTCAATTCGCTATTTAATTGACTAGGTATTAAAACTGTATGGAATTGCCTCATACGGCAAAAACTTAAGGTAAAAGAACCAAAAAACAAGACAACTGCAACTGATATGTTTGCGAATTGTTATGTTCGTTGAAGCCTGCTCGTTCCTCTACTGTGGGCAGTGTTGCCGTTTTTAAATAAGCATTCTATGGTAAAATAAAACAATGCATTCTTTTTTTATTTTTTAAATTTAGGTCATTCAGATATTTTACTAGGAAAAAATTTGTAGGCATTTTTTAGAAAATCATATAATTAATTGTTTTACATAATAAAATTAATAAATGTGTTAACGATGTGCTTAAAAATTAATAAAACAAAATACAACTTTAAGGCCGTTTTTCTCAAAAATGGTAAGGAATTGACCCTATGTTATTTAAGCATTTTTTAATCAAAATGGTCCATACTATCACGTGTTAAAATATTTGTAGTCAAACCCCTAACACCCTGTATATCTGTATATATATATATATATATATATATATATATATATATATATATATATATATATATATATATATATAGGCGATCAATAATTCTCACTGTAAGGGTATCACTAAACATATCTTTATGACTGCAGTGTTGTCAAGTCTACCTGTAATCGACATCGAGAAATTTGAACCAAAACATAAAGCGAATAACTAAATTATGTAGGGTAAAATGGATATAAGTTCAAATTTTAACCATATTTGTGAAAGTTGTTATCCTTTTAGTTTCATGATAAACGTGAGCCATATTTTATTCCGGGCGCCAGAAAAATATGTTTATGTTGCCACTTATAAAACTATTATAAGTTACTTTTTTAAATGACAAACCGTGCATATAATACGTCTAATGTATAAAACTGAAAACTCCATTACTAATTATATATGGTGTTCCTATACCTATTTTCCATCGTTTTTTAGTTATTATTATCGTTTTTAACGATAATATTTAATATTGGCTATTTAAGTTTAAAATTGATCCTAGTGAGTCATAATCCAAATCTTCTCGTGTATGTAGACTACCCCTTTGATGAAAATGTATCATTCATTAACAAACAAAACTTATTAAAGCTGAATTTGTGTTAAAATCCTCTTTCTTTGATAAAATGGGGATTTTCGTAAACCCAGAAGTGATTGTTTCGCCGATTTAAAATTCCGTCACGATTTTATTTTAGAAAATCTCTATCTTCGTATGCCTTGGTTAAAATTAGTTCACAAAAATTGACGCGTGTCGGAACATTGCGAGGTTTCAAACCTTGTAAAGTTATAAATTTGTAGTCGTGCATCTTATGTTTTCGTAGAATTTTCCAAATTGAGGTGCGGCCTATTTTCAAATCATTGAAAGCACTGTATATCAAGGCATGTAGATACAAAGTGGTTATTTAATTTACTCGATAGTAACTGGTTACTAAATATATTTTATTTCTAGGGGTATTTTGTCTTTCCAAATTTAAGGTAAATTTTCTCTTGTTCATTGGTTGTAAATGTGGATGGAGTTCGTTAAATTTTCTACAGGTTCTGTGGTACCATGGATATAAAACAAAATTTAAAATATTTGCGTTTCCATTTTTTATCACTTTTTTATAAAATTTTGCACTCTAGAAATTAATATTTCTCGTTCTTGTGACAATTTCAGCTTTTGTTTCTTAAACCTCGCTGCCATTAAATCATTACTAGAAGCAGTTTTAAATTTAAATAGCCAATATTAATAATCATCCTTAAAAACTGTAATAAGTAAAAAACGATGAGAAATAGGTATGAGAACACCATATATGGTCAGATTGTGATTTTTATGCTCCATTCGTTGGTCGTACAACAGGATATCTCATTTAAAAAGAGTTACTTATAAGAACGAGTTAAATGCCAACAAACATATTTTTTTGGATCTATGTTTGTCATGAAACTAAAAGTATAACAACTATTTTAAATACAGTTAAAAATATGAGCATTTTATGCTGCATAGTTATTAGCTTAACCACGTTTAGGTCGAAAAAAACATAAAAATAGTAAATACCTAAAAATCTGTAAGAGATAGATATAATATGTTTATAAAAATTTAAAGGTTGGTATCCATTAAAGGTTGATCTGGCCATACTGCAGTCATAAAAAATATTTTTAAATGATAAGTCGCAGGCTCCTATGGCTGTGTACCAAATTTCAAAACTATACAGTTTTCGGTTCTGTAGATATATCGAAAGTGGAATACCCATAGGTGATGATACTTCCTAATAACTTTATGTGCATTTTTCATTCAGTTACTATTTTTTTTGCAAAACAAAGTCGATCGAATTTTGAATCAAACTGGTATTCAGCAGAAGCAAACACTAAAAATTTTTTGTTGGTTTTTACACTGCTCACCATGTGACTATTGTTTTAAATATCTTAAACGCAGTTTACATTAATCAAGTCGCTTGGTATAGTAATTGGGCTTAGTAGGTTTAATACTCTACTATTTATTCGCATTTTGACTCGATCAACTTTTTACACTGGTGGAATAAAGCATTTTTTAAGACTTGTCTCTCTATTCTACCATTTTCTTGATCAATGTAAACTAGGCTCTAGAACTTCAGACAGTCCAGGACCCTAGCATGACGTCCATAACTTTATTGAACGTAGGTTCGAGAATAATTTCGAACAATGGAAATGGGAATTATGGGATTCGTATAGCACCCTTTAAATCGTTCAATGTAGAGGATTATAGTGGGAAGAGGGCAGGCAAATAAAACCACTATGGTAATTTATATCCCACGAAACGTTGGGATATAAATTACCAAAGTAGTTTTATTTGCCTGCCCTCTTCACACTATAATCCTCTACATTGAATGGATACATTTTCTGCGTACTATTAGCCGTTAATTCAAACAGCATTCCTGCCGCTTTAAAATTAAATTATATCTAGTGAGTTTTCTACTCTCCGAGTGAGATTCTACATATCTATAGATTATATGTGCCACATAAATTATAAAAAATTATTAGGTCGGGGAACATGCCTTAGCTTCTTTTTTAAAATAACATTGGAAACAATATCGCACTAATATCCTTTACTGAAAAAAAATATCTTTTAAATTCAAAATGAGGTTATGAATACATTTTTCTGCCCATTCCTATTACTTTTCTACTAAGCCAAATTTGTTATTCTAGTTTTACACAGTAACAGTTAAATAATTAAGCAAATGTATTTCTAAAACAAGCTTAGTTTATTGTATATGTAGTAAAATCGGTGTCTTCTAAAAGAAATGTAATAACTTAGCGTCCATTTTTTGTATAAGAATTTTCGTGACTGAATTATTTTTATATTTTTGTCAGCAAGTGGACAAATGTTTGTCAATTTCACTTTCGACTATTATCACCTGAACAGATATAACTGATCATTGAGGGATAAACGAAAAACAAACCGAGTCGATAATATATAATAACCATGTGGTTTGGTTATAAATTTTTCTCAAAGATTTTTTTTTCAGCGCATACCACTTCTGATAGAGACTGCGAAATATGTTTTAGATACTTAAAAATATAAAAATGCAACCATTACGGAGAAACCTGTCCAATCACTGTCAATTATCTTGGAATGGTTCAAGGTACTAAAATTAAATTCGATGTATGTTTAAAGTTAACGCAACGCCTAGAGATTTGTTTGGAAATTTTTCCATTCAATCCATTAAAACATTGCCCAAAAAATGGGTGATGGTAGAAATGAAAAGAACTCACTTTTGTCGAGTATATCTGTGCATGGTTTTCATACACAGGGTGTTTCTTAATTGAATGCTGATAATTCAGAATAAGTTTCTTTGACTAATATTAAGTACACTTATATCCAAAAGCACATATTTCTCAGTCAACTTAGTAGCTTTGTCAAATGTTTGGGTTTCTTTCACTTTTTCGATATTAGGCACCATTTGGACCCTATTTTGCAAAATATCAATTCACCAATGGCATATTGTTCGAAAAAGGACTACTATCTAGATTTCTAGATTTGATTCATATTTAAAGGCTTTTGTACTAAAATTTCATATTGTAATGAGAGTATTTTGCTAAATATGAAAAAGTGCAAGGGGCAAAAAAGTTTCCTTATACAGGTAGTTTTAAAAAACATGGACCATAGAAGTTTAAAATAAGACAAACATTTTATAATCGTAGCTACCAAAACGCCTTTACTTTCAAGAAGAATTTTTTTTTTCAAAGAAATTTTTTTATTTGTTTTTTTTTCCTGTTTATTCAAACTTGATTACTAAATTGGATTGAAACCCGTTATATAAAGAAAAAGTACAAAAAATATATTTCTTATTGACCATGTGACCGACCAGTTGCGTACAAACGCATTTTTTCAGATAAATATAATAGATATTAAAAAATATACTTTACTGGATAAATCCGACTGTGTCTGAGATATGTTAATATTAAATGATTTATTTTGTTCTAAAAGAGGAACATTTAAAATTAAAGGCAACCGTAATTATTACAAATATCATAAATAGTAATCACTTGACATGAGTAACCTAGCCACAGATATTAAACTTTAGTACTTGAGTTTATTTTAATATTGCTTGGCATTGTTTAAAATTAAAATATCTCGGAGACGGTTGGATTTATCGACTTAAACTAACAGTATTTTTTTTGTAAAAATGATCAGAGAATAAGTGTCTTACATCCAATTATCAAAAATGCCAACACCAAAAAAATTATGGCTGAATAATTGTGAAAAATGCATAATATTACTCGTTTGGAAGTCGCTGGTCTAACATTGACAAGACTGTATCGTAAAAATGTATTTCTCTTTGAGATCCATTCCAAACTAATAATCCGGTTTGAATATATAATAAAATATGTTTATATAACGATTTTGTTTTATTTTGTGACAATGAATGTCCCATTAAGCGATGTCCTATGTTTTTTAAATCACCTGGTATAATGGAGAATTTGTCAGAGCTATCAGGTAAGCGGAGTGTCGTTATAAAGAAAAGTTTAGGACGAATGAATTCTGATCCACAAAAATATCACCCTGTACTTTTTTCCAAGTGCCAATGATACTGTTTTATAGATCCTGCAAAATGTTATATGTGTATCATATTTTAATAAATTATCTGTAGAATATAAATTAAAAGAAAAACTAAAAAAAAATAAAATAAAACTTTGCCACCATGTATCTTGAAAAAAATTAATTAAATAATCTTCCTGAATTATTAACATTCAATTATGAAACATCCCGTACATTTTGACGTCTACCTACAGATATAAAAAAACTTAAGATACAAAGAAGGTAGGATATGTTTTTGTATTATGAAGTAAAAAGTGCAAATATTGTTTCAATGTTACGTCCTGCATTTTATGGTGTCATTGAATGGGACTCTTCTTGCTGATTATAAATATCTGAGATTAAATACCTTTTTCTTTAAAGACAACCGGGAAAATTGACAAAAACCATAAGAGGCAGTGCGTTACAGCGATAATATTGTAATTTTTAATGCATGCATGTAAAGTCAATAGGAATATATTCCCTCTTATGACAGGATTTTAGTCAATTTTCTCATTTGTTTTAAAGATAAGGTTTTCAAATCTGACATGTTTATAATCAGCAAGAAGGGATGCATTTAATGAAGGAATAATATACAGTGTCCGGTTTTAAAAAATGTTTAATATTTTTAAAAGAAAAAGAATCCTGCAACATTTATATTTATTTTTTTTTAAACTACTATATTTAAAGATAGGTAGGTGTCAAAATAAATGAAAAATTGTACTTCTCTTATTTAGAGATGGCTCAAGGTAATTTTCTCAGAGGAGAATTTACCGAGAATTTTTTAAATTCCACTTAATCTATATATTTAAAACACTAAGCCAGATTTTTCAGAAATTATCGTCTGGTGACCGAGACCTTGCAACACTATTTTTTGAATTGTAAATTTATACAGGGGGTTTCAAAAAATTGGGTCACTTATTAATCACGATTTTGCTCAAACCGTTTGAGGTAAAAATCTGCATTTTGGCACACAGGTTGATAGTTGGATGTAGAGGTTCGATAAGAAGGGATTTTTCAAAAGTGAAATTTCAAGGGGGTGAAACCGCCCTTTAAATATTACATTTTTTATTTAAAAAACGGTTGGTTTTTTTGAAAAAACGCTTAAACTCGTGTATTTTATGTGGTTATTTTACATATTTTAAAAATTTATACCGGGTGTTTAAAAAATTTTGGCATACAGGCTATTTGTATGATGTAGAGGTTCGATTAAGGGTTTTTTTAAAACTCAAATTTCAAAGGGGTCAAATAATATTTTTTATTTAAAAAACGGTTATTTTCAGAAAAAAACGCTTGAACCGGTATGTTTTATTTTATTTTTTACATATCTTTAAAATTTATGCAGGATGATCCAAAAAATCGAAAATGCCATAGGCGAACGAAGTCGAGAGTACTCGCTTGTAGTTAATTTTCATTCATATATTATGAATATATAATAAATAAACCATAATATATGCATCTAACCTTATAAAGGGTGGGCTATATAATGTTCGTAACATATTGTGTTATTAATTTCACAAGAAGAAATCTCGTTTTGACAGTGTTAAACCTTAGGTTAGAAAAGATATAGAACTCTATTCCTGTGGTAAAATCCTGTATTTTAAACTTTTGATGTGTTTTTAACAATTTTATTCTAATATGTATAAGGTTTTAGAAAAAAACATTATTAATAGTTTTTATAAAAATCCTTCACTAAAATATTAACATTTTTTTTTGATATTTTGTCACGTAACCCCACTTTTAGCCTGATCATGACAAAGTTTTGTTTTTTTTAATGCCCTGTATCTCATCTAATGTCTGACACTGTCAAAAATATTTTTTCTTCATGTTGTTATTTTAATAATAAAAATTTCTGAGAAATTAATAATAAAAAAGTTATGATACGGACATTATGGCTCGCATTGTATAATAGTTTTGAAAAAATGGGGAAATCTTTATTTAATTTTTTTGGACATGAGCTACTTTAGTCAAAGCTCGGAATTTTGTTTATACACTTTCCCATATATGTATTATGACTACTATCCATAAAAGAAATTAGGGCAATCTGATCAAAAATAGGAAAAATATTCGAAAAATAATAAAACAAATCGGCCACTTGAGTTTGACGTAGTTACCTTGTCAGTTGACAATTTGTTTATCAACTGGAGTAATAAAAGATTTATTATTAAAGTCTATAGTTCTGGGCATTTAGATAAAATGATTTTAAGAGCAGTTTTAAAATTCAACTTGTTCACGAGATTGTTTGCTCAATAATACTGGTAGGTAGCGGAAACTGAAGACCATAGAAAAAAGTGGCGTATTTGCATCTTGCAGTCTGACGTTATTTCCAATTTTAAGAGGGATATGTAAACACTTTCCACGTGTATCATGTATGGAACATGTGACATTTTCTAATTTTTTTTTATGTAATTTAATTATCGATGTGGGTGTTAAACTTTGTCCAAATCCTATATAAAATACATGGTAAAAACAGACACCAGATTACTCCCAAAATAAAAAAAAAACTAAATGGACAAAGTTTCGCAAATGCGTTGTTCTCAATATACAGGGGTATTATATTGCAAACCATATTCAGACCTATGTTAAAATCCTGTTTTCCCCATATATTTTATGTGGAAGTTTAATACGCTCTATCTTAAAAACCCGTCATGTCAGAACTTTTAGTCACAACATCAGCACATCAAGAGGTGAGATAATTTCACCGAAAGCCATTTTCAATAAGGATTGTAAGAGGTACTTTCAAAGCTTAGGTGATTTTTATTAAACCTTTATAACTATTCTTCACATTCAATATCAAATATTCAACAGGTTATATCCTACTGGTTGTTTTATTTATATTTTCATAAAATTAGATATTTCCTGTTCCACTTTTAAAACAATTTCTATTTTGTGAGGTCTAATGGTCAGTTCTAATATCTATTCATATTTCAGCTATTTGCGAGACTGTAATTCGAAAGAAAAATTACTCATAGAATATATTAGTATTTTTAAAATAGAAGCCCCTTTTAGTTTCCATATAAATCTGACCAAGAGACTAAACACATTTTTTTTTATTTTTAATATTTATTATAATTTTCTACCCATATTTTATAAATGTACAGAATCTTTTAATTGGTGTATTTTTATTCCTAGAATTACTCATCATATATCTTCATGTATATAGTATTTACATATTTAATATATTCCAAAATTGTTAGTCACTGTAACTATACATAGCACAAGTTTATTTTTGTTCTGATAGTTTAGTTTTTTTTTAATTCTTTAGTTAAAGTGTTTCTTGAATATTATTAATTATAAGTAGATACACAAAGTACAATATTAGAGGGGTCAAAATTGTGTTACATTTATTTATGTCTAGATTATCTAACTGGCAATAGTGAATGGATAAAGAAACATTTAATTTTTTTCTTTTATAGTTTAATTTTCATCTTTGTTTCTAAATCAAACTAGACAGTTACTATATCTGTTACATAAATGTTTAAATGTTCACGTCTAGAAAAGCCACTCTGATTTTTGAGAAAATTGTAATTTAACCTTATTTAATAATAACCTTAATTTCCAATTTTCCCCTAAATACTTATTTAACATGGTGTAATGACCAGTCAAAGTAAATTTGAAAAAATATATTTCTTTATCCATCACTAACTGTAGCTAGTGGTATTTACAGTTTAATAATTTTACGACAGTTGGTTAGTGGAAATAACATACTGCAAATTTAATATAAGCTTTCAAGACTTTATTTTGTGTCGGGATTAGTGACAGATAAAGCAGATTTTTTTCGTTCTTAAAACTATATGTATTGATTCTAGTTTAAACTTCAGGTTGGTTTTAAAATTAAGAGGATATCGGAGTGAATTTAAAATCTTGATAATGCTGCAGCACATAAGTCACATATCTGCTGTGTTTAAGGCCGATGCCAAGAGTCAAATACAAAAAATGGCTGCTGACCTTGAAAAAGACATCGTCAATTGTATAACAGAATGTTAGAAAGTGTACATTTTTTAAATAAACAAAACAACTTTTTTCAAACCGGAAAAATCAAATATGCAAAAATACTTTATATCCTCCTCGATTTATAAGATGTTGAAAAGTCGACTCGTTTTAGAGTTACTCGGACATCCTCTTAACTTGTAAAATCCATACTTAAAGTATAACCATCGACATTCAGGCACAAAGTTTGAAATCTTTTGTTAATCTGGGATGACACTAAGTTATATAAGTAGAGGGTTAATTTTACATATAATTGCTAGTAGAAAACTTAACTTTATAATAAAAACGACTTAAAAGTGGTATCAGTTTAAACAATACAGCCCAGGAAATAGTTATTTTGTACCTTGCAAAAAAGGTCAAGGAAAGTTTGTGCTTGGCACCATTGTTAAACTATAATATGCTTTGTTTTCGACCAGCTGTTGCCACTCCCGCTGCAGATAAGTAAAAACCAAATATAATAACTGAAATTTCAAGAGACAAATGAGCTGTTTGCCAAATTCGATTAAATAATCTACTTTATCCCCTTGTATCTGCTTTATAAAAAAGTGGAGGAAATTTTATGCTCTACTACTATAATAATTGCTATTTTTCGGAAAACGGGAAGAAAATAATCTTCAGGTATTTCAATCCAAGATGCCGACGGGAGCGGCGACAACTCGTGGTCGAAAACTGTTAAAGTTAACAACAGTGCTAAGTATAAAGTTTTCTTGATCTTTTGCAGGGTAAGGCCTTTTATCTTTCTATTAAGGGGGAACTGCACGCAAAAAGTGAAAAACCAGCGACAAGGTCTAGTCGAGTTGAAAGTAAGATGAAAAGGTACCTACGCATTAAAAAAAACTTCCTGCGTGTCCGACCTCAAAAAAATGTGTTATGTATAGGTAATTTAAATTACATTTCCGTTAAAAATGGGTTCAAAAGGGTTCACGCGCTGCAGAAATACAAAGACATGAGTACGATTTACCATTTCAAATTTTGCAGTTACGTAGACAAAGGATCAATGTAAGGCGGTAAAGAGCCATTTTGTGTAAAAAAAAATTATATGCGAAGGCATGTGCGTCAAGAAGTGGTCAAAAAATGGCCGAAAATGGACAAATCCACTTTTATTTTATAACCCTAGATTAAATTTTTTCATAAAAATTCGCATTTAGCGCCCAGCTATACATATTTCCCTATTAAAATCATATTGAAGCTAATACATATCTCTTATAGTTTTGACATAATATTGCAGCGGCGGAAGGCTTGCAAATGATCCATATTACTGCGTGCAGTTCCCCCTTAAGACTTATATTTACACAAGTGTTGTGTTTGGAAGAAAAATAAAAATTTGAATAAAAATCCTTTGACCTTTATAAGTAAAAATTGGGCACTCAAAAAATTAAATTAATTACCGAAGAATAATGTGAATAAAATGACTCGTTAACAAAAAAAATCTAGTATTTAGGGGATTAAAAAATTTAATTTTAAAATATAACGTGATAAATACTAATACTTCATTTTTATTGAGTGTTATTCGACATCATTTCTTATCATAATTACCATTTTTAAAGTAGTTTTTTTAACCTAGCAACTTTAAACCTAATAGGTCACTACGATATATTTTTAAAAGTATTCCAAAACAAACCAGAATTAAAACTTTGCTTAATTTAATTTTTCTGATTCAAAATACATCCCTAGAATCTATTTAATATTTGCGCTACAATTCTTTTTTTCAAGAAATCTAGAAAATGCAGTGTGTTGTTTTACTTTTCCTGTCATATCTCAGTGTTGATTTTAGAATTATAACATATAACAAATATTAACTGTATATACTTAACTTATACACTAGTAAAGGTGTACTTCATTGGTATTGAAAAAATGTCATATTCGAAATCGGTCTTAATATAAATCCGTTAGATTATTTTCGATACTTGATTTTGTTATACTTTATTTTGCAAAACATTTAAGATTTCAAAAATTAAAATTATAAATATTTTGTTACACTAAAATTTGGTTTTCTGTAAAACAATTCCCGTACACTTACGCCCGATTTCTCCAGCATATTTTAAAACCTGCCTTACTTAGGACCGCCTTAAAAGTCGGAGTCCTAGGACAACTTTATGTTACACCACGCTATTGGTTTAGATCTTACAACATTTTAGAATCTGTGAGTTATTGTTTCCTATTGGTTGTTTTTAAATCACCTAAGCCTAAAATGAATGGGTTGTTTTGTTTTTATCCTTGACAAAATGTATTTTTACTTTTTCTGTGTAAAAATTGTGTTATTTATGGTAAAATTTAGTTTTATCATAAAACCGAGGCAGTTTCAAATCAATAAAAAGAAAAAGCGTGACAAAAATATGTTTGTTTCGCTTAAACGGAAATATCGTCCATAATATTCTAAATTGTGTTATCTCAGCTCAAAAATAATACTCAAAAAGCCGTTTTCGCGAAAATTGACAAGCATATCAAAACTTGGCAAAAAGGGTTTATTTGATACGGCAAACTGTAATTATTTACAGCTAAAAATAAAATCGTCCTCTTCACGGGTATAATTACTATACTGGTTTCTGCTATACAGGAAGGACTTCCACATACGACGCGGCCTCTAGTCGTTGAAGGATATATTCAATTGCCTCTCAGTCTGTATTAGGTTTACCCATACATAAATTTTGTAGTTTTTCAGTAAATGGGACTTTTATAATTTCAGATGCTAATGCTAATGATTTCTCCGAATTATTTAAAAGGCTCATTTATTAGAAAATTACAAAACTTAGATATAGGTAAACCAGTTTGATAGATAATTAAATTCTACAGGGTGTATTTTAGTAACAATGATACAATGAATTTAATAGACGGAACCGCTACACTAAGAAAAACGGAAAGTAGCAATTTAAGTATAGGAAAGTTTGATAAGGTAATAGATATACTTTCTCCTGATGTAAAAATGTTATGGGGATCTCGTTTAAAATAACGGAGTTATTTACGATTGCTTTTTAATGCTCATTTGATTACATTGATTATTCGATATTACCAAAAAAGTTAAAATATTTCGAAAACTCTATAGGTTAGGCATAAGTGAACCTTAACAAATACAACTTCTGTGTATGTTTGTTTAATGTATCCTGTAGATCTCCAAATAATTTTAAACTGTAGCTGAATTCCATGTGCATATATCCTCCAACTTCTATTTAAAAAGATATATATCGATAGAGACCGAGGCTATGTGGTGGGCCATTTTGTATACAGGGCGTTTCACTTACAACACCAAATACTGAAAAGTTTTCATTTGTTTAAGTTGTACGCAATTATAACGCAACGCGCTCGATGCCAAGAAAAAGGAACACAATAATTGCAGAATTTTTAATTTTAAATTTACGTCCATTTATATAAAACTTTTATTTGCATCAAATACAGATATTTAACGGGACGCATACTATCTGTGACGATTTTTTAATCAAGTTAAATTTTGTGATCATTTCATGTCACCATTATTTCCAATTATATTCCATTGTATACTATCTTTAAATACCTCAAATATTATTTAGAGAAAAATGACATTTTTTTTTCAATAACTTTGAGTGTTATATTTGTTCTTTTTTATACATCATGTTACACTAATGCATTCATGTTAAAGAGATACGTAATAATAATTATTATTTAGATGGTTCAAGAATAATCAAATAAAATTTTAATACAATGATGTATGTTTGAAGCGGATTGCTTTCATTTGTGTTGTGCATAATTAAAGGAAAATAAAGTTAATTAACGTAACTACAGATGTCTTTGTCTACATCCCCTACTTTTAACTGGAGAGTCAAACCACACTGGTCTTTACTGTCACCACTTTTGTTTCTTGTTTGCTGAATGATTCAAATATACATATGAGCGCCCCCAGTATATGAGTTGTACAGTTTGCCAGTGGTATTACTTCTATAATGATAACTCATAATGATGAAAATGCAGCTCTTGAATTGAGAAACTTAGCTAAGAATACCATGCTATTGTGTGAAACAAATTTTAAACAAAGTTGACACTGAGAAAATGACAAGTTCCAAATATTAAGATATTAGGTGTAATTCTAAAGGAAAATATAAAATGAAACATTCATGGTGAAACGATGTATAGCATTTATTGACCAACTACGCAATTTATAATAAAATATAAGAAAAATTGATGGTCATGCTTCATTGTTAACCTTTTACAAATGCCTTTATACTTTCGCGATGTTATTGTTTTGGGCAGCTCACGCTCAAACTCAGTAACGTCTTTTTGTTATGGAGAGGAGAACAGTAAAGTCAGTGTGTGATATCTCAATTTTTGTACTCTAGTGCTGATATCTCAATTTTTGTATTCCACTATTTTGTGACTTGTTATAATGTGTGAATGCGATAACTACCTAGAACGGAGGTTATTTGACATCACATCACTATATGAAAATGGGACTTATTATTGCATGGATGAAGGATATTTATTGCATCACTTCTCCCTCAATCAATTTTAATTTATGTACTTATCTCTCAATGGCAAGGCCGAATTACAATAATTTAAAATTTCAATATAAACAAACATTGAACAATAATATAAACATATAACATTAAAATATAAGTATCAATGAAATCGTGTATTACATTTAAAATTTCTTATAATACTTCCGAAAAAATCAATGCATCCTAGGATAAATTTGCAGTTCTTGTTCAACGGATCATTAAGCCCATAGTTTGTTCAGTAAAATGGGACTTAAAAGATGTTAACGTGTCTCTAACAAAGAAGGACAAACTACTCAGAAATTTATAACTCTGTAAAGAAAATGCAGATCAGCAGAAACTTTCCTGTTTTCTCCACTTTGTAATTTCAATTGTGAGCGTAATAGATGTGAGCATACTCTTCTCTAAATGAAGCCCCACTTTAAATCCATCAATCTGCAAAACTTGTTTTGCGCCCTCTCCAGTTATTGAACGTAAGAAACAGGTATTGATAGAAAAGAAAGAAATGAGAATCCACGCAGCCCAGATTTTAAAAAAATTGCGCGAGATGTTATTGAAACAATATGTTTTCTAAAAGTATATATATATATATATATATATATATATATATATATATATATATATATATATATATATATATATATATATATATATATATATATAAAAGATAAGATAATCTCCGGCATCATGATAATATATAAACAAACTTTCTGGCACAGTATATGATATTTAGTTTTGAAACGTCACATACATTCATATTCAAAAGCTAAAATTCGACTTTTTGAATTTTAGTGAAATGTAATTTGGACACTCTTTTTTTATATTCAGATCGATTCTGTTATTAAGACATCATACCCAAAATTCATTCAGATCCCTCTGGAGCAACTGTGCATCTCCAACTGTCTTAAGAGAACAGATCTCTATATAATCTGTAAACATCAAGAAATTACTACCACGTGATCCCTGCGGCACACCCGAAGGGACCTAAATATCGTGGTTGATGCTATCAAACTGTTTGAAAAAATCCAGGTAGTCAACCTGCATTCCTTCTTCAACCTGACAAAAGAATGTGTATAGTACCAGTTTAGCCTCCCTAGGCCTACCCCTAGAGATGCCAAACTGTTCTTCACTTATGATGTTATGGAAGCCTTCAGACCAATTTCTCCTAAGCAAGGCCATCCAAGAGTTTTGCGGTTGCAGACTGGTTTAGAAGAGAAATAAAACTTTTTTTAATTTCCATCCATTTTATTCTATTGAAGAATATTATGACGGGAACACATCTGAGAACTTATCGTCGTTCTTACTTTGCTTTCCTTGCCGTTATAGCAACAGTTGGCAACCTTTGCAGACATTTGTAACTGTTAGTTTCCTGAGTATTTTTACTTTTATCGACAGACGACGGGAACCGTTTGTTCTCACTGCTGGCCATTCTGACGAAAATTTTTTCGTATCCAAATGAATGTCTTTACAAGTTGCAAAAATTAATTTTGGTCAATACCTGCCCAAGTATTGTAGATAGTGCAAATGTGTATTTTTTTTTTCTTAAATATGATTTTTCTGACATTAATCAATGAATTGAATTGAATACATTTGATACTTCTGACAACTGTCCAAGACAAAAATCTGAAAATTTTTTGGGGAACTGAATTTACAATAACTCCACCACAAATTATTTTTTGCCTAATATCTTTATGGTTTTATAGATTTAACAGTATTTTTACAAATAATCGTTTATTTACCTTTGTGCTATCTTCCTTAAAGAACACGGGACAATATTATGTTGAAAACCTTGCTTGTTTATGATAAATAATCTTACTTTTGTGCATATTACTTTGAACTATGTTCCTCGAATTTTTGAAAATCTCATGATCAACTTCAAATAATAACCTTAGAAATTATGAGATTGCTTCCCTTTTTTTTTAATAATTTCTTTTAAAGGGTGTGTTAGATATCAAATCAATGAGTAATTCAAGATCTTCCCATCCACTATATTGAGCATCGCCTTTTAAGAAGTAAAGAAATCTACTTCCAGAATGATTAAAGATGGATCACGCGGAGAACATTCAGGCGCTGCACAATGTGTGCTCGCTACTGTAAATACCTAGTTTTGCAGGGTCCAAGCACATATTGCAACCATTGTAAAATTCATTTTTACACATCAAAAAATTAATTTTTGGTGGAATTATTACAAATTTGGTGCACGGATATGTCTATAATGTTCAAATTTTTACATTGAGGATATATCAGCGTGAGTAAAATGACGTAAGTTTCCGATCAATTTATCTCAGAAACAATACTTTCCCTTAATTTTGTTAATTTTTATATAATAATTGCTCTATATTCTAACTCATCTGGCAGATATTCATGAATTGAGTTTTAAACTAACAGAGGCTTTACACCAATGTAAATTTTTACTAGTTCAAAAGAGCTCTTTATTACCCATCAACATCAACTGCAAATAATCACATTACTTTCAACTAGTATTACTTTGAAGGCAGTGTGATAACTGTAAGTTAATTACTATAAATAATTTCCTCAAGGACACATTTCTAATAATCATGCACAAAGTAGAAAGAAGTTTTTTTTGCATTGTTTTTTCATAAACACTTAAACACAAACCATTTTCAAATTATAATCAATTAAAATACTTTATTATTCTTTCTTAACCTTTGTTTATTGCACACTTACTTAATTTATTTAAAAATAAAATTACAACTTTGCTAAAAAGGAAAGTACACACAGATAATACTAAAACATGATAATTCTCTAACAGTAAAGTTTTGGATTATATTTTACCCACCTTTTGATGGACCACTCTTAGACGATTCACAAATAAATACTAAAAACTTGAAATAAGTATTAACAAAATAATATGACTGTTATTTCTCCGCTTCTAATGTGTATTCTAAACTCTCCCTTTCTACTCATCGTAAATTGTACTTATTTCTTCTTCACACTGCATTTTTATTTACAAATATTCTAAAAACTTAACCTATAATTTGTATCCCTCATAATTTTGATTCGAATCTCAACATCATAGTATTGGCATTACCAGGTTCCAAGATGTATCCCAAAGATTTATAAAATGGTATCAATGGGTCTTTGCAGTCAAGGGACATTTTATAACTGCCAAGTTTTTTTGCTAATAAAGTAACAGTTAAAACAATCCTAAAAAAAATTATTAGTTAAATGGTTGTCAAGATAATTTTTTTAAGCTTTCGACAAACATGCCTTAGATTTAGAGTACTAGGGCATTAGTTGTCTGCAGTAAAGAAAGGAAAAACTTGCAAATATTTCAATGATCAAAACAATCTATCTACAAACCAAAGTAATCAATCTTAGAAATTGGCTTATTTATGTAAACTAAGCTAATGGCAAAAAGCAAAACAAAAGTGTATAAAATATTCATCTGCCCTATTGATTAAATATTAACTAATGAGAACTGACTGTTTAATAAGAATACATACAATTTTCCCAGTTGTTTTCCTCTATAAGAATTATTCACAACTACATCTTCTAATCTAGCTCTGTCACCACATTTGTGAACAAACTTTAATTCAGTGACCAATGTTGCTGAAGCAATTATCCGACTATCTCTGATGTCCTCAATGACCGTAACAAAGTAGCAACCTGCTTTTTGCATTCTCAGAAACTGAGCTAAAAAATAGATCTAATACATTTCTTCAAAATCTGTATTAAGTGCTAAATTATATATAGCATTGTCTCTGATACAGAAAAATAAACAAATAAAAATTAATCAATAATTTTTTTATATTTCTTCCAAAGTGAGTGATGAAGGATTGGAAAAAATTAGGAATTTAGCATATGAAACTACGATTGTTTTTTACCTATATTTTGTACAGTATATATATATATATATATATATATATATATATATATATATATATATATATATATATATATATAAAAAATGCAATGGCCCCTTCATATTCTACACATTTACCACAAATTTCACACTTTAAAGCCTTGAAAATTATGTCTATAATAATCGTAAAAGTACCTAACTAGAATAAAAAACTAAATTTTAATTATCCCTTTAAAACAGAAATTAAAAAAATTATCATTATTTGTTGAAATTTTTAAGTGATACCTTTTATATCTTTTAGTGATGACATGTGTTTTTCTTAAGTAGGAGACTCCTATATTTTTTTGATGGTTGTAAAGACCTTTTCTTCCTGATTACAAAAATATATAATATGATGACATTTCCTTTAACAATTTACGAAATACTGAACCTTACAAATTGTCCAGTTGGTTGTTTTTTTTGTCATATCAATGATACGTCAAAAAATAAATGACGAAAATGCATGTCAAATTATAAAAACCACCTGGTACATAAATTTACTTTAAATAATAAATGAGTTTTTTACTTTCCTTAAGTACCATCTGAATATAGAAACATTTAGTTGATAAATTCTATAAAAGATTTACTCAATTATAAATTCGTATTTGTAGGGAAAGTTGGGTTATTAACCTTGACACTGAAACATGTAGGAAATTTAAATGAGACTAGGTACTCTCAGGGTCATTTTCAAGAAACAAGTTTGGGTCAATCACATTTTGCAGACTTTGCAATTACATTTTGATGTGCCATTTACTACAGTTTTTAACATTTGCACACCTCAATTATTAACCACAAACATAAAGATTTGTTTACAATTAGCAATTTCTATGAACAAAATTATTTTGGCTCTTTTTATTATCAAAATACATTTTTAGTTTGTAAATATCTCTACACTCCATTTTACCAACTTAAATGATAATTTGAATATTTGACATACTTGAAATTTTCCAATTAGCTTTTCATTTGGTAACTAGTTGTGTCCCTTTTCTTTGTATGGATTGATCCATGCAATAAACTCTTTTTTAATCTGTAAAGGACAGATGTTCCCCTTGAAATTTGGGGGTCTTCTGACCATATTTACAAATGGTTGTCTGGCTCTTATCAGTGACCTGGTCTTCCTTATGTTGTTTTTTTATCAATGTTTTTAAGTTGCCTTCATCATTAAATTTTCCAAATGGCTGAAATGGGTGACCATTTCACCTTTGTTTTAGTAGATATAACCACGAATATTTTCCATTATATTATATATATACATATATATATATATATATATATATATATATATATATATATATATATACATATAAGTAAATTGCTGAACCAAATAATTAAAAACATTTTGTAATTAAATATAATGTTACCTTCAAAATCCTCCTTAGATATGTCACCCACAACTGTCAACTGACTGAGTAACTGAAGGTAACCTCTATCATAGTCATCTATTTGCAGAGGTCTCACAAGGAAATAGTCCTCTCCTGGCTTTTCATTAGTAATAAAAGGGGTCAGTCTGTTCTGAACAGAATTCCAATCCAGTCCTTCAAGAATGTCAGGACTATAAAGATATGATGGGTGGAAATCTTCATTTCTCTGCTAAAAGTAACAATTAATATCAATTCAATAAAAGGAAAATAAAAAAAATATCACATGGTTATCAAAATGTGTTTCTTTTATAGAAAGTAGTGATAAATTGAGGATGAAATGCTGATGATGCTAACTTGGTTAGCGAAACGCGCGTCCAGAACGTAACAAGTTGTGGTGTAGTGTGGTTAAAACTCTTGTATTTTGATGAAATAAATGAATACATCATTCAACAACATAATAATATCATCCATATATTGTTACACATACAGTCAAATGAAAATGTGAAACAATTAAACTTAGTTAATTACTTAAATTCTGTAAAAAACATAATGATACTCTTATTGATATCTACAAGTGAAAAATCTGAACTAAAACTTATAAAACTTTACCCATTTTTATATAACAAAATTCCCATCTATACATTCCTGGCATCTCTTTAAACACAAATATATTATCTTGAGTATAGATACCGTAATTATTAAAGGCAATTCAGAAATAGTTTATTTTCAAATATTTGCCATCAACTTCATTCAAATTTAATACGGTAAAAAATATTATGGGATGATGCCCGTCTATGACGAGCAATTTCAAAAGTTTCCTGGTGTCAAAAAATGCAATAAATTTACTACATATTGAAATGCACTTGTCCTATATCATATAAATAAGTGTTTCAAGAAATACTTTCTTTAAATTCATCTTAAAATCTATAAAACTTAAATTTTTAAATTCGTCAGGCATTATAAATTTTAGTGTTCCTCATTTCTATTCCTAACTAATCTACTCTGAGGTAGAACAAGAATAAAATCTTGTACATTGATTAACCAAATGTGGATTGTTAAAGAGTGTCATAATTTCAATATCACTAAACAAGGGTCAGCAAGAAATGAGACTTAACATTCATTATTGATAACTAATTGCTTATTTCTGTCCTCCTATAAAATCCTTGTTGCGAGGAGTATTACCAGCTGCCGAGCTGGCTGCCCTCCAAGCCCAACACAATTCAAATAAAGCATAATATGACGTGAAGGCTGTTATATGGCTAGTTATATTTATCCTTATAGTCAAGTTCAATATAGTCTTAATTCCTAACTATTAGATTTTATTTGATCATTTAACCTGCTGAGTTAGTATATGTACGGTAAGTGTATGTATGTGTGGGAGTATGTTTTACATATGTGTCCTTTATATATATTTTTTATTTTCTTTGTTTTTGTAAATTTAGTATTGTATTGTTTAATTTTTCCTTCTACTTTTTTTTATATTATTCTATGAAGACCCAATGTTCTCTCTAATATGGCAATAAAATATTTGAATCTAAACACATCAAAAGATAAAATATATCTTACCACCATTATAAACTTCTATAGCTGAGCAAAAATTTAGCTTATAAATGAAATAAATTTTACTTTCAGATATAAAATTGTAAATATTGAATCAGATATGTACTTGTCAAAAAAAAAGTTAAGGTTGACTAAAGATAATCAAGGGATTAGTAAAACTAATACAAATGATAAACATCTTGAATATAGATAAATGTTTTATCTAGAAATAATACCATTCTTAGGCAACATATTTTAAAATTAAGTACAGCCAAATATTTAATTAGTTAAGTACCTAGGTTTGAGGGGTTTGATTTCTTTTTGAGGAAAAACTGATCTTGACTGGCTTTCTTGATCAGCAGAAATAGTATGCTTCTTTTAGATCAACAGATTATTCAAGTACTTATAGCGTGACTTATAGTTTAACACATATATTTCAGAGCAAGTCACTATTAAAACCTTATAAAAAATAAGTAAAGGGTTTCACAAAAGTCACCCATTCAGAGAGGTTTCAGTCTCATGTGGCACACTATAAGGGAGATTATTTAAATAAAAAAAAATATTTAAGAAAAAATAGTAAGCAGTTGAAAAGACAAGCATAACTATTCTGTATAAAATATACTATTTAATAGTAATACAGACAGAATTACAAATATTTCCAATACAAATGTTATCTTAAAAGAGTTGTAAATTTACTTTTATGTCAAGATGTGGAATGAGTTATATTAACAAAAAATACATTTTCTACTTCTGATTTTTACTTCACTTATAAAAGAGATTCATTGTAATTGTAAAGAAATCATCCAATGCAATTTTTTCAGATCTGCATTTTTCAGGGTCCTTAGATGCCAAAAACACATATTTTCTTAATTTGGTCAGTCTGTCTATATGCCTTTTTGAGGCATAGCTGAAAAACTATTTACCCAATTGACTTCAAATATTGATCAAAAATTAAGGGTCATATGTAGACAACATGGTAATATCTCGAAATCCAATATGACAGAACAAAATGGTGGCTTACTAAAATCTTTAAAAAATTATTACTAAGAAACTATTTATTCCATTTACTTCAAATGTATAAATTGTGTTATCTTTCACTTTTCTAGATAAAAGGAATGACACAGCACAGGAAGTTGCCTCTTGAATTCGTGAATGTACACAAAAATGAAACAAAACAAAATATATGTATGTGTTTATGACTATGTGCAGAACTAAATAGTGTCATACTTCACTATTCCTAATAAAGAAATGAGGAAAGTTCTGAGTAAAGGAAAATTACTGATTTTTTTTTAAGTAAACTGGAAATTCTAGACATATGTTAACATTCAGCAAAAAACCTGTTCATGTAAATAAATAGTTGATACATAGCATGATATTTCCATCACGAAAAAAAATCTGTTTTGGAATGTCAATCAGTTCTGTCCATGCTATTATGTGTTTGTTGTGATGCTGCAGCCCCTGACATCTTTTTATACAGCCACTAACGCACATGTGCTTCTATAAGCGCCTTTATAACACTAACATATGGTACATACCATATATCATTCATTAGAAAATGCTATATAATGTTTTTTATGCCTACTAATTAGAGGCAAGCACTGCTTAGAGATATTGTGATTAAAAATATTTAATCATAAATAATGTATCATCATTATTTAATACACTGCGAACCTGGTAGCGACAATACACATTTTATACTTACATAAAAAATGTTAATGAAATTGGTAAATATTTTAGAACAGATAGGAATGTTTAATTTGTTATTGATTAATAACGGAGCTAAGACTAAGATATAAATGTTAAATAATAAAATTTACATCGTATTTTCTTAATTTAGAAAAAAAAACATCTTAGGGACACTTACCCTTCCATTTATAACCATTTTAAAGGAATTGAAACCAGGAACTAAATTTTAACTTTAAAATAGGTATTTTTCATATGCGAGAATTTATTCTAACCTTGATACCTTCAACTTTCACAAACCGGCTCTAGGTCTTTTAGCCTGACATTTTAGTTTTAAAGTTTAAAATACTTTCCCTTTTTTCTGTTTATTTTTCCTATGACAACGACAACCACGTGTTGACAAGAATGACAAGTTTATTGACATCTATAAATAGCAATGAGGAGCGTATAAATCTCAAACCAATTCATAAGTGGGTCTGTGTGCCACCCTTGTTTATGCAAGTTTTGAGATAAATTGGATAAGTAGTTTCTTAATAATATTTTTTTAACACTACCCTTTTGGATTTTTACCAAAAATTTTTGAGCACGGTATCCTGTAAAAATATAAAAAATCTTATTTAAAATAAAAAAACTACAGGTCACTTCCGGTAAAACCAGAAATAAAAAGAATGTTTTTAATTTTTATCAGAAATCTGTCTTATATCGAGTAATATAAATGTGCGAAATTTTAAAGTGATGTGTTTTAAAACTAAAAAATAAGATATGTTTTAAAACTAAAAAATAAGATACACGGTATATACTTTTTTAATTTTATTTTTTCTACAGTAGACGATGATGTTGAACATGAGTTATTCACTTTATTTTTTCTGGATAGGTACTCTAAACTAAACCAAATTTTAGTTGGATAGCTATAATAGAACACGTAATAGTTTCATTTTTATCTTAAAAACACGATTTTTAACATATAATTGCTGCCCAATTGTTAATTGGTGTAAATATCTATATTTTTCAGAAACTATAAAATGTAGCTAACACTTATAATACAGGTTTATGTTCCTCATGGTATTAATATGTGTTTTTAATTTATTCGAATTAAAAATTTTATCTGTGTGTATGAATGAATGCAATCGAAATTCAGTACTCATAATTTAAAACTGCCATTAGAAAGAAAAATACGTAAACATTGTTACTGGTTATCAATTATTCAAACCAATGTAAACCAACTTCAATCGCGTCGCTACCGCTTGTCTCACGTAATTTCTAGGTTCATTCATAAAAAACTAAGGTTCCCATAATAGACTCCAGACATCTATAAACCAGGGTGCCACTTTCTAGGTTTGCTTATATATATATATATATATATATATATATATATATATATATATATATATATAGAATCGACCAAAACATGACGCTATGTTTGCTTCCAGGGCCAAGGTGCCATCTGCTACCGTGGTATCTGCCCCGGCAAGGCTCATCAGGCAGTTTCCTTGGGGGGTACCGGTATTAAAACCGAAATACCCAAACCCTGAACCAAACAAGGTGTCGGTTTTAATACCGATACCCCCCAAGGAAACTGCCTGATGAGCCTTGCAGGAGCAGATACCACGGTAGCAGATGGCACCTTGGCCCTGGAAACAAACATAGCGTCATGTTTTGGTCGATTCTCGACAAAATGGTGAAGGAGTAATCCTTACCGTTACTGATTTTCTGATGTATAACTTTTTACGACCAAGAACCGCACAGAAATTTCTGTTTCTCTTTTATTTTTGCGCAGATGTGTCGTCTTGTGCTCCAAAGTAGGTCGCATCTAAAGCGATTTATAGTACCTACAGATGGCGCCACTGGTTGCCTATTTCCCTCGTCGACTTTCAAAGTCGAATGACATGACACCTTGTTTGGTTCAAGGTTTGGGTAATTCGGTTTTAATACCGATACCCTCAAGGAAACTGCCTGATGAGCCTTGCCGGGGCAGATACCACAGTAGCAGATGGCACCTTGGCCCTGGAAACAAACAGCGTCACGTTTTGGTCGATTCTCGACAAAATGGTGAAGGAGTAATCCTTACCGTTACTGGTTTCGATATATATATATATATATATATATATATATATATATATATGCCAATTTTATTTAACGTACGAACTAGTAATTAATATGATAATGATAAACTATGGACTGGTCGAGAACAAAAATTACGTGCGCCGAGCTAAATGTAGTATTTAGTAGGTAGGATTTATATCGCGTTAATTGTTTGGTTAGAACTAAGTGCCGTTAGCTTCTCCCTTGTCCGGAACATCTGAGCAGATGATTTATTAATTACTTTATTGGAGGTTTAATAACTACGTGGCAGAGTTGCCGATTTTCAGTGTGATAGTACGAATTTTAGACTTCGGCCTTTTTTCTTTTTTGTATATTTTTTTCTTTAAAAAATAAAATTATAAAAAAAAACGAATGTGACGTACGTTTTGCCCTACTTTTAGTGTTTTTTTAATATCTTTTAGATTAGTTTTGGTTAGTCTAATACAACTAAAACAATACCTAAAGGCAAAAGACGCGTGATGTTTTTGTTGTATCGTGACGTAAAGAATTTTAACCATTAATATTGCAACGTTGCAGTACGTGGTGCATATTTTACCGCTCTTAATATTACTGGTAGCATTATCTGAACGTCATAACGCGGGAAGCACCGACTTGTTCTGTTAGTTTTTCGTAGTTATATTATATTCAAAAGCAGGAACAATCGTGTCCGAGCGAAGAAGCAGGTTATTTACAAAAAAAGAACATGCGATTTTATTTTTAAATCATAATTTGTAAATAACATTGTTCGTATGTATATTTATAGTTTTTTTCTTTTAGTTCTTAAATTAGCACAATCTATTTAGTTTTTTTGTAACTTTTAAAATGTTTTCAAAGCATTGCTAATTCTTATGTTTTTAAACTTTAATACGTAAATTTCATTATGTTCTATGTTTGTTTTAACTTTTAAGGTAGTATTACTTTATTTATAATGCTTCCTAATTTTATATAATAAAGAATTAATATTCTATCTACTTATTTTATGGATAGAATATTTATAAAGGCAACATAGCAAATAAAACTAGACTGGACCCCGATCATCTCTCCCGACTCCCGAGATTTAATGCCGCTTCATGCCAAGCTCTGTTTAAACGGAACTCGAAAGATGATCTGGTGAACGGCTACCAAATCATATATCTAGTTCCTGTTACTACAAACTAGTCCTTTTAGTTCGATGTTATTGTTAATCGTTCAGCAACGTTGGACAGTTTACGCGGTTATCGTTTGCTCCTTAATAGGTAGGTTCGCAAACGAACTAGATTATTTTAAATATATGCGGACTAGTTCATTTAGTTCTCACTAAAGACTCGTTCTTTTTATTAGTTCGTTCGCGAACTACACACCTCTAGCTGTCAGTGTATAAAAAGAGGATTTAAAATGGTTACGGTCCGGAGATGGTCCGGACACTCCGGAGTCTGGAGGGAGTTAACGTTTATTATTCAATTCTATATGCGATATTGCTATTGTTTGTGATCTGATTTTTCTTTCCATCTAAAAAGATGGTATTAAGGGATGGTTTTGACTTTGTAACAAAAATATTGCACTTGATTTAAATATTAACGCAATTAAAGTACTAAATATTTCCCTTTGTTTATATTTCAGTTGATTATAAATTATTAATTTACTGGTATTACATTTGTTCAGATTATAGAAACTTTAAATTCTTATTTAGTCTTCTGACGTTGTTATTACCAAAGTTAAAACTTTAATTTTGTTTGTTGGAATACATAACCGTGAAGTATTTATCGATTTTTGATAAATAGCAAAAAAATAAACCTTTAACTCATTGGGAATAATATTAATATTTCAAACTACAAAATTTCACCAGGTCCACGTCGTGTCCAGTTCATACAAATTTGAGTTTTTGGGGTTTTTTTGCTCTCGTCTGGGGATTTTTAGTTTTATCCGTCTGGCATCACTAAATTTATGAGAGGGATTAGGATCGATCCGAATCGGTGATTAAAGTATCGGCATTGTTTATAGATATAACCGGTACTGGGAAAATCGTATTAAAAAGAACCAATACTCGAAATATAGATACGTTTTCGATCCGGACCCGGAGTATTATAATTTTATAAATAAATGTTAAGGGAACTTTATAAAGAAAATAAAATTAAATAAGAAATAAGAATAACTGCTATCAAATCCAGTATCACAACAGTTTTTGTCAGCTATTCGATACTGCTATACCTATTGGATTACATTTTTTAACACAATTTTAATTCTAAATTCACACAGCTAATCCAAATACAAAACTATTCAGTACAGTTCTAAATATTACATGTTCTAAGACGCAAAGCGCAGGCGTACTTTCGAAATAAAATAAGATAAGATGAAAAATTGCCATTATTTTAATTCGCTGTAAAAACGCCTTATAAGAGTTGCATGCATTGATCTTATTTTATATTATTTTATTTCCTGTATAACACCTTTAGAGACAGAAACCATCAAGCGTATTCTTGCAAATGCATTTAGTCATCTTGATTACATACACGCTGAACTGCAAATTGCTAATCTCTGTTCTGCGTTGTGCAAACGTTTAACGATTCATTTCATTTAATTTGAAATATTGTTTTGTCTTCACGTTCCTTTTTAGTTCGGGTTGGATACAGTGGCGGCTCGTGGTTATAAGAACTGGTGAAGCACAGACAGTTAGGTGGACAGCGCCACAGGCAAAAATTGCGCCCCAGGCGACAATTTTTCGGGGTGCCACGCCTAAAATGGCTGTTTTTTAACCTTTTTATGATGTTAATTATCCAAAGCTTTGGAGCGTTTTTTAATACTTAGGAGAAATAATATGAATTTATAAGATTTTAAATACATTTTTTTGTTCTTAAAAAACAGTTATGTACCTATATCTTAAAGTTAATCTGGATTCGATTCGATAGATGCAAAACTGCTCCCGCCTCCGATGATCCGAGCGCACTAATTTACATTAATTCTTTAACAAGCAGCCTGCAGCAGCAGTATATGCCGCTTCCATCTCCATTTGGTTTACGGATATTCACCATCGCGTCGCCATAGCAACTGCCGTAAACAAATCTAAGCGCGAAAGCCGGTGTGCGTGGGGAGTCTGATGCGGAATTTGTTACTGCTGCTCAACGGGTCGCCCCTCAGGAGACTTTTGTGTTAGGCCAAATCTGACACAAGGGTTTCGGGGTACGACGCTCCCGGGGTCACCTGAGTCATACACTCGTCCCCTCAATACACAACATACACCTGCACATACCCACACATCCACACACACACACGCACACATCCATACACACACACACGCACACACACACACCCATACTTCCCACACACTCGCCCACACATTCACACGCACTCACCCACCAACACACTTTCTCACTTACCCACAATACACCCATAAACACGGGTCGCTCCCATTAGTTTGTGTTGTCCGTATTTGTTATGTATCGTCCCTACTAAACTCCTCTTATCATGGATAAAGATTTCAATCAAACAAAACTTACAGTCCAAGTGTTCGGACCCCTAGAACCGATCGATGAGGCCGGTGGTCACACAGGCTCCCCTCGACCGTCAGCCGGCTACTGTGGTGATAATGATAATGAACCTACTGTATACACATCTAAAAATGATATTTTCTATTTAATAAATCCAGTAAACGAATCACTCCAAGAAATGTCCCCTTTTACAATATACAAGTCTTTGACATTCCTAATAAAAGATTAGTAAATGTAAGAAAACTTCGTGATGGCAACCTTCTAGTGGAACTGCACTCTCCTGGGCAAGCCTCTGAATTATACGAGGCATGTTTTTTAAGTAAGTACCGTTTTGCGATTCCGCCGCCGCAGCGCTACGGTCGGCGTTCCGCGCATGCGCGCTGGTTACCTACCTCTCTTGTCTACGCACAGACGCCATTACAGTCTGATTCTTCATTGTATACGTTGTTTATTGAGTGTTTAAGATGCCTGCGACAATCGTGAGTCCCGCCGATTGTGAAGTACGTGCTGTTATACGATTTCTTAGTGCTAAAGGCGTAAAACCGATCGATATTCATCGTGAGATCTGTGAAGTTTACGGACAAAACATTATGAGTGATGGAATGGTAAGGAAATGGGTGAGAGCATTTAAAGATGGCCGCACAAATGTGCATGATGAAGAACGGAGTGGGCGTCCTTCGATCGTTAATGAAGATTTGGTGCAGAAAGTGGACGAAAAGGTGAAAGAGAACAGACGCTTTACAATTTCATTATTGTGCGACTACTTTCCTCAATGTTCTCGTAGTGTTTTGTATCGCATTGTGACCGAGAACTTGAATTACCGGAAATTGTGTTCACGTTGGGTTCCGAAAATGTTGACGGATTTGCACAAAACCCAACGTTTAGGCAGTGCATTGACTCTCCTTGAGCGGTACCACAATGAAGGTGAAGTTCTTGCACTTGAAGAAACATCTGGGCGGTAAGCGTCTTCAAGACGATAACGAAGTCAAAACAGTTGTGACACAGTGGTTAACCAGTCAGGCGGCAGAATTTTATGAGGAGGGTATTCAAAAATTGGTGCCACGTTATGACAAGTGCCTCAATATTCACGGAAATTATGTAGAAAAGTAGATTAAGGTACAGGCTTTCATGTAAAAATAAAATTATTGCGATATCTTTGCACGTTTTTTTTAAATTCCAAAACGGTACTTACTTAAAAAACATGCCTCGTATAAATTAGAATATATAGGAAACTTAAATGTTTCACTAACTCCCTACCCGAAACTTAACTTGGTTAAATGCATAATAAACTGCCCCGATCTCAAATTCTGCACCAAAGAAGAAATCCTCCAAGGTACGGCCCATCAATGTGTTGCCGATATCGTACGCATGAATAAAAGAGTAAATGGAGAATTTATTGAAACTAACTCTTATATAGGGTCTTTCAGAAAATCCACCCTCCCTGAATATATTTTTGCTGGGTTTAACAGATGTAGGGTTAAACCATACATACCGAATCCAATCACCTGCTTCAATTGTCAAAAATTCGGACACTTCAAGGATAAATGTAACTCGCAGCCTATATGCCCCTCGTGTTGTAAAGCTAAACACGAAAATATATGTTCTCCTGCTCCTATCTGCACTAACTGCACAGGTTCTTACTCCCCTAGATACAACGGATGCCCTAAATATAAATCAGAATATCTTATCCAAAAAGTTAGAACTCTTGAAAAACTATCTTACCCTGAAGCCAAAACATGTATATCAAATAATCCCTCAAAATATGGCAGTCTCTATTCAACGGCTCTATCGGCCTCTCCCCCAACCACCTTTTACCCAGAACTTCTTCCATCCCCTGCCCCTCCCTCTCCTACGAACTCATCCAACCCTCCTTTTACACCCACTAAACCCACAACCATGCCCCCTCCCCAACCCCCTCAACACTCACACTCATCTCAAAACCCTCATAAACATATCTCTTCTCCCAAGTCTCAATCCCCCAAAAACCAAAATCTTTCCTCTGACTACTCTTCTACTTCACGCAAACAAGAACCTAAACCTACACCCAAAATCTCCCCTTCACATAGCCCTCAAAGGGCTAAAAATAGCAATAAACCCATCTCACTTACAAGATCAAACTCTACCAACTCAATTAAAAACGCGAAGAAAGATAGCATTCAAATCGACTCGCCTTCCCACAAACACATACCCCGGAAAAAATAATGCCATGCTCTATCTTTCACTGGAATTGTAATGGTCTTAAAAACCATAAAGATGAACTCAAAATATTAATCAAAAGACATTCTCCGCGTGTAATCTCCTTACAAGAAACAAATTTTAAACCTACTGATAACTTTCCGATCAAAGGATAGTACATATATAGAAAAGATCGAGCAATATGCAATAGAGCCTCAGGAGGCGTAGCTCTTCTCATCAAGGACAGCTTTCAATACACCCCCGTTCCTATCACTTCTAATCTGGAAGTAAGCGCAGTTACCACTTACCTAAACTTCAAAACAACTATCTGTTCCATTTACTTGCACCACCTTAACAAGAAACGATTTGTTAAACCTCCTACAACAGGTCTCTCCTCCCCTAATACTAGTAGGAGACCTTAATGCACACAACACTTCATTGGGATCAGAACTGACGAGGCAGACTAATAGCCAACGTATTGGATGAACTCGACCTCCATGTCTTTAATGATGGATCGCATACCTACATTTCCTCCTCTACCTCCACCCTTTCATGCCTGAACCTAACCATTGGCAGCCTTTCGATTGCACATTCTTATCGCGACCACTTTCCAACCGTACTAGAACCATTAAATTGGCAACAATCTCCCTCTGCAAAACCAAAATTTAATCTCAAAAAGACAAACTGGGCTCTGTATGCTGAAGCTTTTAAGCCCCCTTGTAATGAGACCCACAATATAAACGACGCTACCTCTATATTCACCGAAGCAATCCTCGAAGCCATTAGAAAAAGTTCACCCACCTTTGAATTAAATCCTAAGGGAGACAAACCGTTCCTTGGTGGAATGAGGAGTGTAAACTCGCAAGTCGAAATAGAAAGTGCCCTAAACAAATTCAAACACCACCCTACTCCTCAAAATTTCGTAGAATACAAGAAACTCAGAGCAACCGCTAAGAAAATAATTACAACTGCCAAAATAAAATCCTGGAACAATTTCACCTCCTCCATCGGACCACATATGACCAGTAAAGAAGTTTGGGATAGTGTTAACAGATTGAGAGGTAGACCGACTTCTTACAATGGATTGAAGATCGTCCAATTATATCCGAGATATATGCTGAACACCTATCCAACATATACAACAACCCTCTAGTAAATAATTACATACCTTCTCCTCCTGCTGATATTCCATCAACAAATGTCTCCTACAATCTTCCCTTCACCATGGCTGAACTAGAACACTCCCTCTCTCTCAGCAAAGACACCTCCCCTGGACCGGGTGGCATTAGAATTCCTATGATAAAACATATTCCTCTATCTGGTAAAAAGATGCTTCTTTCACTTTACAATAGAATCTGGAATAAAGGAAATCTCCCATCCAGCTGGAAGATCTCCACTATGATTCCTGTACCCAAACCAGGAAAATCACCCCTTTTACCGGATAGCTATAGACCAATAGCCCTCACATGCCCTCCGTGTAAACTCCTTGAAAGAATGGTTAACTACAGACTGCAGTGGTTTCTTGAAACAAAATTAACTTATCATACCTGAGCAACTAGCTTACAGAAAAGAAAAATCCACGCTAGACCACCTTGCAGGACTTGAAATTGACCTGCAAGAAGCTTACCGTTTCAACAGACACACGATCGCTGCCATTATAAGCCTTCGACACAATATATAGACCTAGCATCCTCAGTTCTATGCAAAACCTGGGTTTATCTGGTAAACTTCTTTCATTCATACACAACTTTTTATCAGACCGCAAATACACTGTCCGAATAGGAAATTGTTCCTCAAAGATCTTCCAGCATAAGGGAGGCATACCTCAGGGATCCTCCATCAGTCCAACTCTCTTCTTGATTGCAATTAATAATATCAAAGAATTCAAAATTCCTGAGGTCAAATATCGTATATTTGCAGACGATCTTCTGGTCTATCATAGTTCAACATACATCAACACTAGCACCAGGCTTGTTCAAACTGGACTCGACTCCATTCACAACTGGTCCAAGAGTAAACAATTACTAATCTCTCCCAATAAATCGGCAGCGGTTCATTACTGTCGGAAAAGAAACTGTTCTAAAGTTTCCAACCTCTCTATAGATTCCACCCCACTTAAAAATTCTGATTTTTATTGTTTCCTGGGCTTAACATTCGACTCCTCTTTAAACTTCAAAATGCACGTAAACAACATCAAACAAAAGTGCGAAAAAGACCTCGAAATCTTAAAATATCTATCAAACAGCTCTTGGGGCTAAAACAGTCACTCCCTCATAAGAATTTACACTTCTCTAATATTATCAAAAAGTAGCTACGGCTCCATAGCATACTCAGCCGCCCCAAAGTCATACCTTTCTTATCTAAACTCCATTCAAAACTCGAGCATAAGAATGGCTATTCCTAGTATTCTATGCATTTCAGAGACAATACCCCTAACCTACCACAGGGAACTTCTACTCTTAAAATATGCCTTCTCTCTAACCTTCAAGCACAACCATCCACTGCTTCCTGTTCTCTTCAAAATCTCCTACCCCAACGTCACTCCCAGAGACGTTCGCCCACCCCTGGCGCTAATTTTAGACTCAATACAAATAAGCTCTTTCCCTCCCTTCCTCCATCCTTTAAGTACAATCCATATAAATTTCCTCCATGGAACTTAAATGAGACAATCACAGATCTTTATTTAACCAAATATGATAAAACTATTACCCCCACTTTCAAATTGCAGCTTGCTTTAAAGATCGAATAAGATCTAAATATACTGCATATGAAATAATCTACACTGACGGCTCAAAGAAAAATGATACTGTAGGAGCCGCATTTTGCTCCAACGGAACTGAATGCAGTTTCTCATTACACAAATCCACCAGTGTCTTCACAGCTGAACTATATGCTATATACAGGGCAATCTGTTTTCTCCTAAATTCCAAACACAGCAAATGGGTTATTTCTACTGACTCCCTTAGCTCCATCGAATCCATTAAATCATATAATCCAAATCACCCTGTTGCCTGGGAAATAAAAACACTACTAGAAAGATCCTATATACAAAAAAAGACTGTCGTCTTCTTTTGGACACCTAGCCACTGTGGAATAGACGGCAATGAAAGAGTCGATAAAATTGCGGGTTACCCTTACAATCCCATACCTATCAATCAAATCTTCTACATACAAGACTTGTATTCCCTCCCCACTAGAGTGGGACCTGATGGAAAACCACAACAAACTTCAGACCACCAAGGAAATATATTTCTCTGGTAACACCTACCCGGTATCAAACAGAAGGGACGAAGTAATCATCACCCGTCTCAGAATTGGACACACAAAAATAATGCATGAGTACTTACCAAAAAATGAAACTCAACTAATATGCAACACTTGCAGAGTCCCATTAACTGTTAGACATATTCTATCCCTTTGTCCCACCCATAAATTAGTTCGAAATAGACTTGGCCTAAACATAAACTATAAGCACATATTCTCAGAACCACACATTAAAGCATTACTTACCTTTCTTAGAGAAACTGAAATATATAAACTGATCTAAACACGTAATTCTTAAACACTTACACTGCAAACCAAAAGCAATATGCTAGGCGCTAAAAGACCCAGATGTCGATGCGTCTATAATCCATATCTCTCTCTTTCTCAACGGGTCGCTCTTATTAAAAGGTGTTCAGCGCGCTAAGTCTTTCAGTCGTTATTATTTCTTGAGTATATAACGCACTAGTTATGATAGAAAATAATGGTATAATTAGGTAAATAATGCGAATTTATATAAAACATACTGCATTTTTATAATAAAGATATAGATGGTTACGTTTTTATTAATTCTTAATAAACTTGAGAAACTAATTTAGTAAGTTTCTAGGTTCGTTAATATAACAAATTTCTCAAAAATAATAATATACCTACTATAAAATTATATGGAAGTAAGTGCGGCATATTGGGTTACCGATTATCCACTAGCAACACATAAAGGAGCGTCCAGAACGCTGCGCCGAATGTTCGTAATACTCCCGTCCCGTAGTCTCTGGTCTGGCATACAACCCAATCTCAATCGTTCAAATGAACCGCATGCCGTGTCCGATATTCGATCTACGTGGCAAACTGCAGATTGATTAGCAGGTTGACACTGAGGAACGACCGAGGACCGAGAGTCTGACTGGGATTTTGTTTTGGTAAGGTCGGTCAATCGGGTGAGAGGTGAGTGTTATGAACAAACGGGTTTGGGTCGTTCAATACTTTGAAGTGAATGAATCAAAGTGAACGAATAAATCACGATTGACACTAAAAACGAGCGATAGTGAAGACATTTAACAGCAAAATTAACGACATTTCGCAAAGAGGGCAAGACACAAGAACAGAAATGAATTTACATACTTGATAAATTATTTTGCAATTGACAGTGACCGAAGAAATCTAAACAAAACATTTTTATCATATTTCATATCGACGAAACCTTTTTTTCTTCTATCGTTTTGGTGCCAAAATTCGGTAGAAGTGCATAGTGATTCTGTTTGATACACGAACCTGTGCTATCAAGAGATTATAGACTCCTTGTCACGCAGAAATTTCGGAAGCGGAAGCCCGTATGGATCGTTGTATGAAAGCTCCCATTCATACAACGGTGGGACCTAGAGAAGCATTTAAGGACAATGGATACACGCCTAAAGTATAAAGTCTGATATCCAGTAAAAACTAATTTACAATTTGGACATTGATTCTTTAGGTATATTCTAATTAGTGTTTCATTTATGGACTGAAAACTGTAAGTTGGAATTGGAAATAGAAGTGTTATTTAGGAATTTGTAATAGATTTTTTTTTTGAAAATTCCTTTTAATGATATTTATTTTACGCATATTTGTCGAGTACGTAGTCAGTTGGTAGAAAGTAAGTTTTTTATCCATAGCATTTCTTTTTAAATTAAACAGGAAATTATTTTTTGGGAATTTTTGTATAATTTTCAGAATTTTTTAGTATAAAACAGGTAGGTTCATTAAAGATGTAAATACAAATAAAGCCATGCCACTCTTAGATTGTCACATGGTTGCCGAATGTGGCATTTCTGTTTAGAATAGTTGAAGTTGATTTAATAATTATTACCTATATATAATGTTTCATATAAATAAATATTGATTACTACCGAATATTAATTATTGGAAATTAATTACAGTGCTCCAGGTATGAACTGTTATGGAAACTATTTCTTTTCAAACCATAATTTGTAACAATTGCCTAAATTTGTGGACAAAAATTAACTTTTGACAATATGATTTGCGCATGTGCAGATTCGACGATTCCGGTAACACATTTTCAGATGCTTCACTTTTCGGTCATAACCTTTGAATAAAAAAAAACTACTTCCGATTTAATAGCTGCTTCGTGGTAAAAGAGTATCAGTCCGTCAAAGATTTCGGATGTTCTGTTGGTAACCACAAATGTCGGTTTTGCTTCTGTTGCTGACTCTGGTGTAGTTTTGAGTAATAATTTTGGCCGCTTGCTGTACTCGTCTCTCAACTTGTTGACTGTACTGATGAAAACCTTAAGTCAGAAACACGTGTTTATATTTGGTCAAATTTCAATGCTTAGCGGTCATCCCAAAAAAATCCTTAATCGCCCTGAGCAAAGAGAGCCCAATTTCCCAATTAACTCCATTATTGTCCAATTTATACATAGTGAAAGAATATGTTACGCAAGAATGAATTTTAATAAAATCAACAAATCATGTGCAACCATGTAACGATATTGTTTCAAACGTAAAAGCAAAACATCTTCCAAATTATTTTATATTTATTAATAGATTTCCAAATAATTAGCTTGTAAAATTTCTGAAATGAAAAGCTTTATATTAAATCAGCTATTTACTCAGGTTTACTTTTATACAGTTTATATAACTGAAACAATAATAATAACAACAATAAAAGAATGTTCCTAATAAAATGAAAAGTTAAAATTATAATATATTTTACAAAAATAAAGGCTCCTTAATAGAAATTCCAAACTGCAATTTTTGGCTTATTTATGATGTCTTAATCATGAAACATACAATCTCTTATTGCCTTCGTGATACCTCTCATTACTGATAATCTCGATAATCTCAGTTTTTAGTGCGATTCAACATTAATAAAAGGATTATTAACTTCTTCAAAATTAGGATCATTGTCAGTGGAGTATCTTCAAAGACGGGACATTAAAAATAAGAAAAGCAGAACTATAAAGATGACCAATGCACTAAACATGCAGCATTTTCGAAACTTTGATTTGCCACCTCTTGCTCTCAAAGGAGCACCAAATGTAATCCTAAAAATAAAAAAAAAGTAAATATTGGCAAATACTTCGGATATCAGGTAGTTTCATAAATTCTCCACATCATATCACATCGCGCGTACCTCATTTATTTGTAATATTAGCTCACTTGCAACACGATTTGACGGTGTGCGTGGTTTAAGCAAGCAAGACACATAGTAGTTGTACAAATACTTTCATCATGACATCAAACTATCATTTTTTCGTATCTAGGATAAATGTCAAACAAACTAACAAATTTTAAAATTTTGTATAATTTTCAGAATTTTTTAGTATAAAACAGGTAGGTTCATTAAAGATGTAAATACAAATAAAGCCATGCCACTCTTAGATTGTCACATGGTTGCCGAATGTGGCATTTCTGTTTAGAATAGTTGAAGTTGATTTAATAATTATTACCTATATATAATGTTTCATATAAATAAATATTGATTACTAACGAATATTAATTATTGGAAATTAATTACAGTACTCCAGGTATGAACTGTTATGGAAACTATTTCTTTTCAAACCATAATTTGTAACAATTGCCTAAATTTGTGGACAAAAATTAACTTTTGACAATATGATTTGCGCATGTGCAGATTCGACGATTCCGGTAACACATTTTCAGATGCTTCACTTTTCGGTCATAACCTTTGAATAAAAAAAAACTACTTCCGATTTAATAGCTGCTTCGTGGTAAAAGAGTATCAGTCCGTCAAAGATTTCGGATGTTCTGTTGGTAACCACAAATGCCGGTTTTGCTTCTGTTGCTGACTCTGGTGTAGTTTTGAGTAATAATTTTGGCCGCTTGCTGTACTCGTCTCTCAACTTGTTGACTGTACTGATGAAAACCTTAAGTCAGAAACACGTGTTTATATTTGGTCAAATTTCAATGCTTAGCGGTCATCCCAAAAAAATCCTTAATCGCCCTGAGCAAAGAGAGCCCAATTTCCCAATTAACTCCATTATTGTCCAATTTATACTTAGTGAAAGAATATGTTACGCAAGAATGAATTTTAATAAAATCAACAAATCATGTGCAACCATGTAACGATATTGTTTCAATCGTAAAAGCAAAACATCTTCCAAATTATTTTATATTTATTAATAGATTTCCAAATAATTAGCTTTTAAAATTTCTGAAATGAAAAGCTTTATATTAAATCAGCTATTTACTCAGGTTTACTTTTATACAGTTTATATAACTGAAACAATAATAATAACAACAATAAAAGAATGTTCCTATTAAAATGAAAAGTTAAAATTATAATATATTTTACAAAAATAAAGGCTCCTTAATAGAAATTCCAAACTGCAATTTTTGGCTTATTTATGATGTCTTAATCATGAAACATACAATCTCTTATTGCCTTCGTGATACCTCTCATTACTGATAATCTCGATAATCTCAGTTTTTAGTGCGATTCAACATTAATAAAAGGATTATTAACTTCTTCAAAATTAGGGTCATTGTCAGTGGAGTATCTTCCAAGACGGGACATTAAAAATAAGAAAAGCAGAACTATAAAGATGACCAATGCACTAAACATGCAGCATTTTCGAAACTTTGATTTGCCACCTCTTGCTCTCAAAGGAGCACCAAATGTAATCCTAAAAATAAAAAAAAAAGTAAATATTGGCAAATACTTCGGATATCAGGTAGTTTCATAAATTCTCCACATCATATTACATCGCGCGTACCTCATTTATTTGTAATATTAGCTCACTTGCAACACGATTTGACGGTGTGCGTGGTTTAAGCAAGCAAGACACATAGTAGTTGTACAAATACTTTCATCATGACATCAAACTATCATTTTTTCGTATCTAGGATAAATGTCAAACAAACTAACAAATTTTAAAATTTTGAAATCAATTATTTTCTGTTATTTAATGTTTCTACGATCGGCGCACTGATGAGTCCCAATAGGATGAAAGTACTTGTACAATTGCTATGTGTCTATAAAAACTTAAGGTAAATGACATAATTTCTTATCGTTTATATTATTTATCGAAACATTCCGACTTTCAGACTAGCCTACTTGTTGAGATATGTAATTTTATTAAATATTTACGTAAATTAATTTAAGGTTAGATATTTTTATTCAGTTGCAAAAAAGCCAAAAAGATTTTTGTTTGTCCAGATTTGACGGGTAACGAGAGACAAATAGGACTGCTAATTAGGTTGCAGGCGCCGGGGACTGGCAACTCTGACCGTAAAATAAGTTGGGCTCAGCACATATCTCTTGATGAATTCGGTTATCAACTATCTTTTTATTATGCAAAATGAAAGCAGATTCCCTATGAAGGCGCGCAAACATGATATTTACTTTTTTTTAACAAGCCATTTTTCAATATTTCAATAAACATTTTCGCGCCACCGAATCCGATAACACAGAGTGCGTGACGTCACAAGTCAATGCTTTGGCTACGGAGCGGAACCTCTCCAGGTTACAAGACCTTACGCGTGGAACACTTCGTTTTACGTAAAAACTAGCCTACACAAACGGAACTTAAAAAGTAAGTACACATTTGTGGTACAAAAATGGGTGATAATTTTAATGTTGGAACTAAATATAACCGTTTATAACCTATAGTTCAAAAAATTATCTAACAAAACACCAAAAAATAGACAAAGAAAAATACCTAAAAAAGACATAAATGGACTAAAACGAATGACGTAAATTGTATTGTGTTCCGTGCTATAACCTTAGATTTTTTACAGTTTTTCGAACCGTCTCGTTGAAGGCAGACCTCTGTGTTTTTAACAAAAGTGGTTCCACCTGTTCGGTTTAGCTGCTTTATTTCGAAGGGATGCCGGACACTCAACCGCTCAGTGTGGAAACTAACGACCCCGCTAGAAAGGGAGCAGACGCTGTGAACGTGTGAGAACTAGTTGTTTCTGCATTCTATCCCGTTCGTCCGCCCAGTTCTAAACAAGATTATTAGCGAAATGGCCGCTATGTGGCGCGAATGGGACCGGTAAGGGGTTAGCTTGAAAGAAAAGCACATCTCGTGATACCAGCACTACTCTCAAGGGGCATCTAGTGGAAGCCAAGATACATTAGCAGTCTTTTATAAAGAAGGAAAATTTACAAAGTTATTTGGAATATACGGGGTCAACCGGGAGCTAGAGCTTGCCATCCGGACATCCCATCGAAAACGTCTCTAAACTGGAATAAGGTGTAAATCATCTGGAAGGGTCTTTCCAGCGACTCTGACTAAGCCCCATACGGAGAGCGATATGGCAAGTTGCGAAGTACAGCACCAAAAACATATTGGAATTTGGAAACCTTGGATTAAATAAACAGAAAGATACATAACCCTTATTTCAAATGCATTGAGTGTTGTGACTTAACGATAACCTAGAAAATGTTATAGGGGAGGGTAGGCGAGTACAGCGTGTTTATCTACAAATTGCTGTTTACAAACATGAACCATAGGCGGCGAAAATTATAATATATTTAAATATTCTAGATCTCGAGTGATACATTTTTTCCTTGGGCTTTTGGATATAATAAAAGATAAACAGTACAATTATATCAGTTAAATATACAAGGTGTTCATTTGAAAACTCCAGTTTATGGGAATCGAAACGGAGGCATATTCTACAAGAAGTCTTAGATACACTCCTTAAAAATATCAAACGTGAAGGCGGGTCAAGGGATATATCGTTTGAAATGTCAATTTCGTACATTTTTATGGCAAAATATAAGGGCACTGAAAACCTTAAATATTACTTTATTTTCAAAAGTTTCCTAATTTGAAGCTATGTGCCGACAATGGAACTTACCTGTAGAAAGATAAACAAGCTTCAGTTTTACACATTTGACCACAAACAATGCCCTGTTTGGCCATCATGAGGCTATAAGTAATTAATTGTCCACAAAAACTCTAATCACTTGAAAAAAAAAAAAACACAAAGAAACTCGAAAACAAGGCTAATCGATCAAAAAAATCAATATGATTGACATCAGTGACATGGCCACTATGCTTTTCAATTGACTGACCATACATTTCAAACTGATTTAATTAGCACCGGGAGGCCACAGAATTGGAACTACTCTATTAAGAGGGTTTTTGAAACAAACATATGTGTGCGGTGCGGATTGGGGGAAATTAATCCCTGAGTGACGTTTTATGGTTTTGTTATGTATCTTCTTGTGTATTCAAACAAAACAAGTTTTGTTGAACCCATCTATCTAGCTGAGTGAGCTTTCTGCCTTAGCGACAGGGTTCTCGACTTTCTTTGCAATGGATGCGTGTTCGAATACCGATTCAGGTTTTAACTTAGAATTAATAAAAATGTGAATTATTTAATAGGTTAGGTTAGGATTGGCTAGGTTTGGTGTAACGAAAAGGAATTTTTTGGGGATTGAACATAATTCCGGGTCTATATTGAAACGTTGTGACGTTAGGTTAACCCAGGTTCATCTATAAAACCATGATTAAAGCCATAAACTACAATTAAACCACATTCTACATTAATCTCAAACCATCGAAAATCAGATTCGCGCACACTAAAGTGAAGAAGAAAAGAAGGCAATTTAGAGTCTTGTATTGGTTTTTCTTAAATTTATTTTTATGACGGAAAAGGAGGTGGACAAGAGAATTAAGAGTTGTTTTGTAAAATACATATAAAAATGTGTCTTCGTTCCTAGGGGAGGTGATAAAAGGAAATCGTGATTTGAAGCAATTGGGCATTCAACCTTAGTTTAATAAAATGGTTTTATTACTTGCACTGACGAGTTTATGGAATAATAATCCTATCTAGCCAGAAAGGGCGTCGGATAATGTTGTTTTATCAACGTAAACTGAATTTAAACTTTGCATTTTATTTCCCTTCAAATTTAATGCATGTGACGTCAGATGTCATTCGTGCCTTAGTTTCGATCAATGGAAACAAAATGATAATTCGTGTCAAAATTACTGTTTAAAATACATCTAAATTTTAAATTGTGCGATTTTTTGGACTTGCAGTAGTGAGAATTTTGAGTAAAATAGCTTCATTTAGTCAAACCAGTCACGGATTTGTTAAAGCAAATTCCAATAATTTACCAAGAGTGGACATATTTATGGTGCATGATTTTTTTAAGCTAGGCAGCGACCGCTATAATATTATAGAAGTGTGAGGAATCATAAATCAAGCATAAATAGTAATAAAAATAACATAAAATGCCTGCCACATCTAAAATAATAAGGTAATTTACAGTGGTGACAAATATTATACATGATATTAAATATCAATTAGTCCAGGCATGTAATAAGACAATATTTCAAAGTCTATGACATTTTTTTGGGCGGTCTTTAACAAAAAAAAATAATAACAAATGACTGATAAAAAGTAGATTTAAAAGTTCTTGAGACTAAAGAGTGGGAACATGAAGGTAATTTAGGTTTTGGAATTTTATTAAAAGATTAAAAATGTTTATAAAGTAATTATTAAAGTTATAACGATCTTGCGTGTGTTGGAGCAAAAAACATATTTTATAAATAAACTTTACAACAAACTGACGTTAAAACTAGCATCAAACCAGGAATAAACACACAATAAATCACAACAAAAGTAAAAGAAAAATATGTATATAGGTTGGGGCATTCCATCCCCATAAATATAATTTGGATGATATATGCCGATCAGACAGAGCCACACAGGAGGCTTTTATATATCTGTATTAAGATCTCTTGTCATTCAATATTACATGAAGTGTACAAAAATCTGTGATATTATACTTTTTCAAAATTCATTTTTTAATAATTATTGTTTTAGATGAGACTTCCAGTACACTAGGAAAAAATACATACATTTAATTCCCTATCAATTGGGATTTCCTATAAATGCAATATTTTTAATTTGCTATTTTCACTGTAAATGTGGCACCGTCTATTAAATTGCTTACACCTAACTAAGAAAATAAAATTTCAAATAATTTCAGGCAATGATCTATGCCGATCTGTAAATTTTCAAATAATTATATTTATATACGTATTCTCAAAACAATTTTTAAAAGGAAAGCTCCATTTAGGAGCTAGACACCAACGGGTATGGCGTACAACAGTTTTATCATGATTTATCGTGGGTTTATTCCTGATTTAATGCTGCAGATTTGTTGCTAATTTAGCGTCGGTTTGTTTTAACATTGTTTCAAACCTATATATACAAAATTTCTATTCAAAATCTTTTTTTTTTTTAATTTCATATTAATTTGTTACTGTTTTTTTTTGCATTTTGTTTTGTTGCTAATGTTATATTGGAATATTATAACTTTAATAATAATTTCTTTCTATAGATTTTAAATCTTTTCATTAAAATATATATCCCATAAAAACCACCCCCGTCATCACTTTCTAGGTTTACAAACTTAATCTACTTTACTTTATCAGTAATTTATTAATCAAAAATTTTCAAACAAAAAGTGCCCAAATTTTTTTGAAGGAGTTTCTCCTTGAAAGAAAATTAAGGACTGATACACCGGAAAATCTTTTTTATTTGCAGAATTATGAGAAAACTATTTTCTGATCAAATATATTGGTCACTATTGTAAATTACCTTAATAGCTGGCCAGGCAGACCTTGTTTTGCCTTTTTCGTTATATGGCGCGATGAGTTTCCAGTGGAATTATATGAATATGGGGCGCATTCACCACATCGTCCAGAAATATGATTAAAGAAAAACATGTTGGTTTTATAGACAAAATATGCAATAAAACATTTAAGTGTTGTCTCGGTAACTAGACGATCATTAAAAAAAAAACATCATGTAAGTTGACTGCACAACTGTCTCACGAACTGGCTGAAAAATCTGGCTTAGTGTTTTAAATATCTGTTTTATTTCGTGTGTGATAAAAGTATTTTATGCAATTTTTATTACAATTTATGCATGCAGAACTCTGAGGAATGCTTCAGTCTTCTGCAATATTAATCGCCTTGCCGTAAAAAATCGTTCACCATAAATATGGGTAAATTATTAGAAGTTATTTTCACAAAACCACCACTGGATTTATTATATTTTACTCAAAATATACTATACAGATCCAAAAATTCGCACAAAAATTGTTGATGTATTCTAAGTAGTCATTTTTGAAATGAATTGTCAATTGTCGTTATTGTTCGAAACTATATAAAATCGAAGTGACTAAAACACGAACAACTCTTGACGCAACAGAATTTACTGAACGACGGCAAAGTTGGGGATTAATTCAAGAGCTCTTTTATTGTTGGATCGTCTATTTGGAGTATAGTATAGATCTTTGATATTATTTACGTTTTAAATATAGGCTACTTACTTCCACCACGTGCTTACTAACTCCGACAAAGGCCGCCTTTTATATTTGTCATCGTCATGATCAAAACCACTGGGTTTCATCTCTCTAATATCCTGCAATTAAAATATATGAATAGGTAAATTAGATTTAGGTACCTAAGCAAAACTACAAAACTATACAACATTTTTTTTAAGTTTTCGTAATCTCCTACATAGAATTCATCAACCTCATGTTACAAAATTACGTAAACCTATGTCAGAAGCCGTGAGGTAGTCCCAAGTGGTTTATATAAAAGGGGTAGTAACTCTCCACAAATATTTGCAGTTAACATATATTAGTTTAATCTCGCCAACATCAACTATAGAAAACTTACACAAAAATGTTATCAATATCGTATTTTCACTTGAAAGTATTTATAAAATAGTCTTCTTTACTTATGAGCCAATAAAGGCATGAAGACAGAACTAAACTATTCATCGGTGTTGAAATATTTACTTGGAAAAAATCCCGATTACGAATTCAAAGGTCTGCGTTCTTGAAGGCAAACGAGAGATGATGTTATACTCACCCTCACTAAATATTGTAAGGTGTCACTGGCAAATATGACACTCTTCAGCTCCGGCGTCGTAGGCTGTCGTGAAACTCGACCCGTCTATGGAGTGAGACATTGTGTACAATCCTTAAGAGTATAAAAGAGCCCGCTATTACGATTATTTTACAAGCCAAAATTACTTCGCATGCATTACATTATATACGAATTGGTTCTAATATTAGATCTGTATTTTATCGGATGTTGGGGTCCAAATATAATATTGTATATACTTAGTCTATAGTAATTTCATTTCTAAAAAAAAAACAGATAGAGAAGAACAAGTACCCACTTAGTTGAAACTCAAAACAGTGAATTTGTGCATGCGAAATATGACCACGCCGACTAGCCTAACTTAACCAAAAGAGTAAAGGCATTTATTTGTCATTGTTGTCGTAGTTGTAAATAAAAGTTGTTTTAATGCATTCCAACTGATTCTCTTCTGTGTTATAATTAATAAGAATTGTTTCCTGATTTCCTGTTCTTGTACTTCCCAAGGGGCCCTGGATTGATTTTAGATTTATAGAAAAGTGTAAGGGTTTTCTTTTAGAGTACATATAAAAAGTGTTGTCGAAACCCGCGATTTTTCAAATTACGGGCCTTTAAAATTACATAAACACAGCGTGTGCGCAGAGTTAGGTAACATTTGAACAACTTTTTAGTTATTGATTTTATCAAAAAAAAGAAAGTTATTTTACAGCAAAAAATTGTCATATAATAACATCGCAAAAAAAGACGCAAAAGCAACTAGGTAAAACAACAAAATGAGAAATCCATATTTCTAAGAATGGAGAGCATATAAATATGAGATAAAAAGTCATTTAAGATTTTTTTGTATGATGCTGATGATGCCAACTTGGATAGCGAAACGCGCGTCCTGAACGTAACAAGTTGTGGTGTAGTGTGGTTAGAACTCTTGTATTTTGATCAACGTATGTACAATGACATTACTTTTTAGATGAATCTTATTCTTCAGATAAGCAAAAGAATAACTTTTTCGCCTAAAAACACAAATAAAAAGATCCATATGTTACCCAAATCCACCCACACACTGTATAGAAACCACATTATACTTTTTTCAAATTTATTTCCTTTAGAACCATCATATTTACTCAGGGGTATTTATTACAATCATGCAGCAACAAGATTAAAATACCATGTGAAAATCTAGACTTTCTGAAACCTGGCGACTCATAATAAGTTACTATGCCAGTTATTTTTTTATTGTGTAGTTTTGCACCAAGACTTTCATGTGTACATTACCTACATATGTTCTAAAATAATCAACAACATGTTAAGAATAAGTAGAGTGGGCAGTACAAATTGGCACAAAACATTATTGCAGAAATAGATAGGATAAACATAAAAATATAATAGAAACAAAGACAATGATGCAATTTTATATTCACTTGACAGACTACTAACTTTTCTCTAAACTCTAAATGTCAACCTTTAGGAATGTTCAGTAGTAAACACATTGTGTGCTTAATGCTTTATAAGAAATTTTTTAAAAATATAAAGCTATTGATTTCCAACAATTTATAATGAATATTGTTGTGGTGCAAAATCCGAGTTGCGATATGAATCTGGCTGTGTGACTAACTTGAGTTTTCAACCCTCTACGGATCTGCTTGAGGTGCAATACGGTACATTTAGATTTACGAGATTTCCCTCGGCAAAAAAGAGGAGTCTGTCTGAGATCTTTGAAATTGGGGGGATTCAAGACGAAAAAACTAAGAAATTAATACAAAGGCATCCCTTTTGTATTACGGTTATCATCATCACATGACTAAAACCTAAAACAAAAAAAAGTCTTGCCCCCTTATGAATTAAAGCAATGTCTCTAATAATGATATTTTTTTGCTGTATACAATAGAGACGGAGTTCAAAACAAAAAAATACAATAATTACATGAATTTTTTAACTGTAATTGCTGTGAATAAAAAGTTGACAATACGCTAAGTTGTAGAAAGTATACATGATTAAATAGGAGGCATATCCGGCGACGTCTGGTAACCCTAGGTATGTTGGATACGAATATGCCTGTGGGATACAATAAGAACATTTTGACAATTTTTTGCACAACAGTACATTTTGCTGTACTTAAGCCTCAAAACCTATAATATATTTCTACTATTTTACCAGATTTACCTAAGTTATAAATAAAAAGTCAAAGTAACGACGCTTTAAATCACTCAAAATTGTAAATTACGCTACAGCTAATGTGACTGCGTTTTCTGCTACAATAAATTAAAACAATACTTATATCATCAAAATCTAAATCCGATAGCGTTTATAAAACATAATTCTAGATAGACAAGGTGATAAAGGGTGAGCTTATAACAGGCCAATAACCCACAAAATCTTGGAAATCTTAGCCGAACATGAGCTTTACCAAATAAATTTTTATAATTTTACTATGCATAACGAAGATTTCTAACTAAAAATTAGTCGTAAACCGCTTCTTATACTAGACCGGGACTAATGAGCCCTAGGAGGCAAGAGAAGAGAACATTGCATCAAGTTAATATCCTATTAAGTTGTTTCAAAACAGTGGAGAGTCTCTCCTTAACAATTTCGGACCTATTGGATCGCGATTTAGGAAAAGAAAGGATAAAAGCAGCCACTTTACCTCGGCCTCCACTAATAGTCTTGCTCGATTCTAAGGCTCGAATTTATTTTTCCTATTAAGATGTAAGTATATGTGTCAATTAAGGGGTCCTTTTAAGTCTTTAATTAATTTTTTTTTGTAATAGTTCTTGGTTTGACTCGAGAATCAGTGTAGTTTAAGGAATTCGTCTTCCACCCTTCTAATATAGTTAAGGGCAACGAGTTTAGCAGCCTATAGTAAATTCTGTAATAAGTTAGGTAAATACGTTTATATCGCATGTAATACATACATATTTTTTTTACAACCTTTAAAACATCGAGAACAAGAAAATTTATGTTGCTGGTCGCATCGTTTTCAAAACCTCAAAATAACAAATCTGAAAATTTTTGCATGAATCATTGAATATTGTTGGGGGCGATCTTTTCTAAAAACCTTCTGTTTGATCATACAGGTTATGCCAAATTCGAGCCTCATGACAAGAATCTTGGAATCTAAGAGATATGAACGAGGTTAAATAGAGACAAACTTGCTATTCTGCGGTTTTTCAAAAATACATTTAATTTTAGGTATAAAAACGTCGACTTAATTTTAAATATGTGTTTGGAATTTCCGTATCGGTTTTTTCAACCTCTTTATCCACCGAAATTCTAAACCAATACTAAAATGTTGATATTTTGTTGCCATAAACGCATCATCAAATTGAAATTTTATTTATTTAAAAAAAGTATGTGATTGTCAGAATATTAAGACTTTGGGTAAAGTAAACATCATATATAAAACAAATATTAAGCATATTATGGTAAAGACCTTTAAAGGTAATATAGGAAACTAATACTTCTAAAAGTTACTCTGACAAAGTATCTTTGGGTTACATTGCTTTGTTAATAATATTTTTTTTTGTTCTAATACACGCTGACTCACAAATTAACAGATTTTAGCCCCTGTAGCCTATATATAGCCTCCAATGTTAATTTTGTCCACTAGATAATAGGCCGTAAGTAAAAAAACAGAATGGTCTAACAATTTACAATATTGCCTACAAACATTTATTTGCTTGTGTTCTATGTAGAGGGTTGAAGAACAATTTCCAATTCATCCGCCTTGGAATAATTTAGTTTTCTTGTATATTTTTTTTATATGAAACAAATCATTTTAGGGTTTGGTTAGTCTCCATTTAAACCTAAAGACGAGCGTAGCTATTTTAGTTATATGAAAAAAAAAAGTCGACTTCAATTATTGAAAGAAAATATTTTTTTTTTAAATTTTAAAAGTCTACCCCTTTATGAAGACGATCGGTTAAAATAAATTTACCACTGAGTACCTGTATTAAATTTTCACTATTTGATAAAAATGCCAATAAAGAAAATGTCCCGTTACTTTCTTTAATGTCCCACTTTTTTTAAGCAAATCCCGCCAAACGCCGATCAGGACTTGGCAAACCTAACTGCGAGCCTACATTAAAACAAGGATTTGATTTTTTATAAATTAAGCGTTAGGTTAGCCCAGGTGCGTCGATAAAATCATCATTTAAGCCATAAAATTACACCTCAAATCACCAGAAATCAGATTTAAAATACGCGCGCGCACATTAAAATGGTGTGATTGGTAGAAGACGTGGTAGATTTTTTGTCTTCATAGAAGGCTCTAGCTTCTTCTATTAATTCGAGATGCGGTGTAAAAAGATATTCGTAGAAAAAATATCGTACATAATTTATTTACTAGTTTAGGCATTGAGGAAGATTCTATCTGCACGGAGTGTCAGGAAGAGGAGGAAACTCCACTTCACTTCCTGTGCAGATGTGCAGCGCGAGCGAGACTGCGACGAGATATTTTCGGCACTACGGTCTTGCATAGGGACGAAGTTAAGGATCTTGCATGGAAGGATATGCAGACTTACATAGTAAGGACAGGCAGATTCAAGGATGTACACGTGGTTGGTGGGGAGGGAGGAGCTAGGGTAGACTGAAAGGGCCTTATAGGCTTACCAGTCAGGTCTCTAGACCTCCCCCTAACTACTACTACTATTGCACTAGTGTGATTAAGGTACTCGCTTATTCGCCCATAATCTCACTTGGCTGTTACCCTTTTAATCCAATGCCACATTAAGGGTAGATCTTCTTACCCACAAGTGACAATTTGTACAGCAATTAGTCATCTTGTATAATACCTCAAAATTAGAAACCAACGAGGAAGTCAAAAATTTAAATATCTACTGCTGGAAAAATTAAAAATTATTTGGTGATAAGCGGTTGCGGTTACTAAAAGGAGGGGATTTAATTTTTACTTCCCTCGTATCGAGACTTATTCAGATCGTCGCATTCTCAATTCCGTCGGTTTGTTTGTCAGTCTTTTTGTCTTTTCGCGGCACAGCTAAAAAGCTAGTTTCCCAACTAACTTAAAATTTTGGTCAACAATTAGGGGTGTTATGGGGACAAAATGGTAATATTTTGGTAAAATTCATTATGGCATAACAAAACGGCGGCTTAATAAATAGCTCGATCAGTAAAATTCCGAAAATAATATTTTCTCATATTTTCATGAAGTATCACATACATATAAAGTATATGAAAAAAATAAATATTAAAAAAGATATGCTTCTTCAAAGTTAAAAATACAGTTGTCGCATTTGGACATTCCTACCCGTGTGTCACATACACTATGACATTTATTTATTTATTTGACTACATTTGTTAAATGAAACATTATAGCAAGTGAAAAATTTTGAATATAAAATTGAGGTATTACGAAAACTTAAAATACTAGCCTGTCAAACGGAGCTAAATATAAAAATAAACATGCATACAATCATTATTAAAATCAATAAACAAGAGGTTTGAAATGTTCAATTGGGCCAACACTACATAAAACCCTAACTGCCTGCTTCTGAAGTCTATAGACCCTAATTACTCTAGAAGAACATCCCCAGAATGTTATTCCATAGCCAGTTGAGAATAGAACAAGGCAAAATAGGCTGCCCTCAAAGCAGTTGTTGACAATTTATTTTTAAGCTGTCTTAATAGAAACACTATACTTGATAGCTTTCCACAAAGCATATCTACATGACTGGACCAAGACAATGAACCATCAAGCATAATACCCAGCATTTTGACTGGGTGATAATCATTCGAACCTGCAGAACTTGAAAATGTCAACGTTTGTGACTTTTCTGGATTACATTTCAAATAATTTCAGACAAACCAGGTATTAGCGACCACCATAGCACCCCTAAAGTGGTCATCCAAATCGAACCACTTTGGTCAACTTATGAGAATTATCGAATCGTTCGCATAAAATCCAATCCATATGAATGAAATAAAAACGTTGTGTATGAAAAAGTCAAAAAAGGTACTGTGTTCATATGCGCTCACGGGCGGGTTCGAAAATACGCTGGGTGTACAGCCTTAAATGTTATGAAATTTCGTTTCAATAGAAAAAGCTTAACAATTAAATTTTTGATTTCTTAATCATTTTCTACAAAATTCTCTTAATAAAGTTAAAATGCACGATATTATAAGGTTCATTATATGAAATTTGCTTGCAGGTTAGAAATTGATTGGTTAAATAAAAACTGATAATAATAAAAAGATTACTCACCAATGTTTCGAAATTTCAAAAAAACTGGTTTAATTATAATTATAGGGCAGAAAATTCAAAAAAATTCGGTAGCAAAAAATACAAATTCAAATCCAATGACAAATATCAATATTGACAATTGCACTAGTCAAGCAAATGCTTTTATTGCGGTAGACAATCACTTACAGAATTACAGGTGTTTGATACTTGTAATAGACAAAGATGAATTCAATAATAAGGCATGTGTGCTGTTTTCGGTAAATGCTGACGCACGGGTAATCTCAAAACCGTATATTCAGCGGTGGAAATTTAATATGTGACGTCATTGCATCTGACACTGGCTATGCAGGCGCTCGTGTGTATTACAAAACTTGGTGTAATGGATGATAAATTAGTGTTTTTGGGTTTGGAAGATCATTTTTAGACACTGTTTAAATTAACTGGTTATAAACAATGTGTGATTCAGACCAACTTCTCCAATATTCCGGAAATAGAGGTCATAATGGTAATGGAGTATTTTAATGCGAATCGAGACATTAATATTGCCAAAATGAAGGGTGTGAAAATGCGGCAGTATGAAAAAAAATTAAATTATATATATATATATATATATATATATATATATATATATATATATATATATATATATATATCTATATATATATATATATATATATATATATATATATATATATATATATATATATATATATATATATATATATATATATATATATATATATATATATATATGTTATATACATGCTTATAAAACGCCGAAAAATCAGAACTCATACTACTGTTTGAGGAATCAGTTCTTAGTATATGTTTCAAAGTTTCTTGTTTTTCTTTTCATAATATTTTGCACTCGACAGATTTGGATTTCATTTTTGGCTTTATGCTAACTTGAATAAATTTATTCACCCTCTGACTTCTGGTACCATCAGGAGCCTCTAGTTCTTCTGGTATAATCAAGCTTGATTCGCTATTGGATGATGGTGTTTGAGACTGTTTTGTGCTGGTAGAAGGTTCTTCCAAATCTCGGTGCCGCTTTCGCTTTAGAAAAACACTTCGATAACTTCTACTGTGTGCAACTTTTCTATGTTTCTGACAATCAAATGAGTGCAGAATTACTCGCGGCTTCGATTTAATGTTCACATTTTTCATCACCTTATAGTACATGTAATTATACATATCTTCATCAAGCTAAAATCGAATATACCCACCTAAGTAATAAAATAATCCAATATAAACATATTTATTAATTAACTAGATTTTGCCCGCGGCTTCGCTCCCGTAACAACTATAAAGCCAAAAATTATTCCCCATCCCATGGGAACTTTGAAAAATCCGGCCTTATTCCTTGTCTACATCAGAAAGGGAACCTCTATGTAAAATTTCAGCTTTCTAGGTCTAGAGGTTTGAGATGGGCGTTGATGAGTCAGTGAGTCAAGACATTTCTTTTAATATATTAAGTTTTTTGTAAAACCATGTATACATTTTTAAAAAATCTTAAATATAAATAAATAAAACACATGTGTTCCAGCGTTTTTCCGAGAAACTAACCGTTTTTTAAGTAAAAAATATTGTAACATTTAAGGAATGATTTCACTTTTCACATTCTACACCCTAAAATCAACTTGTATGCCAAAATTCAGCTTTCTACGTTAAGCAGTTTGAGCAGGATCGTGATGAATGAGTGAGTGAATATTAGTATAGATAAGAACAACAATAAAAAAAATAATGGTAGAAAAAAAAACAAGCTAATGGTAGTCTTTAAATTTAATTGCTTTGTCACTGAAAAATAGTACTGTATTCCCTGAAAATTTCAACCAATTAGCTCTCTTCCCTAACCAAATAATTTTATTCTTTTTAAGATTTATCAGAGTCAAGTAAATATTAAAGGCGTGTAAAAAACTTACATTGAAATGATCCTCATACCAGTATTTTGTTGATTTATCGTTTATAAATTCTGTCTTTCGCATAGCTTGCTGCCAGAACTTTATGAAAGTAGGAAAATTTATACCACCTCCTGATTTCTAACAAATCGCTAGGCACAAAAACCTTTCGGAATTCTGTAAGAGTTTTGTTAGCTATTTTTGTTTACTGTATTTTGAATTGTTTATTGTTATTAATTTTTAAGATCTCTATATTCATTATTTTATCTATTGCCACCATTCTATGTTTATAAGCTAGTCATTGGTTCTCTAATGTAAACATTTGTCAATTTATGTTTATTATTTTACTTTGTTTTTGACGGACTTACTTATCATATAGCATTATATTTTAATGACACCAGAGCATATTTTGATTGATTGATTGAAATACAACAAATTTCCTGAAAAGCGCTGTGCTGTTTTTAGATAATGCACCTGCCCATCCAAAGGCTACAAAATTACAATCAAGTGATGGACGAATAACAGTTGAATATTTACCTCCAAACATTACTTCGATCTTACAAGCAATGGACTAAGGCGTTTTAAAATCCAAGAAACGTCGCTTTAGAAAAAATCTGTTATGGTCTGTTTTGGAAGAAGATGGTAACTTAAAAAAGTTTTACGAACATTGGTCAATTAAAGATGCCATTTGTGCTTCATCCAAAGCATAAGAAGATGTGCCGAATATTACTCTGCATCGTTCTTGGCGAAAGTTTTATTTTTACTGATTTGCAAAATCGTGATAATATTGGCAGCGATGGGGAAATTTTGTTAGAGGATGAAAGTGGCATATTAGAATGTGTAAAAAATGTGCCAAATGCAAATCTCGGTCAGAATGATATTACTGAGTTGTTAAACAGTGACAAAGAACAACAAGTATATGAAATCATGGATGATATATCTACAGCGTGTGAGGCAACTGGACAATATTTAAACTCGACCGAAAGTGATGAGCAATGAACAAGGCATGAAAATCGGTACCGACATCCCAACCGAAAAAGTTTCCCAGCAAGAAGCACTGGCAAGTACAGGAACTTGAAAATATTTAGAACAACAAGAAGACAGTAATTATAGTGATATTTTAAGTTTCTGAAAAATGCAAATAAACATTAAAATTAAAATGTGTAAGAAGTCTACACAATGATAACAGATTTTTTTTAAAAAGTAGTCATACTTCTCTCTGTTTCATTATCAATGTATGCAATATGTATTTTAACATTAGTATTACAAAACAGTGTATGTTATATGCTAAGAGAATTAATTAATAATTATTTACATTTGACTTTTCTTAAGATAAGACTCACTGGCCACCCTTGCCTTTGTTAATTAAATAAATTATTTTCATATTACTCATGTTTTTATTGTTTCGTTTATCCGTGCATTTTGATTATCCGGCACTCAGGCTGCCGACAATGAACATGGATCGAGGTTCTACTGTACCTTTAAGATTTTATAAAATATTTTAGAGCTTATTCTTAATAGGATTATTTAATTATTCTTGGGGTTAAGCAAAATGGAAATCATGAAAAGAGGGTCTTTTATACTAATAAATGAGACAAAATTTTTTAGAAGATATTAGTTCTATAATAATAATAATAATAATAATATCTTTATTTCCAACAAAATCATTTTTTACAATGACAAAGAAACGTCAACAAAAAAGTGGATTACGACTTGCATACCAATGTATATAAATTATTTTAATATTTGACACAAAAATTTACAAACAGATTAAAATTTTTTTATAAATTTACAGATTAAAATTTTTTAAAAAAATTACAAATGGCACTAAGATCTCTATACTTATCTTAAACTTAAAATATTGTAAATACAATAAAATAAAATAAATACAATAAAAAAACTTTTGGTAATGGTAATTAAAATTCAAATTTAAATGAATAAAAGCACTTACTCTGCAAGTACCTTATCACAGCCTTGCGGAACATATTAGTACTTGCAGTACTTGATATATTGTTTGGTAGTGACTTAAAAGCTTTTATAGCCTGATAGTAAGGGCCCCTTTCGAAAAAGGTTGAGTTGTGTGAGGGTACACTAAGACCATGTCTGTTTCTAGTTACAACTGTCATCGATTCAGAACAAAAACCTATGTTGGTATAGAATAGATGAGGATTTTTTTTTACAAACATTACCAGTGCCAAGAAATATAGTGATGGTACTGTTAAAATACCCAGACTACTAAAATGAGGTTTACAAGATGTTTGAGGATGCAATCTGAGAATACATCTGATGATATGCTTTTGTGTTTTAAATATATTATTAGCATATTTTGAGGAACCCCAAAATACAATACCATAGCTTATGATGGATTGCACGCAGGCGAAATAGAAAATGCGAATACTCTCTATGAAGAGTGAATTTCTAATTCTGCGTATTAAAGCGCAAAAGCTATTCAACCTAGATTGAAGAGCCTGGGTATGAACCTCCCAACTCAAAGTCGGATCAATGATGACCCCCAGAAACTTGATGCTGTTAAGTTCAGGGATAGATTTACCGTTCAGTTTAACATATAAAGAGTAGCTTTTTAATGATGTTTTTTCAAATGTTAGTAGACCAGTCTTGTCGGCATTTAAAGTTAGGCAATTACTCTGGCACCATCTCTGCATTTGCTCCGCTGCACTCGAACATCCCCCAGACAACTCCGCCACGGAGCCATATCCCAGCATTACGGATGAGTCATCTGCATACTGACACACCAGTCCCGAGGGAAATCCATCCTTGAGGCTGTTCGCATACAGCAAAAACAAAATGGGACCCAATATTGAGCCTTGAGGGACACCTTGCCTCATTTCAATAGCCTTTGAGAAATATTGCTTGCCATCCTCAGTGACACAGACACACTGTTGTCTTTCTGCGAGATATGAACTTAATAATGCGGCACTTGCTCCTCTCAGTCCATATGCCTCTAGTTTGGCCATCAATAGCTGGTGATCAATGGTGTCGAAGGCTTTCGAAAGGTCGAAGTATAAGCCTGCGACTTTTTCATTCCTGTCTACCATTTCTGTAATGTAGGTTATTGCTTTAAAAACTGCCATTTCTGTAGATCTACTTGGTCTAAAGCCATATTGGTTGTCGCTTAGGATATTGTATTTATGTAAAAAACTCATTAATCTTGTATATATTGCTCTTTCAAAAACCTTTGACATCGATGACAATAGTGACACCGGCCTGTAGTTGCTTACTTCATGTGGTTTTCCTTTTTTAAAAATAGGGACTAATTTTGCCTCTTTCAGCTTTGCAGGGAAAATACCAGATATGAAACTCTCATTCATTGTATTGACCAATGGAGTACAAACAAACTCGGCTGCATATTTCAAAATGCATACTGGTATCTCATCAAGTCCGGCAGAAAATTTGTTTGGAAGGTCCATCATAATTCTGTATAATTCAGATTCATCTACAGGTGTGAGAAATAGAGTTTGGTTCTGACTAATTTTAGGTTGCTCTTTAGAGCTTAAATGAGTATTGACAGGTGTGTTAAAGTGCTTGCTGAACAGTTCAGCAATAACCAAGGGGTCTTCTGTAGTCCCCTCTAACCCAGAACTTAATGAGATTTTAGCATGTGATGTTTTTTTGTTAGTTTCAACCTTAAATATATTCCATGCTGACTTAACCTTATTATTAGAATTAGATATTTTATTATCGTTAACACATTTTTTATAATTTGATATAAACTTTCTATATTCTTTTCTTTCTGCTTTATATTGATTATAGATGACCATATTATTTGTTTGCCTATACCAAACATAAAGGTCCTTGATATAAGCAGAGTATTCTTTTATTTCAGCACTTACCCAATTCTGATGGGAATCCTTGGATCGGGAAGTTGTAATTGGAAAGGATATATCAAAGTAATAATAGAATATGTTGAAGAATGTTAAATATTTTTCATCGACACTTATGGCCTGAAATACTGCCTCCCAGTCCTCATTTCTTAGATAGAGTGAGTGAAAAAGCGTTTTCTAATAAATTTCTGTTTACTTACTTGTCTTGGAATATTAAAATTTAAGATTTGACCATAGTGATCAGAGGTATTTGTTATGTATATAGAATAGTTTAACAAATCCTCATCCAATATGTTACTGAAGATGTTATCAATCTGTGAACTAGAAACATCAGTAATCCTAGTCATTCCTTCCCCATGGGGCTTTAGGCTATAACTAGACAAAAGATCTAGCACAGATGAAGTATTTTGATTGTTCTGGGCAAAATTTAAATTAAAATCTCCACCTATAATAATGTATTTATTAGGACAGTATATCTCATCTAGTAATTCTGTAATTTTTGAGAGAAAGATATTGATATCTCCATTTGGAGATCTGTAAATACTAATAAATATGTAATTTGTTTTATTAAGTTTTATCTCGGATACAGAAAACTCACAGTCTTTTTCAACTGGTGTGCTGTCACTTATAATATTTGAGATTTACAAATGATTTTTTGAATAGATGGCGGTACCCCCACCCCTATGTGCTGTTCTTGCAGAGTAACTGGTCAGACTGTAATGATTAAAATTTAAATTTACTATATCTTCCCTGCGTAACCAATGTTCTGAAATAAAAAATACATCTGGCTTTATAATAGAAAGAACAACTTCTAATTCTAGGTGTTTTTTGTTTACACTTTGTATGTTTAGATGAAAAACTGAAAATGAATCTGGTTCATTACTTCCTTTAGGTTCACTTAGAATCACGGTGTTAGTTTTTTCAATTATATTTTGTATAGCTGACTTACTGCTACGGCTGTTTAGTTTTTGTCTAAAAAATTTCGCCCAAGAGCAAAATTAAATCTTTCATATGCAGTTCCTCTTGGCCAAAAGGTTTCACTGTACACAATGTCTTTAAATTCTGGTTTTACACCTACCATGTACCTTAGTTTATTTGATAATTGCTTCTTTGGTTGGCATTGCTTTACTTGTACATCTTCAGGAGAGGCTCCGGTATGTTTAATTACATGGTTTTTCACCACTTCTTCAGTTACTCCTTCCTTTATTTTGGATAAAAATAGCCAAATCTTCTGATCTCCACTTGACTTGGTGGATTCAAATTCATTTTCACAATCTCTTGTGCCGTAGCGAATGTTTTTCCTAAAATTTTTCTTTCCATCACTTTTTTTGCTATCATTTTCTTGCCGATTTTGACGTTTTTGTTTTCGTGACTGATATTTCTCAAATCCATCATCAAAACTGCTCTTCACACTTTCTGCCGACGGTGTTGCCGCTTCCTGCGATGTTTTTAATGTATTAGTTGATACCTGATAAATTTTCTCTGTTGATACGTCAACTTTTGCGTTATCGAACGTTGTTGGTGCCAGTTTCTGGTTGCTAACTTCACTTGCTTTCGTGCCTTCAGTTTTTCTCCATAGAGGGCAGTCGCGGTTGACGTTGAAACTGACAGTTTTCTCACGTGCCGGAATTACCTGATCTGGGAGAAGCTGGAGTTGATCATGGCAGGGTTCGTCGTTTTGACGTTCAAATTTATTACTCAATTTTGACGAGGATGTTTTTTGTTGCGCAAGTTCTTGTTCCAAGTGTTTTGTCCTTTCTAACAGCAGACGATTGTTTTCTTTTAGAATATTATTTTTATCTGTGGTTTCCTCAACTAATTTTTTAAGATATGTAACCTCAATGTTGATATTATCAATGTTTACCTTTTGATTTTTTTGCAACTGGATCTTTTCTGAAGAATTTAGTTTCTCATTTTCTCTTTCTATTAAGTTTATTTTTGTTAACAAACGCGTGATTTCAGCACCTTGCTCTGCAATTTTATCGTGATGATCGATGTTTTGATCTTTTCCTGACAATTTTTGTTTACAGCATAGCAATCTCGTTTCATCGAGTATTTGTATTTTGTGGACTTTTCCTGTGAAATCTCTTAATGCACAGGAACGGTGAAAGAATTTCCCACACTCAATGCACACCATGTAACTACAGGGGCGCGTTTTACAACATTGAAAGAACGTTTTAATCGCACTCGCGTTATTTTGATCTTCACTTGTCGCCATTTTGAATTTTTACTTTTCTACAATTACATTTCTGTTTTTTTTTTTTGACGATTTTTCATTTTTCCTTTCCTGTATATTATATTTGGGTTTAAGTATTTTTTAATAAGTATCGGCAAATATAAAGCAGTTTTAAATTAACTTACTGCATTACTACCTAAATACCTATGTTATGTTCTTAAAATAAATACTTCTTCAGCCAATTGTTAAAAAATTGTATTTTAATAAAAAGTACCGAGCAGCAAACAAATATGATTTACTTTTGAAAGAAGATGTGCTATTTTGAATATTTTAAACCTTGTAGTTTTAACAAAGGACACATTAGTCTACTTAGTGGATTTTATATACTTAGACCAAATTATAAATATAGTAAAAAAACAATCTTTAATACACTTCATTACGAAACTTATTTTTTCCTATATGTTTGTCAAGTAAAACAAAACTTTAATAATTGTCATTCATTGTAAAGATTACTCAATATTTTAAAACAAAAAGTGCATAAAATGTGTTATGAAAACAAGACGTGTGTATCCGGACTGATATTTTCCAATAAACTTTGGTTAATCATTGGAAAGAATTCAAGTAATTCTTTGCAAATTTGAATTGGAAGAATTTATATATAACACCTTATGTAGGTCACACTTCAACATTCCAAGTTAAAAAAAAAATTCATGATGAGGGAAGTTCCAGGTAAAGGAAACATACTGAATTTTTAAAATTTTTGAGGATTATAAAAACTAGTGTATATATATATATATATATATATATATATATATATATATATATATATATATATATATATAATATTTACCAATTTATAAGGCTGTATCTATTATAACAATGGCTATAAATGATTTCATTTATATTGAAGTTTTCAAGGGTTCTTCAAGTAGAATGAATGAATTAAATGTGCAATACTGAATTTAAAGTCAGATTGAAATATTTAAGTCAAGGCAAAAATATTTTATGGTTGCTTGTTGAAGATTTCTTCATCAGATTTTTGACTGTAATTTTGCCTGCAAACAGATATGTGCATAAGTCTGGGGGCACCATAAGCACTATACGAAAATGCTTTCTCGTATTTTATTGAATTGTTTATTTAGCTTATAAGATAGGTTTATATCTTAAACCTGTTATCACTAAACTATGTTATCACATATGTTAGTTGCATCTATTTGTGGAGGATAATTTATTTGATTTTGTTCCTCTTATACTCTGTATTGAAAAAAAAAATTGATTTCTAATCATTATGACATAACCCACAGTTGTTAATATGATTTACCTGAAATGCTTTCCTATTTGAAGAAATCCCATGGTAACTGTCAATCCTGTTAAATGCACCATGTTCATCTAAATTGACCACTGAATGTAAGGGACTGGGAGTAGATCTTGCTGTTTGAGAAATTGATGAGTTGACATGATTTATAACTGACTTAACTTCTCTTTCTTCTGATAACTGCAAATATATTTAAATATTAGTTTATTAATAACCTAATATGTTACTGATCAGTTCATACTGCAGTAACAATGATCATATAGAAATGATAGACACAAATAAAGCATTTTACTATTTTAGTAAAATATTAATTTCTTAAGATAAAACTAATGCTGCTAACTTTATATACGGCTCTTATATGTCTATTTGACATATAATGCTTATTTTACTTAAAAGACGTCCTATTGTCTGGTTTTTTGATTATACCGAGTTATAGAGACACATTTATAAATATCACGAGCCAGTAGTTAAAAATTTTCATTTGTCATGCATTATGTTAAACTAGATTCTCTTAAAGCGTTTATACTTTTTCAATAAAATGGGGTTAAATGCTCATTTGCAAATATCAATATGTACTCGTTTTAAATTACATACCAGTGGTAGTCCTAAACCAGCTCTGGCCCAGTTTACACCAGCAAGTTTTTCTTTCAAAACATCAGCAACTGGACTAATCAAATTTGAAGCAGGAAATAAAGGATTTTTGCATGATGGACAAACATAACCCCTTGGTGCTGTGGTAGGGGGTAACTGCCTTGAAAAATGATCCAAGCAGGACCAATGGAAAACATCTATAAATTTAAAAAAAAATAATTTTTAAATAATTTTGTAAAGGTTTGAGGAGTTGCATACCTATACTATAATACAAAAATCTATATTACAAATTTTTCTAGTATCCAGACACTCTCATTTTAACATTGTTTACAAAATCCTGAATACAGTAAACTATCTAAGAACCAAGCTGGTGTAGGTAGGTATTTAATATTTGGGTAGGTAATACATAAGAGAACATTTTGATAATCAATTGTAAAAACTTTACTTACGATAACAAGTAAGTCTAATACTATCTTCAACATTTAAGTCTTTTGCACATAACTCACAAATAGAATTATAGTCGCTGTCTTGTAACCATTGAATATAAGACTGGACTACACACTAAAATAAGAAAAAAAAAGCCATGTAAATTAGGTTACTATACTAATTATCACATAGTTAACGTATAAAATTATTTTTTAGACCAATAACTTACAATGGGGTGGTTTGTTACCATACAATTTTCACATACACACACCCTATGTTCAAAACAAAATTGATTTGTAACTTGGCGTTTCGGACACTTGCACAACCCCATTTTGACTAAAATATATTAGGTGTTTTAATAAGTTCTATAAATTATTTTAAAAATTAAAACACAAAAACACAACTTGAGATGCTCCACGTATGATTTGTTTTGTTTTAATTAAATGTCAAAGTCAGCTAGGTTAGGTCAGTTACACAAAGAAGTAAAAGACAATTTGGTAAATACTCCGCGACATACCGACGCTGCCATAGTTCTTTTTTTTTTGTCAGGGTGGGCAAATAAGCGAGGTAAGCGACTGTATTTCGGAAACCACTCATTGCAGAAACTTGCGGTTAAAAAATTGTATGACTCAAGTAGCCATGAGAAAATTCTGGAGAATATTCCACTCATGTACAAATTTTCCCGTAAGACTGGTGGTGTTTTCGAAACATTATAGCGAAAACACCACGTCGTCTAGGAAACATGGTGTTTCCACTTACCTGGTTAGATGTGGTTACATACCTAACCAAAATCTTGACTCTTGACAATATGAAACCTGCTTTTGAGAGACGCTAGAGTCCCTAGAAACTGATTTTTTTTAAGTATCTCTCAAACATTTTTGAAAAGTTGTCAATATGAATAACCGCTTTGGGCTAGTTTAAGAAGAGGAAATTGATGAAAATATAATTGGAAGCGAACCAAAAAACACCGTTAAATCCAAGTTTGTGTTCAATTTGTTACAAAATTCAAATTTCTGAACTTGAAATAGGTATGTATTTAATATTCAGTTAATAAAGCTTAGTTTCCCTGTATTTGATTCCTGGAATATTCCTCCTAAATACCATTCATGCTTAAAAATTAACCAGATCATTTTTAAGCACTCCTGGTATTATCCCCGATAATTTTTAAGTTTCTAAGATGAGCGCTAGGGGGCGCAATTACTATCCTTAATTGAAAAAAACAGTGTTCCTCGAAATTTCGCCCTATTAAGATAATACAAAAAAGTATGCATTTTAAAACCAAGTCTTTTTTGTTTTAGGTATTCAATGTTATCTAACTAATTGTGTTTTTGATTTGGGATCTTGCCACTAAAGGGCGTTTTTTGATAATGTAACAGAAATTACAAATTTTCTAAAAAAAAATTAAATGTACCGATATGGTTTTTTTACACGAAAAAATAGCAAAATGAAGCCTAATCAAGCACCACCAAACCGCATCTCGATATCTTGTTTCTAACCTAAAATTACGGTCAATGAAAATTTAAACAACTTAAGTAAAAAAAAAACAGGTTTTCGGAATTTCAACCTATTAAGATCTCTAAGTGATAGATGATATTCAAATGTTTTTCTAAACAAACTTTTATGATTTGAAAACTGCTCAGCGAATTACAATAAGTTTTGTAACACCGAAAAAACCAAACCTTAGGGATCCGACGTTCAACGTTACCTAAGTTTTTGAGTTTGTGATTTTGTAACTTACCTATTAGAGGACGTTTTTATAACAGAAATTGCAAGTTTTTCAAAAAAATTAAATCTACCGATATTTTCTTGCAGTTGCACGGAAAAATAGCAAGATGAAGTTCGAATAAGCACATGCAATTATAACTTCTTCCTATCCTAAGCACAAAGAACGGATTTTCGGGAAAAAACTTAAACACCTCCATATAATTTTTGCGCACTAAAATAGAAAATTAATGCCCCCTTAAGAATATTAGCGAGTAATTAAAAAATAGCGGAATAAACAGTTGACAAAATTTGTTACTTTACTGGCGATTTTCGGACTTGATAGAATTTTTTTTACACATTTATTTTCTGAAATAATGAAGAAAAACTTGAAATAATGTATAAAATAAATTTTGATAGTTTTTTTAAGACAAAAATGAAATATTAATCTACATATGCACAAATCACAATTTATGTGTTTAAATAAAAAGCACTCGTTTCTTCCTTCAATAAGGTAAGTATAGCAGGCCGTGGAAACAAATGAAAAGTAATGGAAAGTAATGTCAAATCTCAAATCTTTATTAAACGTAGTGTCATTCTTGTTAATTGTGTATGTAAGTATTCAAAATTCTTTTCACAAACGATGAAGCCGTCGATATGATTGCGTGTACTCCGAGTATTTTCAAAATGCAGCAATAGCTGAAAGATGGTACGCAGCGCGGTATCCAGATCGACATCATTACGGAAGGAGAGTATTTCCAAGCTTGGTACAGCGATTACGCAATACTGATAGTTTTCGTCGTCCTAGATTTCGATGGCGTCGCGTGGAAGAACTGAGGAGTATATTATTAGTGTCTTGGCTTATATGTATAGAGTTTAAAAGACATATTGAAACTAGAGCGTTATCGTTAGACCTGGGGATAGCACGCACGACTGTTCGAAACATTTTAAAAGACAACAGGTAAATTTAATACTTAATTACTAAGACTACATACTTACCACATAGTTTTGCACCAGGCCTTAAATGAAGAAGATTTCGATCATAGATTAAATTATTGTCACTGGATGCTAGGCCTGATTCATAAAAACCGAAATTTCTTATCACAGATTCTATGGATCGACGAAGCTACTTTTAATAGGACTGTAGGGTAAACTTGCATAATATGGATTATTGGTTTGCTGAAAATCCGCACTAGATGCGAGAAGTGCAGCACCAAGGACGCTAGAGTCTAAACGTGTGGTGTAGCATTTTAGGAGGCAGAATTATCGGACCCTACTTTTTTGAGCAAGCGCTAACTTCTTAGAGTTTTTTATCAATGAGTTGCCAGCTTTGTTAGATGATGTGCCACGGGATATTAGGCAAATCATGTTCTTGCAGTTGGACGGTTGTCCAGAGCATTTTTACAATAACGCCCGGACGAGACTTCAAGAGCGCTGGATAGAGAAGCTTGTTTCCTTGTCCGGCCAGGTCGCCCGACTTGGCGTGTTTCGGCTTCTATTTATGGGGACGCGTGAAAGACATTGTTTTTCAAACTCCACCAACAACAATGCAATTCGACGGCTGCTTGTGTGTTAAAGCGGCAGTTTTCTCCACCCATGAAAGATTGGACCAATGTGTGGAACCTGACGGAAGACAATTTGAACACTTAAGGAGGCGTTAAATAATATTTTTTGGTCAACATCGTTCTTTTCAGGGTTACATACATACGTATGCAAAAAGATGATCGGTTCTCGAATTTAAACCAAAGCAGTAATTTTGATAGTGGTTTTAGGTTTTTGTAAAAAACATTAATACATTAAACACAACGATGGACCTTGTAAATAAAATATCAACAGCTTTAGATAACGGTAAAATTGTATTGACAGTATTTGCAGCTCTCAGTAAAGCATTTGATATATTGCTGCAAAAGCTTAGTGATATGGGAGGCAAATTATATGATATACTTAGAACATATATAAATGATAGACAATATGTAAAAATAAAAAATAATAAAAGTTCATATCTACATAACTTAAGCGGAGTTTAACCTAAGGCTTTGTATCGGGACCTCTTTTATATACATACTTTATATATATAGTTTGAGAAGAGCTAATCTTAGTGATAGATTTTTCACTTTTGGGGATGACACAGTGCTACAAAAGATTAGTAATATTAAATATTTACGATTAATAATAGACGAAAATTTAAGCTGGGGTGAACACATTAGTCGTGTTATAAAAAATTACATCAATAATTGGTGCCTCAAATAAAATCACAGAGTACTTAACTTGTCATGCAAAGATAAGCGTGTACCAACAAGTTACGCAGAATAAAATCCTAAAAATTTTATTTAATATGGACTGTTTGATACATACAGATAGCCTATATGAAGGACTGGAGTCTATCAGTTAACCCAGTTTAGAAACTTTGAACAATGTAAGTATATGTTTAAGCTTATAAATAAAATTCAAAAATGTAATATTAATATTATATTTGTAAATAACATACATATTCAAAATACTAGAGCCTTAAATATTATTTATCAAATAAATTTAAGCACTAGCAAAGGCTTAAATAATCCCATATCGCAGGCTTCCAGTATAAGGCTAATTTATAGAACTTTTTTAAGGATGTTAAAAGTAGTACATAGAAAATGCACTAGATTCATAAATGTAAAATTAAGAATTATGTGTTGTACAACCTAGTTTAGCTTAATAAGCTATTTATTTACTTATTTATTTACTGTTCTCAAGAGCAGCGCCACCCACTATACTATCTGGAAATCCCTAATATATACGAAAAAGAGTTTCATACAAAAGTTTCTTTAAATTGGAAGTTCTTTTGAAATATAATGTTTCCATGTGTACAGTATGTCCCAATTTTGCTGGGACGACATCAACTATAAAATTTTAAATGAGACACCCTGTATTTTTGTCCATTATTTGATTCCTTGCCAAAAATATACATGTTACCAGTTTAAACTATAGTCGATTTCTGCGTAGTTTTCGAGATAATTAAGGTTATGTGTGATTCTTCGAAAACTGGAGTTATTTCTCTGCAATTCACTATAAAAATAGCAAAAATCTAAAATTGAGCGGTGGGTGGTAATTTCCAGTTTATAAAGCATTAATGCATATATGGAATACAAAAGTTTTGTCCAAGTATATAGAGTGGACATAGTACGAAATCAATCTTGCACCTTTTTAAAATGAAAAAAGTCGATTTTTTTTTAAATAGATCACCTACTATGTTTTTTATTTATGCAAATGATCATAAAAATGCCTATTTTTTCATATATACCTATATATGTTCGATACCTAAATTCAATGGTTACAGAGAAAATCGCAAAATCTCAATTATTTCTTGAATATTGCAATGCTGCATACTCAAAAAAGGCCATAGAATGGATAATATAACTATTTGCTTTATATTTATTTGTGTTTTTAGTTGTTGTTGTTTTATTGAAATCATTTAAATTTGAAATAATTAGACTTTAAAAACGTTTCCTTGTATCATCGGTGTTCACTTGTTCTATTTTAAAAAATGGTTCAATATTCAAGTCAAGAGCGACTAAATTTGTATAACTGTTACGTTGAAAATAATAAAAGTCTAGCCTCGAGTCTAGCACTTGCATTAAGACAGTATCGCCGAATATTTCCCATGACAAAGATACCAAACAAGAAAATGTTTGACAAAATTTGCAGTGTTTTATCAACTCATGGAGTTTTGAAATATAGAAAAAGGGAAAAAACCTGTTCAGTCGTCTTTGAAGATTTTCAAATGGAGGTTGTATTATATTTCATTGAATATCCTACCAACTTTTTAAGAGATGCATAAAGGGATTTGAATTTTTCCATGACCAGCATACATCGAGTATTAAAAGGAAATAAAATATCCCCATATAAGTTTCTTCCAGTTCAGTTTTTACGTGAAGCTAATTCAGACCAGATTGGATTTTTGTGTGCAAATGATGAACCTACATTTTAAAGAGAGGGATTTTAAATAAAATCTTTTGGACAGATAAGACGATACTTTCCACTGCGGGAAAGCATAACAAAAAAAATACTCACTACTATTCTGAGACAAATAAACATTTGGTAAAGCCAATTAAAAGGCAACGACAAAGTGTTAAAGTGTGGTGTGGTATTATAAACGACCGCATAATAGGAGTTGTGTCTTTTGACCACTATTTAAATAGACAAACATGTTTAAGCCTTTTAAGAAATCAAATTATGGAAAAACTCAATGATCTTCCGGAACATATTCGTGGGGACTTGCTATATCAACAAGATAATACTTCATACCACTATGGAGAAGATATAAGCGCATTTTTAACCGAGAAATTTAATTTACGTGTATATAGTAACGGTAAGATTCCATGGCCGCCGCGAAGTCCCGATTTGATACCTCCAGATTATTTTTTACGCGGCACACTTAAAGATAGAGTGTATACAAATCGAAATATTTATTCTGTAAATTAATTAAAACAAAAAAATCGTGAAGAAATTATTAGTCCTAGTAATAGTGACGGCGTCCGAAACGCTGTGGCAAATGTTCAAGTGCGATATACACTGTATATAGCAGAAAACAGACAGTGGAAAATTAATTATATAGTCATTTGTTTCAAATGTTTCCTGTTTTTCTATTTCCATATAATCTGTTGTTATGTAATTTGTTGTTATATGTTGTTATGTTGATGGCTATGTTACTTAAGAAGTTTGTTTCTAATATTAATTTTCAATAATGATTAAATTTAAAATTTAGCAATAAATAAATATAGAATACAATTAGGACTATAGTTACGCAAATAGAAATATTATCCATTCCATGGCCTGCTATAGTTTTTTTTTAGTATGCAGCATCACAATATTCAAGAAATAATTGAGATTTTAACCATCGAATTTAGGTATAGAACCAATACCTACTCGTTGTTTAGTAGGTATTGATAGTACACACAAAAGGTGCAAGATTAATTTCGTAGTATATCCAGTGTGCACCCTGTATGGGTTCGGACAAATTTTGTATTCCGTATATGCTTTGATGCTTTATAAACTGTACATTACCAACCGTAGCACCGATTTTAGATTTTTGCTATTTTTTATAGTTATTTGATAAATAGCTCTAGTTTTCAAGAAATCACAAATAACCTTAATTATCTCGGAAACTAGCCAGAAATCGACTATAGTTTAAATTGGTAACTTAATGTTTATTTCTGACAAGGAATCAAATAATGGACAAAAATACGGGGTGTCCCATTTAAAATTTGATAGTTGATGTCGTCCTAGTAAAATTGGGACATGGAAACATTATATTTTAAAAGAACTTCAAATTTAAAGAAACTTTTGTATGAAACTTTTTTTCGTATCTATTACGGGTACTTTTATGTGGAATACGGTGTACTTGATATAGAATATAGAAACAAATTATTTAATATATACTTGTTTTCAAAAAAAAAAAAATGTTTGTCCCCTAGGAAGAGATTTTGACTATGCTTATGTCCTCACTAGTTTGAGCTAGCTTTAATTGCAAAGGCCTACCAGCTTTTGAATTTTTAGTTAATTTGAGAAACCGTAGAAGTTTGTTTACAAGATATTTTGTATTTATATTGTTATCTAAGCCTACTATACCTAACTTGATCGGAAAATAATGCCAAGTGTTTTACGATACAAATATTCCACCAGATAGTTGGCCAATAGACTCCCGAAACCCGAAACCGACAGGCGCCACTTAAACACTCGATGACTTCAGGGACATTAATTAACGTCGGATTGTTGGCAATCAGTTTTTTTCCTACAGAGGCTACTATGAATTTTAATCTGACGAAATAATATTTAAATATTCTTTAGCCATGCATGTCAAGGAAAAACGCATTTATCCTTTCCATCCTGTTTAACTACCTAGATAAGTCCGCATTGACCAGCTATTACACCAATGCCTCCCACACATTTAATCCTAGAATGTCCTGAATTTGGAACCTTATTTCTTAAAATAATAAATAAAAAATAAACCTCCTATCAATAAACTTTCCTTTTCCTATCAGTTGCCCGTCGGATTATAGCTCCAATAAACGATTTAACAAATGGGAAATAAAAGAGCCATCTTGAGATTTAAGCGTTGCTCCTATTTAAATTCGTTTCGTAATTCGTAATTTTTGTACTGTATGCTAAACTAGTATATAATCACGCTACTGGCAACACCGAGCCAAATATTGTTGTCTGCCTGCTAATATTACGATTAATTAGCGACACGAGCGATTAATGTGGCGAATTTATGACACGACACTCCCTGACGGACTGCCTATTCGAAGCATAATCGGTCTTGAGGGCAACTTTTTTTTAGCTGAAATTTGATTTTCAATTTTTTTTGCTTCTATAAAGCGGTATTAAAAATGTCTCTACGGAAACTCCCAATTTTTATTTTATTTATTTATTTTTTTTTATTTTTACATGTTTCTTAACTCAAATGCTAAAACATTCACAATATATTTTTTTACTTCTATAAAGTCTTTTAAATGTAGAAGTTAAAAAAATTTCCTGCGGAAACACTTATTTATTTGTTTTACTTTTCAGCTTTTTTCAGCAGAAACGTAATATCGGATTCTTACTAGTTATATCTAGTTATGACTGTTGGTAACAGTAAAATGCCGAATAAAAAGATAATTTCGGTATTTTATTAAGTTTTTTTACATAAATAAATTACTAAGCATGTAATAGTAAAACTGGGATCTATAAAAAAAGGATATGTTTCCAACTAAGTTTTTTATCAGTAAGAAACAGTAATCTCGATAAAATTCTAAAACAAGTCAAAAGAAATATGTTGCTAACAAACTTTTCGAACGCACTATGTTGTAACATATAAGAAATCTAGAAAATACATACATTGTTTACCCTGTTTTCCATCAACGTCTATAACAAATGACTTTAGCCTTTGCTTATTATAAAAACTATTATATAAAACAGAGTCATACTGTTTTCTCCATGTTTTGTTTATGAGGTTTGTGCAAAATTTAACACCCTGTATATTAAAAACTATTTAGGATAGATTATGTCCATGGTATCGTTTGCTCAGGAGATCAACAACTACGGCATATAAAAAAATTAGCTAATTTCACCGAAACCGTGTTTCTCTTGACCAATTAGAGCGCTGCAAGTGTTTCAGAATATACTAGATCGTATTCTTACCATTTAGCATGCAGTAAGAACCGGTCTTAACTAAAACGTTCAGTGAAATGCCGATATTTAATATTTTGTGGGTACTTTACTAAATGCGTTAGACACTTCGCTATATTACTACACTTAGAAACTTCACATTTTTACTAGTTAGATCGCGTTATTACGGATTTCGGATATTTACGGTAACATATACACATACTTTGTTTGCGTGCCTGGATTTGGGTAACATATGCACGCACAACTTTTTACTTCTGTCGTAAAAGCGAAGTATCGTAACCGTGAAAAAATCACCGTACGAAATTTTTTCAGATCTTCACATTTCAGGGTCCCTAGATGCCGAAAAACATGTTATCTCAATTCCGTCGGTCTATCTGTCTGGCTGTTCGCGGCATAGCTAAGAAACTATGTTTGCCCGACTGACTTCAAATTTTGGTCAAAAATTAAGAGACATGGGGATGACCTGGTAACATTTTGGTAAAAACCTAATAAGGCAAAACAAAATGGCGGCCTAGTAGATTGTTAAAAAATTATTAATAAATTGCTACTTATCCAATTTATTTAAGTATTATGTTGGAATCAACTGGTAAAATCCACTTTGGCGGAACAATAATTAAAAATTCAGCTTGAAAAACTGCTTAATGGATTGATTTCGGATTCTGTGCCATAACTAATTGTGGTATAGGAATCTACTAATAAAACTGTCTTACTAATTGAAGATGGCGGAATAAAACGGCGGTCAAATGAAATGTTTGAAGTCCCTAGAGGCCAAAAAACAAGTTTTATCAATTCCGTCGGGCCGTCTGTCGATCTGTAGGTCAGTTCGCGACATAGCTTAAACACTAATTACCCGATTGACTTCAAATTTTGACCAAAAATTAAGGGTCATGTTAGGATGATTGCATGGTAATATTTTTGGTAAAAATTCAATATGGCGGAACAATATTAAAACAAAATTTTTAGAGTGGTGTATTAATTGGAGTTAAAATCCAGTAAAAAAAGTTTTTTTTAATTGTCCATCCTCAGGATACATATAGATCCTATAGCATGCATGAAACCCATATTACAGTCTTTACCTACTCCGTTGGTCCGCATATATTTTCCAGATTTTAATTTTCTAAATAGTTTTCGTTAACATTTTTCTTGTTGTTATGTTAGAATGGTGTATTATTTGGGGTTATGTTCTAGTAAAAAAAAACAAGTCTATTTTGAAATAGTCGACGTTTTGCAACTTTATTGTTGCATCTTTAGGACATGTAAACAGATATTTGCCAGATATTATGTTTCTAAAGGTTTCCGTTAACGATCCTCTTGTTGTTATGTTAGAGTGGTGTATTATTTGGGGTTAGGATCCAGTAAAAAAAAGTTTTTTTTTTTAAATTGCCGAAGCTTCGATGCTTTATTGTATCATCAGCATATCTATATATATTTAGATTTTATATTCTGCATGAAACCCATAATATCAGTCTTTACCTACTACTTTGGTCCGCAGGTATTTCCTAGATATTATGTTTCTAAATGGTTTTCGTTAACTATCCTCTTGTTTTTATGTTAGAGTGTTGTATTACTTGGGGTTAGGATCCAGTAGAAAAAAAACAAAAGTCTTTTTTTAAATTGTCGACTTTTTAGGACACCTACTCCGTTGGTTCGCGTGGTTTTCGTTAACGATTTCGATCATTCAATGTTAACGTTTTCGATCTTCTTGTTGTTTTATTAAAGTGGTATTTTTGCAGACCAGCGGAGTAGGTAAAGACTAGTATGGGTTTCATGCAGCATATTAAATCTATATGTGTTCTGAGGATGCAATAATAAATTGGCGAAACGTCGAAAATTTAAAAAGGGCTTTTATTTTTTCTACTGGATCTTAACCCCAAATAATACACCACTCTAACATAACAACAAGAGGATCATTAATGAAAACCATTTAGAAACTTAATATCTGGGATATCTGCGGACCAACGGAGTAGGTAAAGACTGATAATATGGGTTTCAATTTAGGATGACGAAACAAAATGGCGGCAAAATAAATTTTGTAAAAAGTCATCGTAAAAAAATCTTGTTCAATTAGCTTTGTAGTAACAGTAGTTGTTGGTAACAATCCAATATGATGGAAAAAAATGGCGCCCAATAAAAATGAAGAGGCAGTATATGCAACACATATTGTATACTGTGACCATGTACTGAACTAAATTGTGTCCCACTCCACTATTTCTAACAAATGGAAAAAAATCATAACGAGGGAAGTTCAGAATAAAGGAAATTTACCGAATTTTTAATTACTGCATTGAGGAGTCAAAAAAAATCGGTAAATTTTTTACCCGGAACTTCCCTCGTCTTTACTTTTAGTAGGAATAGTCGAGTATGACCCAGTTTAGTTCTGCATATACTCATTTATTAACATTTCTATGGCACACTTGATTTTTTGGCACAATTTAAAATAATTATTTTTTTTTCTGATTTTTGTAAGATTGTTCCGTCATGTTGAATTCAGTTTCTCTTAATATCATATTTAATTTTGTGCATAATTTAAAGTCTATTGAATAAAAAGATATCTTTTACGACTGATTTTTTAAACATATTATTGGCTTCCACTTTGTTCCACCACCTTGAATTCGTACCAAAATTTTACCAGTTTATCTCTATATCGCACTTAATGCTTGCATAAAATTTGAAGTCATTCTAACAAGTATTTTTTTTCAGGCCGATTTTTTAAATATTTTATTTGATCTCCATTTTCTTTTGTTATCTTTGATTCTTGCCAAAATGTTACCAGTTCAGTTTTATATAACACTTAATTTTGTGCAAAATTTAAGGCAAACTCTTAATTTTTGACCAAGATTTGAAATTAATCGGGTAAGTCGCTATGCTAAGAACTGACAAAGCGACAGACAGACAGGCGGAAATGCGAATACATCTTTGTTGGCATCTATGGACGGGTTTGGGTATTTGTTTTCTCAACTACAAACTGCTTATTTGGCCGTCATTTTGCTCGTCCCTCTTGAGTTCGTACCACATTTTTACCAGTTTATCTCTATATTATATTTATTTTTTGCACAAATTTTGAAATCAAGCTTATAAGTAGTCTTTTTAGGCTGATTTTATTAGGCCGCCATTTTGGTTTCATACCAAAATTTTACCAGTTGATTTCTAGTAATGTTTGACTTTAGTGCACAATTTGAAGTAAATTGGATAATTAATATTCTGGCAACGATTTTTTTTAACATTTTACTAGCCATATTGGATTATTATTAGGACATCCCTATATGACTCTTAATTTTTGACTAAAATTTGAAGTAAATCGGGTAAGTATTTTTTAGCTATGCCACGAATAGACAAATAGATTGACAGACTAACGGAATTGAGAAAACATGTTTTTCGGCATCTAGGGAGTCTAGAAACGTGAATATCTGCAAAAATGTGATTTTTTCACAATTTCAATACTTCTCTTTTACGATTAAAGTAATATTTTGTGAATATATCACATTTCAGTTAAAAGAAAGTTGAACCGGTCTTTGCTATTAGACTGGATTTCAGGCTTCTTGATTGACCACTGCATAAAAAAAATCCGATAAAATGATTTTTACTCTACCCTTTCCGAAGCGGAACCCAGATTAATGTGCTTGTCTGATAATTCTGACATATATACCTTCCTATTCTAGATTAGAACCTAGTTTTTATAATATACCTAACCTAATTTGACTTAATCTAAAAACACTAAACAATTGTTTTAATAAATATATTTTATTATAGTTTTTAGACCTGAAAATATAGAAATTCAACACTGGCCGACAAGATTTTTCTAACACAGGCCAGCTCATTATTTTTACAATGGAAATAGCCTCCCAAAAATAAAAAAAATATTCGGAAAGACCTAATACGTACCATTTTTTAATAGCCTAATTAGAACCTTTTATATTGGCAGGTAAACAATTCTATTGTGGGGCGGCTAAAATGGGTCCATTTTACAACGGAAAAATTACCTAGACTGGGTTGTTTACAACATTAGACATAAAATAAATGTTAAACATCACTCTTCTGTTGAGTTTCGAATAGAGCGGTTTTCTGTATATCGATAAGCAAGTGTATGTGGAGACGAGAATGTCGAGGCAAACGCGCCGAAGTTGCAAAATTTCTCCTGACAAATTTTTGTTATATTTGTGGAGAATTTCTGGTGAAATCATAAGCCAGGCCATTTTCTGAAAATGTAAAAAAAGCCTACTTTAAATGTTTTGATGTGTTAATTGGGGATCAAAATAAGCGGTGGGCTCGCCATGTGTGCTGTGTTAGTTGTAGTGTATCATTGGTGCAGTGGATGAAGGGAAAGAGAAAAAGTATGCCTTTTGCAGTTCCAATGATATGGCAAGACCCCCCAATCATTCAGACGATTGTTATTTTTGCCTGACAAAGACTGAAGGTTATTCCGAAAAGGGAAAGCACAATATAGAATATCCAAATTCCATAATGCAATTTTTGCCAGTGCCGATTGCGCCTTTAAATTAGCAAGCTATTGATTTGGGAGATAATGGAGATAACGCATCATCAGACAGCTCAGAAGAACAGTGCTCCGATCCTATTTTTACCACAGCTCCCAGTTCCGACGAGCCACATTTGATTGTTCAAAGTGAATTAAATGATTTAGTACGTGATTTGGGGTTATCCAAGGAACAGTCAGAACTTCTGGGTTCCCGTCTTAAAAAATGGAACCTATTGGCCAAAGAAACAAAAATTACGAATTTCAGAAAAAGAAATGCTATGTTTTCTGAATTGAACATTCTCCCCGTGAATGGTGCTTATTCATAGACTCATCTAAATATAGCTTAAAAGCTGTGTTATTGCGTAATGGAAATTTAAAACCCTCTATACCAGTTGCCCATTCAGCTGCAATGAAAGAAAATTATGAAAATATGCGCACGATTTTGGATAAAATAAACTACAATAGGTTTAAATGGCAGATATGTGGAGACTTAGAAGTTATAGTGATTTTAGTGGGACTCCAGGGGGGATTTACAAACCATTGCTATTTTCTTTGTTTATGGGACAGTCGTGCAATAAATCAGCATTATGTAACAAAAATTTGGCCAGAAAGAAGCGAATTTCAACCGGGATCTCAAAACGTTAAATTCATACCTCTTGTTGATCCCAAAAATGTCCTTTTGCCTCCTCTTCACATTAAACTTGGGTTGATGAAAAACTTTGTTAAGGCTTTGAATAAAGATGGTGATGGATTTAAATACCTAAGACAAGTCTTTCCCCAGTTAAGTGATGCCAAATTAAAAGATGGCACAAATCAGAAAATTGCTGGACGATGTCAATTTTACGGAAAAGCTTACCAGGCAGGAACTCAGAGCATGGAATTCATTTGTTAATGTAGTAAGAGGATTTTTAGGCAACAATATGGATGAAAATTATGAACAATTAGTAAATAAACTCTTAGATGCCTATAAAGCGCTTGGTGCCAGAATGTTATTAAAAATTCACTTCCTCCATTCCCATCTGTCATTTTTTCCTAAAAATTTGGGAGCTGTTAGTGACGAGCAGGGTGAAAGGTTTCACCAAGATATCAGAACAATTGAAATTCGGTACGAAGGACGATGGGATCCAGCCATAATGGGTGACTACTGTTGGCTTTTGAAGAGAGAAGATAGGACACCTCATAAACGGAAAAAATAAAGTTTAATTAGTGTTTTAAGTTAATATTTTTCTCGTTTGCTTTTCTCTTAGATGTATGGTATGTTTATGTATTTTAAATCTTTATTTTGGACGCATCTTACATTATATCTCCTTTTTGAAATAATTTAATGATAATTAATTGTATTATTCTTTAGAGCTTTGTCAATAAGAACAGTTTCTTTTGATAATAAAGCATATTTTGACTTTGAATTTTACTTTGTTTAATAGGCGAAAACTGTAAACATAGTCAATAAACAGGGTTAAGAATTCTCTGAAATCATTAAGTATCGTAACATTCGATATGGTTCTACAACTCTAACAAGAAAACCCTACGTGCTACAACTTTCTATTTGTCATTTTCTTATTTGGATAGGTCCATTCTATTAGATTATGCTATTCTGATTTGTGTTACAACAAAAACAAATTTTGTCGGCCAGTGTAATTAGCACTGTTAAATTCCCCCACGTATTTTCAGTCGAATCTGCACAAAATCAAAATTCGTTTGCCATGTTGCCGCTGCCATTTTGAGTTGTCAAATTGTATTGTCCTCACACTATACAAACCAACCACACAAACAAAATACACAGAGAAGTGAATCTAATAAAAGCTTAATAAAAAGCCCCTAACCTGATCCATTCTTAAATACATTCTCACACACAGGCATAGCATACAGATGCGAATCTATGGTCATACACATCAGGGCGGGGGGGATTTGAGGCGCTAAAGTCGACGCCCTGTAATAGTATTAAAAGAAAAGAACAAAATACTTTGAAAAAAAAGCAAAACTTAAAAATAAATTTAAAAAGAAAGAATTATATGTAGAAATAAATAAGGTCAAGGAATAAAGGAAACAATATAATTTTGTGTTAGAAATGGGTAACTATTAAAAAATTAAATGGTGTTCGTTGATTAGGAAAAGCGTTAATCTACTACTGTGGTTAAGCTTTGTGTCACGGACATTTCAAGTATCTGACGGATGCGGAACTAAGTTTCACAACAACGTGTTGTTAAGATTGGATAAGCATTGAAGTTAGGAAACATGCTAGTGAATTAATGCAAATTTTATGCCAAAATGGATATAAGGCATTTTGATTAACAATGGGGGTTGTTATAAGTTTACTTTCCTTGAAATTGCATTATAACCATTAGTTATTATCTAGTTGACCAAGTAATAGGACAAACTGATTATAGTTAAATGCCCATGCTTGGGGCAATCTTCAACTTTAACAGGTAATAACATTTCTATAGAAATTCGAATTTAAGACTAAAAGTTGGATGGAGACTTACAGTATAACTTTTAGTAAATTATATTGTTATAGTTAAATCTCAGTATTAAATTAAGTTCGACCTATGTTTGAGTGTTACATGTTAACTCCAAAGACGGTTGATTTATGCGAAAATTTGCATACTAAAACAAATTGTTTGACCGCCGGAATTATATGTTTATTTAAATGCTGTACGTAACAAAATATTGCTTTAAATAATTAACTAAACATAGAAATAAAACAACAGTAAATATCAAGAACATAAACCTTAACGCTTGTAGTAAGAAAGCGTTTATCTGTTTAAAAAAAAACCCAAAAATAAGGAACATACAAACGTTTTCATACTTATATACTTCTGGTTTACACTTATACTGAAAACCAAAATTTTAAGTTGCTAATAAAACATTCCTATAAGTTTTGTATAATTTACAACTTTGGTAAAAGTATCTTTTGAATAATCTTTCCTGGCTTTCTCAAATTCATGTTGCCTGAATCTCAATCCCACACTTAATTGAAGCAAAAAAGAATGTAATTTGTCCCAAGTTTGAAATATTATCCATATCTTCATCTTTTGACAACGTGAAAAATTCTCTAACTTCACGATTAAAATGCGGAGGAGCACCATCTTGCTGATACCAGGTTAAGTTAATATCGGGAGTTAAATTGTTTGTAGTGGGAACTAATTTTTGCTGAAGAAGCTGGAAATATAGTTCACCGGTCAAATTTCCCTCGATAAAAAAAGGTCCAATTACATGTCTCACAAACAATCCAGCACATACATTAACTTTTTCTGGGAACTGTGTATGCAGTTTTTCATACCAATTTGGATTATTTGGCCACCAGTAACGGTATAAAAAATACTATTGTTTGGAAAATGCGCGTTCTTATCAATCTTTCTCGTAATTATTTCGCAAAATTCTAGTCTTCGATCATAGTCAACGTCACAAAGTTCTTGTACAACATGAAATTTGTATGGATTCATTTTCAGTATGAAGAATGTTTCTTACGGATTTTTTATTAACTTCATGATCCAAAGCAAGCTGATTGGTGGATTGTCTGGGATTTTCCCGTATCGAAAACAGAATCTCTGTTTCAATAAGTAAAAAGGCCATGCTACTTCCTTTTTTACATAATTCTGAGAGAACTTGACTTTCAGATGGCAAATTATTGTCAAAACACATACCTAATTTGTTGCTCATATAAATACGACTACGTTCGAATATCGCATTGTTATCCGTTATTATTTGAAACGCCGATATCTCGGAATTTCTAAATTGAGTGGACGATGAAAAAAAGTAATGATATACGGGGTGTTTTCTCCACAACTTTGTGGGTGAATCTGTATATTCGAATTTATTACAGATATGTAGATTTTCAAAAGCTTGACACCTCATTTTTTGATAACTCTTGTATCTTTTGAAACAATCGACCGTTCTGGTAATTGCTCCTAACCCTATAATTTTCGTTGAATAGGCCAAAAATTTACCTACGCATTCCTATACATAACCGGTGAGATACCGAGAGTAAAACTGATAATCTTTATATACAACAATTTTGTGGAAATTTCAACTTTTGCCCCAGGGGGTGGGATATTAGTCTCAATTCTGTAATGTTTAATAAATACTTTTAATATAAATTAAAACCATACATTTAATCTTATAAACCAACAGATCAACTTACCGAATCAAAGAATCTTAACTATTTTTACCTAGGTGTGCACATAAAATTAAAATCAATGTAAAAGCTTACTTAAGGCTTAACGACATAAATTGCACACAAATGTGTCATTATGATAATCTAAGCATATCGCGTGTCATCACTTTTGCACTAACTACTCTCGTTCGAATCAACAGAGCCTAAATCTTCTTTGTAGACCTGTTTGTAAATTGGGTTTATAGTCTTTTCATGTTGAGGTTGTGGTGTTTTCATTTTTGTAGGAGTAAATAAAGTACCTGTTCTATTTTTTTTCAGTTTTTCCGCTTTTTGTTTTTTCTGTTTCGAATTTTTGTACACGGTCGAACACCGTATATTGTAAAGCTAAATGACATTTTTTTTACTTTTCCGTAAAATCTTTTATCTATCTCCCTACGCTGGACCGCCAATTCATTTTCTTCGGTTAGAATAAAGGTCGCCCTACCAAATTAACACCAAAACCTTTTTTCCGGCGTTTTCAAAGTGAATATTCATTAACAGAAAATCCCGGGGGATATACATAGAATAGACTACCCTCATTAAAGTCTTTGACAAGCCTCACCAAATGTCTCAGAGTGCTTTTAGCTTGGTCCATTTTAAGTTAAAAAATCGGTAAATTCCTTAACCCGGAACTTACCTCGTTATGAATTATTACTTTTATTGGAAAAAGTGAAGTGTGATCCAAGTTAGTTCAGTACATAGTCACAGTATATATATGTGTCTCTTTATTTTTATTGGGCGCCATTTTGTTCCATTATATTGGATTCCTACGAGTATATTTACCATTTTCTTTCTGCCTATGCCACACACTTGCCGTTTGGGCATAATTTGAAATAAATTCAATAAGTATCCCATATTCACATTTCATTTTTCTGGAAAATTTAAAATCAATTGAACAAGATTGTTTTACGCTGATTTTTTAAAAATTTCATTTATCCGTCATTTTGTTTCGTCATCTTAAATTGAAACCCATATTATCAGTCTTGACCTACTCCGTTGGTCCGCAGGTATCCCAGATATAATGGTTTTCATTAACGATCCTCTTGTTGTTACGTTAGAGTGGTGTATTATTTGGGGTTAAGATCCAGTAAAAAAACAAAGGCACTCTTAAATTGCCGACGTTTCCCCAATTTACTGTTGCATGCTCATGACACATAGAATTTATATTCCGCATGAAACGCATATTAGTCTTTACCTACTCCATTAGTCCGCAGATATTTCCTAATCCCAAATAATACACCACTCTGACATAACAACAAGATCGCTAACGAAATCCACTTAGAAATTTAATATCTGGGAAATATCTGCTAACCAACGGAGTAGGTAACATAAAAACAAAAGTATTGTTAACGAGAACCATTTAGAAACTTAATATCTGGGAAATATCTGCGGTCCAACGTAGTAGGTAAATACTAAAAATATGTGTTTCATGCAGGATATTGAATGTATATATGTGTCCTGAGGATGCAACAATAAAGTGTCGAAAAGTCCTTTGTTTTTTTACTGGATCTTAATCCCAAATAATACACCACTCTAACATAAAAACAAGAGGATCGTTAACGAAAACCATTTAGAAACTTAATATCTGGGAAATATCTTCTAGCAAACGGAATACGTAAGAACTGATAATATGGGTTTCATGCTGGATATAAAATCTACATGTGTCCTGAAAATGCAACAATAAAGTTGCGAAACGTGGACTATTTAAAGATAGTCTTTCGTCTTTTTTTACTAGATCCTAACCCCAAATAATACACCACTCTAACATAAGAACAAAAGGATTGTTAACGAAAACCATTTAGAACGAAGTAAAAGTACTGATAATATGTGTTTCCTGCAGGATATAAGATCTATATATGTGTCCTGATTGTTTGGATTTTTACTAAAATATTATCAGGCCATCTCCATATGACTCTTAATTTCTGGTCAAAATTTGAAGTCAATCGGGTAAGTAGACACAGACACCCACAGAAGGACCGAAGGAATTGATAAAACATGTTTTTTTGGCATCTAGGGATGCTAAATCATGCAAAATCCTGAGAAGGTGATTTCCTTCACGATTACAAAAATTTTAGTCGGCCGCAATTTTGTTCCGTCATCTTGAATTAGTAACACAATTTTACTAGTTCAGCCCTATACCACAATTAGTTAAGGCACACAATTTGAAATCAATCCATTAAGTTGTTTTTCAGGCTGAATTTTTAAATATTTTATTATACCGTCATTTTGTTCCGCCATCTGGAATTCGTTCCAAATTTTTTTACCAAAATATTACCAGGACATACCCATATGACCCTTAATTTTTGATAAAAATTTGAAGTCAATCATGTAAGTAGTCTTTAAGCTATGCCGAGAACTGACAGACAGACATACCGACAGACGGACCGACGGAATTGATCTCGGAATTGATAAAACATATTTTTTTGGCATCTAGGGACGCAAAATGTAAAGAAGATTTTTTCACGATTACATACTCTTTATTTGGACGCCATTTTGTTCGGCCACTTTGAATTAGTATCAGAATTTTACTAGTTGATCCCTATACCACAATTAGTTATGGCACACAATTTGAAATCAAACCATTAAGCTATTTTTTCAGGCTAAATTTTTAAATATTTTATTAAGCCGCCATTTTGTTCCGCCATCTTGGATTCGTACCAAAATAATACCAGTTGATTCCAATATAATACTTGATGTTTTTTGCAAAATTTGAGATAAATTGGATGAGTAGTTTTTTAATAATATTTTTTTAAGATTTCACTAGGCCGCCATTTTGTTTCTCCATATTGGATTTTTACCAAAGGTCCTTCCCATACGACCCTTAATTTTTGACCAAAATTTCAAGTAAATTGGGTAAGTAGTCTTTAAGCTATGTCGCGAATTGACAGAGAGACAGACAGACCGACAGACGAACCGACGGAATTGATGAAACATATTTTTTGGCATCTAGCGATGCTAAAACGTAACGATTTGTAAAACTTGAGAGGGTGATTTTTTCATGATTAAGAACATTTTTTTGGCCGCCATTTTGTTCGGCCATTTTGAATTACTACCACTATTTTACTAGTTGATTTCTATACCACAATTAGTTATTTTTTAAATATTTTATTATGCCTCCATTTTGTTCCGCCATCTTGGATTACTACCAAAATTTTACCACTTGATTTGATTTGAGATAAATTGTATGAGCAGTTTTTTAATAATAATTTTTTTCACACTTCCCTAGGCCGCTATTTTGTTTCGCCATATTGGACATTTACCAAAATGTTACCAGGTCATTCCCATATGACCCTCAATTTTTGACCATAATTTGAAGTCAATCGGATAAGTAGTTTTTTAGGTACGCCACGAACAGACAGACTGACGGAATTGAGAAAACATGTTTTTCGTCATCTAGGGATCCTGAAACGTGAAGATCTGAAAAAATCTCGGAGAGCGCTTTTTTTACAATTACAATACTTCCCTTTTACGAGTAAACAATTGCGAAGCAAAACTGCGCATGTATGGGGCAAGAGTCAGGCACGGACTTTTGTCCCGATCTTCTAAATTTTTGTTTTAAGTTTTCATTTTCAACTTTCATCTACTCCTTAAGTAGATATGATACCACAAGAGTTATAGTAAAAATATAATTTTTGAGCTTTTCTCATTTTCCAGTGGAGACTTGCATCAATATCAAAACCAACCCAAAGACAATTTTATTATAATATTTAAGGTAGTGGTGAAATTTACCAGTTGGCGATGTTGCTTTCCGCGCAATTAGAGAAAATGCTTTTATCTCGGTGCGAGTTTTTGTTCCCGTGTATGCTACATAAAAAAAATCTGTATAATGGAAACGTAATTATTTACTTAAGATCAAGGTAATACAACTCCACAATTCATACAAATAACAAACAAAATAGCCTAAACAAGATATCTTAGTATATTATTCAATAGTCGGGACCACTCGTAAACCACCGAAAATATTCTTTAAATCGATAAACATATCGCCGACTCTAATTTATTAGTGTACTTAAAATTGTTTGGAGATTTCATTATCTTTTTAAAAATTCTTAAATTTGTATAAATATTTAGACCAAATTCTCTCGGGACAAAATTTCCAAAGAAAAGCGGTTGCATAGTTATCGAAAAACTTCTAAATATTTTACTTGTTAATCGTAAATCATCATTTTAAACCGGTTATGAAAACAGTCTAAAGTATTATTTATATGTAATAATAAGAAGGATGCCGGTGGCTTCTGTGTTTTTACAATTATTAGGTGACGATGCTTTAATATATTTTTTTTTCAGTCCATATACAAGGTGCTCCAAATATGAAGGTACCTTGAATGGAAAATTGTAAATTGAACCCACGATGTCTTTCAATTAAACGATCCATATTTTAACATTTCAATAATTATGATGGGAGTAGAATTGGGGTCAACTTCGTAGTGTTTCCTAGGACATTCCGTTTCTAGGTAAAACTAATTTCTTTTTACTATAAGTCCGATTTTTTAAACTAAAAGTTCTGAATATTAGAGGAAAACTCCTTTGAACTTCCATACATTTTTAAATGATCTAGGCTGAAGCACTCAATTTACGGATAACACACATTTTCTCCTAAGAAAAACATACATGTCAATTTCAACCACTCATTTATTCCTAAGAAAAACTTTAACATTTTATAAAACTATAAAAAACAAGATGGCGATGCAAGCATTTCGTATGTACAATGTTCTGTTACTTCAGTGTGTTAGAAGCTTAATATTTCGTGTCTCCTTCACGAGCTCGAATAAACTTCAAGACACCGCCTTGGCATACTTCATATATATTTTTGAAGTTCTTCTTGGGGTATGTTTTTCCTTTCTTCAACTAAAACATCTTTAAGCTGATGTAGTCTGAAATGCATTTGGACGCATGCTAACATGTCTATGTAACAAATCCCACATTTATCATTCGATGGGGTTAAGATGTGGACTCATCGCAGCCCAATTCAGGTTTCCAATACCTCGTTCTTGCAGGAAGTTAATGATAATTTTTGCAGTATATATGCCCAGGCGTTGTCTTGTATAAAGTCAAAATTTGGACCCACACCATAAGCAACAGGCACTACATGTTACCCTAGTTTAGTATCGATATAGCAGTTAGCGTTTAGATTCCCTTGGATGACCACAGATTGATTTGAGATGATTATTTGCCAAGTATCCAGATTGCCGAATATGTCGTCTTAAAGACGTCAATTTTTGGGCAACTTACGAATTCCCGGCGACGCAAATGATAAAGCGACGAGAACCGAATTAAGATCGTGTCTTCATCGTCAAAGCCGACTCAGCAAACTTGTTCCAGTTCCACATTTTTTTGTACGCCGTTCTTTTTGTGAGTAGAATCACTTGTCCGTTTCTATTACCTATTGGCACCGAACATTAACAAGACAAGAAGGATCATTTGAATATTTAAGTTGATTTTTTAAAAAAGCTATTGACCCCCATTTTGTTCCACTATCTTGAATTCGGGCCAAAACTTTACCAGTTTATCTCTATATCACACTTAGTTCTTGCACAAAATTTGAAATGAATCTAATTGTTTGCTGTCTATTATTCATACCAAAATGTTATCAGTTCATTCCTAACATTTGATGTTTGTGCAAAATTTGAGGAAATTGGATAATTAGTTTTTTAGTAATATTTTTTTGGATTTTTACCTAAATATTACCAGGTCATCCCCCAATTATTATGACCCTTATTTTTCGCCTAAAATGGAAGTCAATCTGATGAGTAGCTTTTAAGATATGGCGCGAATTGACAGACCGACAGACGGAATTGATGAACTATATTTTTTGGCATCTAGGGACGCTAAAACCTGAAAATATGTAAAACCTCAGGTGTTTTTTTTCACGATTACAAATATTTTATTTGGCCGCCGTTTTGTTCCGCCATCTTGAATTAGTACCACAGGTTTACTAGTTTATCTCTATACCTTAGGCTGAATTTTTAAATACTTATTTATAAATAAGCTGCCATTTCGTTCCGCCATCTTGGAATAAAATTTTCTACAGTTGATTTCCTTTTTTACTTAATTTTTACAAACAATACTTTTTATAATTATATTAAGATCTATCAATTAAACAACTTGCCGTTTTCCCAATTTTTCTTTTAAGATATATGAAGCAAAATAGGTTAGAATAATAATTATGGTTAGATATTTTTTAAATCACTCCGGTAAGTGAAGGTTTATTCATTTTAAATGCTAGCGGTTTGCATCAACCTCGTAAAAGCGCGAACATCTGCACAGCTGTATAAATTTTTCGGATTCGTCGGCGCGTTATTGTAAGCACAACATAAAAGTTCCGACGGACTGTGCTCCTTCCTGTCTTGTTGGTGGCTTAACGCGTGAACTCAATTCCCCTTCGCCTCGCCTTACGGCTAGCTGGTTTTTAGATGGTGGATTTTCGCCGGAATGTGGCACGCTTGCACAACGAAGCCGTTGCATACCGAGTTTGCCAAATTTGTGTGTGTATTTCAGTAATTAGGTGTTATTGGAGTTTTACTATTTCTATTACTTTATTTGTGTAGATTTTAGGATTTTTATTGGTATTACTGTTTTTATATAGGACTGTTATAATATTAAATTGAATGTATCTGGAGATTTTATTTAAATATTACAAGGTTGTTACCAGTACGTTGTATTTTTTATTCGGATAGATAATTACAATACAATCTATTTTTGTTCGATTGGATTTACTAAAAACAAAGGGTTATACCTTTTACTGACAAGTAATCTAAATTAGGATTGCTTAGAGAAATCCCTCGCCCATAGAATTTAACCGAATATTCAAAACAATGTTTGCCTTAAAATATTTTGAACAAGTAGAAGAATTATTATGGCCTGATAATTATGACACAACACTGTATCTTTCAGTGGCGGCTCGTGGTCGACTTTTCATGGGGGTCAATACATATAAAGTCATCTGAAAAATCAGACACACGAAGCAATAAAATGCCTTTCATACATACGTACATATTTCTACGAAAATAACGATTTACTTCTTTGTTTTTGTTTTTACTTGTTTGCTGAATTTTAAATTTCGGCAAAGCTCGACTACTGGTTTTAAATTCGAGTCGTTTCTCAAAGTTCAGCTCGCCAAAATAATTGAAACACACAATCCGCATTAAGCACATTAACTGATAAACATAATATTTAAGTTTCCTCGGAGCGGCTGTTGACCCAAACTTTGCCAACGTAAGCCGTATATTACCTATGCGCCCCTATGAAAATTTGATCGGGAACACTCGGGAATTGACCATTTGACCTAATGGAGGAGCCGCCACTAGTATCTTTTCTGCTACCCCATTAACTACTTAATATTTTATCGGATTACTCGTTACATTTGAAAAAGATAGCTGGAACCAGCATATAAAGGAGTTTGCTTGTTAGGTACTTTCTATTAGATATATTATATGTAATGCAAAGTAACTAAGTACCAATAAACACAAATATTCTGGGGGAATATTCCCCGTGCATTTCCCGTAATTTTTTTAACAAATAGTATGAATGTTAATGGTTTGCTATTTGTTAAACAAATATTTTAGAAACGGTTATTCCAATTTTTCCCTAGAAATAATTAGATTCACGAAGTATATTTAGTAAAATTATTTCCTGAGTCCAATAAATAATATTTAATGTGACAATATTTTTATTTAATACAACAAGGACAATAATTATTGAACTAAAAACACAATATAATTACTTAATACTTATTTTTACCAGACAGTTATGTCAGGCAATTTTCTTCATTTTTAACGATATACTTGTAATTAGATTTTTGATTTTTAACTTTATTTGAAACCATCATAAATTCGAAATTAATAAACTGAGTTTAATAAATAAAAAAACAGCAATAGGATTCGGATTCGTGATTTAAAAAACATGATTCGAGTCATTTGATTTGGGTACTTTTTATTACCAAAAGAAATGGTGATTCGAATCTTTTTCCAGTATTGTGATTTGGATCAAGCGTATTGTATACACATATTTGTGTAAAAACATTCCTCTATCATATTTTAGCTAGTTTTTTTAATTAAAAATTTCAATTGTGTTTGTTTCACTCCTTGTTCTCGGTGGTAACGGCTCATCTCGGCAAGGCACTGCCGCGTTCTTTCGCTTTTATTAAAATACATGTCATCAAATCATCCGCCACTAATCACCCAGCGCAAAACGGTTTGTGGGAGCTAAATTGATTTCATGCATTTTATTATATATGTAGCTGTGCGGACCAACGTTGCTTCAGTACATTCTAAAATTTCAAAAGCTGCCCCTACGTCTCCTCGGTCGACGTAAATATATAAAATACCTGAAGAGCAAAATATAATATGTATAATACATATTATTACTCATTTGTACTTTTGTTTACCAATCAAATCAATTTAAACGAGTAAATTCTTTTAGAATAAAGAGTTCTGAATAGCCCCCTCGAGTGCTGTCGTCCCTCGTAACCTTAAAAAACAGACAGATTTCTGCGAAAATGTCGGAAGGCTTGTGACCTACGATTTTCAAAGTCTCCGACTGCCAGTGATTTTACTCCTCGTAGTTAATATACTTTGGTATCTAGGTTTCCTAGATTCTCCCGTTTCCCTCGGTCTGTTGTTTTGGCTGTGCACAATATAGCCGAGAAACCATGTATCAGATTGACTTCTAATTTTGACCAAAAATCAAGGATCATTGGAAGAGGGTAACATTTTGGTAAAATCCATTATGTCGGAACAAAATGGTGGCCTCATAAAATGTTAAAAAATCTTTATTAAAAAACTACTTATCTAATGGTCCTCAAATTTTTCACAGTAATCAAGTTTGATGTAGGGATAAACTGGTAAAATTTAGGTGTGAAGTCATTATGGCGAAACAAAATGGCCATCTAATGGAATATTCAAAAATTCAGCCCCAAAAAACGATTCGGATACTTTTTCTTACCAAAAGGAGTCGTGATTTGAATCTTTTTCCAGGATTCGTGATTCGGATCAGGCGTATTGTATACACAGATTTGTGTAATAACGTTACTCTACCATAGTTTAAAGAGTTTTTATAATTAAAATCTTCATTTGTGTATGGAAACAGTTTGCGGGAGCTAAATTGATTTCATCCATTTTATTAAATACCTAGCCGAGTGGACCAACGTTGCTTCAGAAAAATCTAAAATTGTAAAAGCTGCCTCTACATCTCATTAATTTATCTAATTATCTAATTATTTTTATAACAAAATTAAAATTTACTATTCTTGTTTTAAAATTTAAATCTAAAAATAAGCCCTTGCCAAATGCTAAAACTGTGATGGATTAAGATAACGAATTTTTTATATTTAGGTTTATAGTTTACAAAACCGCACTTTTGTCTTGCTAAAATGTCAGTCATTTTAAAAATATGAAGTTAACGTTAACAACGAATCGCGTTCAACTGCGCATGCCATGTGCCAGTTTGTCGTTTATTGTTCCTTTGGGGTTCTTCTATTTTCTTATCGGAGAACCACCACTTTTTGGTTATTGTATTGTCATAGTTTAGGTATTGAACCGGCAGGCAAAAGTACAGCGTGGATGCGAAATCCGTGACAAGTCACGAAAAGTAGTGTTAAAATGTCGGGAAAAAATGTCCCTAAGTTTAACAAAGACTTACAAAAAGCATACCAAACATTCGGAAAAACTGAAACACAAAGTGACGTGTATTGTACTATTTGCAATAAAACTATATCCATTGCCAATAAAGGGAAATTAGATTTGGAGTAACATATTAGGTCCCAAAAATACATTAAGTCTGTTTGGTCGGCTTCGATGACGCAGTCTCTGGATAAATTTGTTTTTACAAAAAATACAAAAAAAGACGACCTAATATCTGCATGTGAAACTACGTTATGTTACCATACAGTCTTCTACTATTTTAGTAACTGATCAACGGACTGCACAACTTTATTGTTAAAAAAAATATTTAAGGATTCTAAAATTGAGACTAATTTATCGTCGGTGAAAACAAGGACCGCTGCTATTGTCAATAATGTAATAGCGCCATTTTCACTAAAAACTATCACATCGAATATTGATAGTGATATAATTAAGTTTATTGGATTTAATATGGATGGGAGTAACCATGGTTCTACAAAAATGTTTCCTGTGGTTATACTGTATTTTAATAAACATGGAGAAATATTGCAAAAGTTATTAGACGTGACGGAAACACCTGATGAGAAAGCCACCACGATAAGTGCATTACTGTTAAAAACTTTAAAGGACTTTAATTTATTACAAAAGTGTGTGGCATATTGTAGTGATAATTGCATTGCCAATATCGGCCGACTTAAACGCAAGGCGGAACTCTGAGTAAGAAATCTCTTATCGTATCGTGGGGGTTGGGTGTCCATACTAAATAACTGTATTCAGCATGCTGCTGATAGTTATAGAATATATATAGAGTCTGTCATTATGAAAATATATAGTCATTTTTCAATTTTTACGGTGAGGACCGAAAAACTATAAATTTCTGTGAGTTTGTAGAAGTGGACTACAATCAACACCTTAGCCATTCAAAAACCTAATAGCGTCTGTCATTATGAAAATATATAGTCATTTTTCAGTTTCTACGGTGAGAACCGAAAAACTAAAGATTTCTGTGAGTTTGTAGAAGTTGACTACAAACAACACCTTAGCCATTCAAAAACTAAATGGCTTTTTCTTTTTCCGGCCAGTGAGAGAATCCGACAACTGTATGAACCTTTAAAATTATACATTCTATCAGAATTACCTTTAGTTCATTCATTCTTTAGCCCATATATTTCACAGCAATATTAAAAAAATGCAGAAACATGATAATCCACTCCTTCAAATTGAGGACTTGTTAGAGAATGTCCAAAATACTCTTTCCAACCCTTTGGAAAATAATTTCACACCAACAGCGACTAGAACAATATTATCAAAAAATTGTAAGTTGGAAAATGAATGCCTAGCTTAAAAAAAATATCTTACAAATTTCTGAAAACACCCAGAAATATTTGTCACTATGGACATCACTTTTCCGAATATAAGATATTCAAATGGATGCATTTAAATAGACGTGATAATCTATCGTGGGAGGATGTATCAAGAATTATTGAATTTTTACATCAAAAGAATATGCCCGTAGATGAGTCAAAATGTATCGACCAATTTCCCAATTTAGATTCTTGGAAAATCAGGGTCTTCAGCTTCTACAAGTACCAATGATTCTTTTCAAAAATCGGCTGCCGAAAAATGGATGTGCTTTTTTTTGTTTAAATTACAATCATCTGACTTTCTAACAATATGTCAGTATTTTTTGCCATAACTGCACACAATGCACAACTGGAGAGCATTTTACAGCCTGATGCAAAGCCAATGGACTGACGAACGCAATAGGTTAGAAGTTCGGTGGGTAAAGAATTTGTTAATGGCAAAAGTGAATTACAAAATGAACTGCAAGGATTTTTTGATTTTATCATTGATAAAAAAGAATTTTTGGTTGCCGTCCGCAGTTCTGAAAAATATTTATATATTTAGCCACTGCCAAGATTACCTCACAGTATAAGGTCGATCGTACGACGATGCCAAGCCTAGCCAGGAACGCCAATGTTTATACCAATTTATATTATGGTGAATATGTTTAAATATGATGCAATAAAATTACATACAAAGAATTGTAATGTGTTTCCAGCATTAGTTTCTAAGCAGTATAAAGAAATTACTTTTATTGCAAAATAGTAAAATACAAACTAAAATACCCAAAGCCTCAGATCAGATTACACCAGTAAAAAGAGTTTTAGTTTGATATGACAAACCCGATCGACCACTCCACGTATTAGACCATCCCACTGTGGTATTAGACCATCACACTTTCTTTGACAAGCGATCCTTCTAGTAAAAAAGTATTATAGTCTACAGTAAAGATTGTTACAGGGTCACGTGACTGGCGTGGCTTAAAAACCAATAGCGGGTCGTGGAACTACAATAAATTTTAACCATAAAGAAATGAATTTGCTAAAAAATAGTTTATTAAATACCAAGCTTTTCTTAGCGTCACTATTGCATATGTTTTAATGTATTATTGTGTATTTGTTGATATGGTTCAAATCTTCTAATTATATGTCGCCTTACTTCAAGATGCAACGTTCTAAAGGTGCGGTGACATTAGAAGAACATTGATTTTTTAAATATTTAATAAATAAGTTTTATTTACTTTGTCTTGGACCTCGCGAAACTAGGAGCTTAAGTTGACCTAACTATGGTGCGGCAATGTGAGTTTGTAAAAAAATGGCTGTTTAAGTTTGGAATTTTCTATTAATCACTAAGTAAACAGCAAAATTTTCTTTTTCAGGACACATGTCTAATGGAAGATACTTTATTCACTTATTTTGGGTCACATGACGTATTGACCAATCCGGTTCGGTATAATAGAACGTTTATTTCGTCGGGGGTCATGTGAAAATCCTCAGAAGCAAAATGAAACAAATACAAAAAAGACTCACCTCAGAGTCTTTCTTGTATTTGTTTACGATTACAATAGTTTTTCCTATCAGGGAATTAAAATAATTATAGAATATATCTATACTATATTAAAATAGCCAAAGAGCGTCTCACGCTCAAAAAAACGTACTGCGATTTCGAAAATCACTAGATTTTGGATGAAATCTGGGGAAATAATAAAGTTTCGGAGGATTTCGCGCTTTTTTTAAATTTTCACTTGAGTTGGGCCAATTTTTATACAAGTGTTGTCAGGTAAAGGAATTTAAATGGTGATTCTCTGGGTATTAAAAGTAAAAATGTGTTCGTAAACATGTTCTAAACTGGTTAGAATTTAAGATTTAGGATATTGAAAATTAAAAAAATCTTTTATTTTTTAAATTTTAGCCATTAACATGGAAAAACAACATAACAATTGACTTTCCTCGCTAGCGGAAAGAATTCTAGATGCAAAAAACATGTTTTGTATAAAACTGTTATTTTTATATCATCTGCTGATGATGCTAACTTGGTTAGCGAAACGCGCGTCCAGAACTTAACAAGTTGCGGTGTAGTGTAGTTAGAACTCTTGTATTTTGAGCATTGATTATAGTTTAAAACTCTAACAATAGTATTTACTAAAGAGGTTAAAATTTAGACAAGATCTAACTTGACAGTTACAGGTTTAAGAAAACATTTTTAGCAACTGAACAAATAATTTTCCTAATGTCACAATTACAAAATGACAGTGACATAAGGCAAACATAACTAAAAACTAACGTTTAATAATATATAAATAACTTACCTAACCTATTGGTTTGATTTTAATAGTGAAGTAGGGAACGATTATTTCTTTGATATTTGTAAAAACACCTATTTGCCTCATTAAGGAATAGGTAAGAATCCTTCCTTCTGTCAACGATAATGAAGCATGGCCCATTTCTTCATTTTCGTACATCAAATATTTTAACAGGTCGTCATTTTGTTTCGCCATATTGAATTCATACCAATATTTTTTTGTATCAGACGTAATTTTTGTGGAAAATTAAATAAAATTAAAGTTAATCGAGTCAGTGGATTTTTTAGCTATACCGGGACACACCGACCGACAGTAATAAAAAACCATGAAGATCTGTAAAAAACGATGATTTTTTCACGATTAATGATATTTCTTTACGCGGGAAGTGAAAACTCTCGCCGCCACTGGCATTCGTCAACAAATGGCCACGGCTTGAACATTGGCCATCCCCACTTCTAGTTTTATCGTAAACATATTCCGATAGAATGTGAAAAATAGGGGAACCATGTTGGCGCATACCCCTAACGTGATTTATGAATGACATTAATTCTCACTCTAAGGCTTCAACAACACAATCAAACTATGTTAAAATTGTAAACAAGTATATTAATAATCCAAATAATTATACAGCTATAAAATCACTATAGAAACTATAAAAAGCATTTATAATTTTGTTTTTATTTCAAAAGTGTTTTCATTAAGAATTCTTATTTGTAGTAAAAAGTGTGAAAGACCATTAAAGCAGCTTAGCTTAGAACTGGATATTTAGGTTTTCTAATGTTTTAGGTAAGAAAATGTATGTACTCAATTAAAACGAATTAATAGTTCAAGTCAAGCTGCCGATTTAACATTCAACAAAATGGTTTTTAAAATGAGTAGGAAAATAAAAGTACAGCCAATAGCAGTCCGTCGCAGAAAACTATCATTCAAAGGAGCAAGGACAAAAAATCGGATTCACTCGGGAAGGCCCCTAAAAAAAAGACATTCTTTATTTAGTAATTTAAGAAGCAATGTTCCAAATGCTAACAAACAAATCCTTTGTAATGTGTACATTATTTAATTCCATGTGCACCATTTTTGTTTTACAGGAAATACATTATTATATAATATAAACAATCTGTTCTGTTCTTAATATAATAAACACAATCTGTTCTGTTCTCTTTGGTTTTATTTTTGCTTAAGAAAACGGTAAGTAAAATATAAAATAACAATTATTTTAAACCATTCTGATTATTCTGGGAAGTACATGAACCGAAAAATTGTGATATTTTGATTATTCTATGACATAATGGTAATGTACAGTTAGCAGGTCATTGATTATGCATTTTAAGAAAAAGGGATTCCAAACATTGTAGTAAAGAAAACGTAACATAAAATATTATAGCAAATACAGGGTGGCGCAATAGTATGAAAAAGTATCATATTTCCATTGTTTTTCACAATTTTGAAATAAAAAAATCATACATGTTGCACAATAAAAAAAGATTCACAATTTAAAAGTATTTCTTGTTATGCAAGTTATTTCGCAAAAACGAGGAATCTAAAAAACAATTTGTTTAATGGCACCCCTTATATATGATTGCATTTTTGGATTCTCCGGAAAATTCTAGACATTTTTCATTTATATGATACCTATAATCAACTGTTTTTGAACTAGAAACAGTTGAAAATAAATATTTTACTAAATTTATCTAATAACTACGGTGGGAAAAAAGTTCCTATCCTCGTTCTAAAACAAATTAAACGCATGACGAATGATCTTTAAATTTCCTCTACGCTTCAAAGCCATAAGTGTGCTGATATACAGTAGGAATTAATAAAACGCGTCTGGCGTACTTACTTTTAAACTACGCTTTTAAAAAAGTACCAGACTCCAGCACATAATTTGCGTATGATTTAAATGGTTGTTAAAAGCGAATGATTTTTAAGTTTCCTACTATATTTCAACACCATAAGTGTGCTGACACATAGTAGAAATTCATAAAATGCCGCAGAGATACCATAATTTACTTTAGACTTCAAAAAGTTAATGCGTTTTGAGATGTTCTAAGTCACTATAGCATTCGGACTTAGCAGCTATCATCTCTATATCTTTTAGAAGTCATATCATATCAAAGTCTCTAGAACATTGTCCTCGACGTGTGTTAGTTGGCAGAATAGTGGCTTTTTTAGCAATATTGAAAAGTTCTTTGAAATGGTCCTCGTTTCTAAATTCAATAATTCGTTGCTTGGCAAGGTTTATTTGCGAAATGCAGTAATTTATATCTAAATGCTTAACTGTAATATTTGAAACAGTACATCAGTGCAACTAAAAATTTGTTTATAAATATGCGTTAAAAGGCAAAATTCGAAAACATTAAAATTCTTTAGAAATCCTTTTGCACCATTAATAAATTCTGTTCCAGAACTTAAGTCATTAATAATAGTTTCAAATACTATAATTAAATTGTCCCATTCATTAGCCACTAAGTTTAAAATTTTAGACCGTGTATAACATCGCGTTTCTACAGCTCGCGGAATTCTTTTACCTACTATCTGATTAAGCACAAAAGACCGTTTTGGTGATTGGTGGAAATAATTTGGTATTCCTAATAAAGTGGCAAAAAATATACGACTTTGGGTAATCAGTTTTGTTCCCTGTTGTAAAACTAGATTTAATCTGTGGGCGCAACAATGAGTAAACATAGCTAAAGAAGCAATAGATCTAACTTTTGTTTGAAGCCCATTTATTTCACCTGCCATAACACTAGCCCCATCGTAACACTGCGCGACCAATTTATTTTTAAAGTCATAAGGCTCTAAGCTGTTTTGTATTAAATGAAAAAGGCTCTCTGCTGTTCTATTATCGCTAACGTCAAAAAATCCTAAAAATCTTTCTTTTAAAGATCCGTTGGTCACATACCTAACTGTTATCGAACACTGTGATTTTTCTGTTATATCAGTACTATCATCCGCAATTACGCCAAAAAAACAACAATCGGTGTCATTGATTTCTTTTTTTATATATTCTTGAATATAGTCATGTATGCAACCAATTAGTTCATTTTGTATAGTCTTAGATTGTCCCGTAAAAATATTACTAAATTTAGCACAATGTTCAGTAAGTTCGGCATTTCTTTTTATTAAGCATGCAAATATTTCCTTAAAATTGCCACGGTTAAAAGAATCTGTTGTTTCATTATGACCTCGAAATGCCAAGTCCTGTTTACCCAAAGTAATAGTAACATCAATTAAATAATTTAATAATAAACGGTTTTTTCGAACATTTTCATTATAAACAATTTTATTAAGACTTGCATTTTCTTGTAGTGCATCCGCAATAGTCGCCCTATTTTGCTCCAGTCTTGTAAGTGCTACCGAATTTTTAATATGCTCTCTTGAACTTTCATGCGATTTTACTGCTCGTGAAAAATTTTTTAAATCCGAATATCCGCCCCCTGAACTCCAATTATTTTTGACGCAACCTAATAAAACACAAGGCCAACAATATAAGCTTTCTTTATAAATACTTCCGCATAGCCACCTATAAGTTTCGTACCAAGATATTTGAAAAGTTCTTGAATATTTTTTACCTTGCCTCTTATCATTAAATATTGCTAAAATTTTCGGCGTCGGACGGCTACCTAATATCTGTTTCTTTTCAGTTTCGCTTCTTCTTAAAAAAGGCGTTTCAATTAATGAAGCAATAATGTCGTGAATAGGATTCATCTCAAAAGCAAAAAGCAAATACAAAAAATGGAACGGTCCAACATACCAAATCAAAACAAAACAAAAACTTACTCACGCGTATTTATTCACCTTAAAAGACAGAACGCCCTCAATCAGCGATTATCGCAATCTATTTCCTATTTCTTTCTCAGCCGCACGCACCACGTAAAAAGAAGCCGTTGGAATATTTCGCTAGTTATGTGATTTAAATAACCAATAAAAGCATATCCAAGCTACAGATTTATCGCCTCAAGAATGCATTAGAAAACGCGTGCATCGGCAATCGCCATCCCGCTCTGTCGTAATCAGGTGACTCGCCGGCATCGGCACCGGCCGTTGATAAATAGGTCAGAAGTCGAAACTTTCCAAGCTAACATTATTTCGCCTCATTCGAGAGCACTTTCTTTAGGAATGGGTTTGTACGGATGGCACGGTCGGTTTTTTGATGTGGTCAGAATTTATTTTCTAAAATATTTATTATGGGATTATATTTTGTTTTTTTTTTAATGTTATTATTATGTTGTAAAACTGTTAAAAAGTATATTTCTAATTGGTAATAGATAAAAAGTTATATAAAAAAATTCTCTTTTCCTTTATTTTGGGGGTGAGGCGCGGCCTCAGAGGCCTACCCTGACGAGCCGCCACTGCTTCAACTAAGGGATATCTGCAAAAAATTTGGATGAATACATCTCCCTACGTCGACGTATATTTCACTGACATTTTCAGTTCTATTTTTTGTTTAGGAACTGATAAAATACCGGTACCGACTAGAAACAAACATTCATTTAAATTTGTAAACTGCGCATAATAACGAGAATGGCGTGTCACCAGAGTGCGTTGTTGGAGGTTGATTGCTTCGTAAACTATGCACCGCTGTTTCTCTTCGGCTACTTGCCGGCGACTGAGTATGCATAAGAGTGTGTGTCTTAATAGCCTTCTTTTCGACAATATTTCTTTTTTCTTTATAAGGTTGGCAATCCAAATTTTAAATTGAAGAACAATATACTTTTGACGTGCATTGTTATCAACTTGAAACTGTTCAGGAGTAAATAATTTTCTAAAAGATCATGCTTCCTCAAATATATAGTGGACATAAGAGAAAAAATAGTATAAAATACTTTTTTCATAAGGCATTTATTCTAACTCGGCTTATGAAACCAATGTTTTAATATTGTATTATCTATTACATGCAGCATAAGCTTTATTACAACTCCCATTTCAAGTTGTTTAAGTTATATAATGCGCTTTAGTACATTACTACGAATGTAATGATTTTTATTACTTTATTAAAAGATACTGAAAATGTTAACAGTTATTTATTCCGAACCTATAGTAAATCAAATAGCCGTTTGGAGGTTTGGTTATTAAAAATATTATTTTTGCATTAAAATTTTTATAACGTAATTTGAAACTGTTGATATCGTAGATGAAATATTATATGTTACACATCACTTATACTGTAATAGCATATTACATAACGAGAATGGTAACGTGCTCATTACAAACGAGGAAGAATACTATACGAGCGAGGGGAGGGCTGTAACCGAGTGAGCTTATAATAAGCTAATTACCATTCAAATTGTGTATTATACTTTTTCTACGACTATTTTTCAAATACCGGGTAGTGCCTTGTTTAAGTTTTAACTAATAACCATTATTATTACCGATTTGAACCTCAAATCTCAAAAATAATGTCGCAGTCACTGGTCAATACAAACAATTAAAAATGTCAAAAAATCAAAACAAAGGTAACGCGATGCAGATACATCTCGGCATTTGAGAGGTTCAAGGATAACTACATTGCCATACTATGCATCATAATCCACAGCTGTGCGATATGTATCATAACGCATAACTGTGCGATATTACCCTCTAAGAATGGTTTTACTTATTGAGTAAACTATACGTAATAGAATGTTAACTAATACAGAAATAGAAAAATAACTATTATTACACAATTAGTGATGCGAGTGTTAACAATTATTTACTTTCACAAGATTTATTCCTTTACACCTGCGGTCAATCGTATTATTGCACTCGTGTGACTACCACGGTGTGATAATATTTATACTGCACTAGTAATGTAAATAAATATTTAGTTTAATTATTGAAGTATAGATAGACTTATTTTTAAGTGCCGATTATTTTGTAGGTTATAAAACAACTAATTATTGTAAAGTAAGCCATTCAAACTTTCAGCAAAACAGAGGAGCATATGAATATGAACAAAAAGCGCAATTTGAAAAGTCACTTCTCACTGAAAACTTTCATCATTAGAGCATTTCAGAGAGCTAATTTTAAAGTTTTAGGTAATTTGATTTCAAACGTTCTTATGTAATAAGAGTAAAAGTTCGTGTTTTGGGGGGTTCTAGGTTAAATGAATTTTTGGATCCTCCTTCTTGATTTTAAAAGAATTTTGTTTTCATATTGACGACTGACAATGAAAAAAAACCTTGAATAATTTTGGGACAAAAAATATATTCTGCATTTTACCAAGGCTTATTCGCGGATCGGTTCATCATACGAGATGGACCGGGTCAAAATTGTTTTCGATTGACAATATCGATAAGAAAAGAAAAATAAATCGTGGGCATGTTCGCAAAAAAATGAAGAATGATAACCACCAGACTATTAGACAGGTCTTATCAGACTTATTCAGTTAGCGTTGTAACCAAGTTGACAGATGCAAGAAACTTGGAGAAGAAACATCAACATATAAGTATGGAGTAGGAAAGCTCAATTGAATATAAAAATGAAGAAATTAAAAAATAATAAAATGGCAAATAAAAAAAAACCATGAAAATTTACAAATTGTTGACAAAGAAGAATTATAACCAAAAATGTGACACAAATGTACTATATTTAGAAATAATTATAGGAAAGGTTTAACTGATTGCTTTCAAAGATGTAGGCTGAAATTTTGGATGAAAGTGTATTACCTAAACAAAAAGGAGATGCTAAGACACCAGGAAAAAAGCAGCAAATAGTGCATTATTGCAAGGTGTGTTAACAATTAAACTTATAATTTCATAAGAACACAAAATAACAAAGAAATCCTTGATTAAATTAATAAATAATGCAAAATTAAAAGTAGCTGTAAAAAATCGATATAAAAAAAGAAGGAACAATTAAAATTCATTGTGCAAGTAAACAAGATGTAAAAATAATCGAGACAGAGGTGGAAAAAGACTTCTTCAAAATTATGTTGCTGACAGGGCTGTCAGAAAATGAGTTGGTAAATATTTAAGTTGCTTGCAATACTTTTAAAAAAAATCGAATATAAGTGTGAAGATCATTTAAAAAAACGAAAACCAAATATTTGGCAATAATAGAAATTGATAGTAAAAATTTTATTAGGATATTATGAAGACGGTGTTTGAGTATTATAAATTTGTTTGTTTGTTCAGTATTTGGTATTATAACATGCTGAACTGCACAAAAACTCAAAAATGTCTAAAATGTGGAAATTAAGGTCATAGTGCTACTATGTGCACCAAAACTGAAGAAAACATATGTCTAAATTATGATGAAGGCAATAAAAATTTAAGCTCGTTCTGCCGGGACTTGCATTGTCTTTATTTTTTTGGTTTCACAACGTTTCGAATGATAACCATCTCCAATCGTTTTCAAATGAAAAGACATATACGATATATTAGGTACAAATATAATATTAGGCATGAACATATACATGTACTAGTAACTTAAATAACCTGAAAAACGGACTTATTTGTAGTAATTATTATTAAGATATATTAAAATTCAAAAGGCTTTTATTAGATCCAGCAGAGTTGCTCATCCAACCACCTTTAAATTTTATTATTAACACTACTATTTCTTATATAACATTTACCTAGTAAAAACGAATACACAATATTATTATATATAATTTCATTATTAAAATTAGATTAGATCATAAGATTATTAATTCTTATTTTAAATTATTTTAGAAAATAAATGTGAGTTAAGGTGCTTTTTAAATGTTACCGATGTGTGACAAGACTTAATGTGATTCGGCAAAGCGTTAAAAATTTTAGCGTTTAAATAGTGAGTTTCTAAGGTAAGCGGTATAACGTTTTGGCATTTGGTAAAACTCGTGATATCTGGTGACCCGGTTGTGAACGTAAGAGCTTTTGCGTAACTTTTCAAACAAATATGAAGGGGTTGCGGCTTGTCCGACCCTGAACATTAGAGATGCCATGTGAACTGAAATCTTTCGGCAAGATATAGCCACTTAGAATCAAAAAACGAATACAAGAATTTTGCAACTTTTGCAGGCTATTCTTGTCAAGGACCATCAATGACGACCAATTCACAACATCTGCGTAATCTATTGTGGAGAGTATTAGTGAATCGCACAGTCTCAGTCCTACTAGAGTACAAAAAACGTTTTTGTAGATATAGAGAGTTTTTAATTTATAATAGGCCTTGTTAAGTAGTTCCGAGACTTATTTGAGGTTGCGATCCATGTGAATTCCCAAATTCTTACAGCAGTCTGAAAAGGTTAATTTTTGATTATTCAAGGTTAATAAGAAGTTTCTATCCCGCACGATTATGTATTTATTCTTATCAAAAATAACTACTTTTGTTTTACTTTCATTTAGTTTCAGGCTATGTATACGGCAGGTAAATGTGATATGATGCCAAGCTCGTTATTTATATGTCTCAACAAGATTGCTGGACTGAAAGTGAGCATAAAGTTGCATATTATCTGCATATTATAAGATGAATAAAATTTGATGACTACAGAAATACGAAATGTAGAAAATTTACACAAGATTATACATCTATTAAATAAATAGGTGAGATCTGGCAAAAGACATGGACAAACCAAGATCAATTTTTTGTTAAGGCCATCAGCTCCTTAGGCATTCGTTTTAATCTGAGAAATCAGTAGTTCTATAACTACCTACTCTCCTTGACTATACATTTTACCAATTAGTGACCAAAGAAAAGATTTATTTTTGAGCTAAAAATAAAAAATAATACAACCAAAGTTTAACCGACTAAAACTAGCCATTCAGATTGATAAAACTCGTGTATGTTTACTTGAATTCCAGATAAAAACCCGTGTCACTTGCAGAACAAACTTTATCTTTCCATATTTCATCCTTCGTCAATAGAGCATCATAACGCTTCTTCGTCAAATCTTCAAAAACTCTTCTGATGTTCTGGATACAATTTACTGGGGTAGACCGGGATTTATCTCTGCCCCCACTAAATTGACCATAGCTAAAGGCATTATCAGTATCTCTAGTGCTATAAGAAATATTAAGATTTCATTGATAAATTCATTTATTGCATTAATTCTTATCTTTAAACGTCAAAATTTTATGAATTAGCAAAGAATGTCTTTTGGAAAACTGTTCCATGGTGTCAAATTTTGACATCGACTGTTTCCAGACTGCAAAAGGCCGATGATTTTTTCGTTAGTTAATTTTAAGTAGTTTGCAACTTTTGTCAGTTCAAGTCAATATTATCAAAACGGTCAGCTAACTTACTTAAAAGTTTTTCTATTAGTGCAGAGTACACTTTAAAAATCATTTTTCTGATAGTTCCGACGCCATCGTTCGCCGAAGAGTCAATATTTTCGGAAAAATTGTATTTCAATTGACGGAATGTATTAAACACCCTGTGGATTATCAGAGATGTCTCTTTTACATACTAATTATGCACATACAACACGTATGTTAGATAGTTAGTACACTCCCTGTCTAGTTCTAGTAAATAGTATCAGAAATCATATAAATGAACCAAAAAGTGTCTCGGCCCACTAGTTATCAGTCTTTTAAATCAAAAATCTAAATACAAATCGGTATCTTCCTACATCTTTTTATTTAGCGCTATTTTGTTCTACTAGTTTCTTCCTATGCCGCATTTAATTTTTCGGCATAATTAAAAATAAATAGAATATGTTGTTATATCTATATAATTTAATTCTGGCACAAAATTTGAAATTAATCTAATAAGTAGTTTTTTCAGGTTGATTTTTGTGCAAATTCTGAGGTAAATTGGTTAATTTATTTTTTGTAATAATTTTTTTAATAGATATACAGACAGAACGACAGATTTGAGATTTTTTTTTTGCATCTAGGAACCCTAGAACTTGAAAATATGTAAAATCCTGGGAGATCTTTCAGGATTACAAACATTTTACTTGACCGCCATTTTGTTTCGCTACCTTGGATTCGTACCAAAATTTTACCAGTTTATTCCGACGTAATACTTGATGTTTGTGCAAAATTTGAGGTAAATTGGTTGAGTACTTCTAGGGCATCATTTTGTTTCGCCATATAGGATTTTGACCAAACTGTGACTATATTATCTCCCTTAAGTTTCGACCAAAACTTGATGTGTGTTTCTAAAAACCTGGGAAGGTGATTTTTTCACGATTACAATATTTCCCTCTTACGAAGAAAGTTAAAACGTATCGATAACCCTTTAGAATACTACATAACTACGTAAGAAAGAAATTCCGTCTCCTCAATTTTAACTAATCCACACAGAGAAGACTTTCATAACTACCTTGTTTTTCAAATAATTAAATAAACAAAAAATATAATCAAAAATGTACTGCAAAGTAACAAAATTACAAATTCAAAATAATAAAGAAAATTACATAACGATTCCCAACTGGAATTATGTGGCAAAAAGTTTTTCTTAGATAAAAATTGTTTTTACATTATGCCGTTATGGTGTTAATGTAAATATCTAAACTTGGAGACATTTTTATATACTGACTGATTTAATTTATATACTGACGTGCTTATAGGTCGAAGACTTTAATGCACAACACGAAGGTTGGGGCTCTAACTTGCAAAATATAGAACATATCCTTAAGGCAATTGAAAATTCAAAAATAATAAATTTAAACAAAGGCAAGGAAACAGGAAACTAGATTAACTGTTAATTAAAACTTGAAATCTTGCTTTGATATTAGTCTTACTTCCGCTAATTTAGACTTCTTTATAAATTGGAGCATATACTCAGATACATTAGGCGCAGATCATTTTTCAATTACCTTAAAATTTCATGTGCAATATAAATTAGATCGATTTGTATATCCAACTAGAAAGTGGTGTATAGATTCAACTGAATGGGGAGTATATAGCCAAACTTTTTTAAAACTTATATCAATAATGGTCCTTGTTTAAGGGATATTAACTATATACTTAATTATTTTATAGACAGCGGGATATATGTATCGTTTCCAAGGAGACCGCTGACGCAATGGATCCTCACACATGCAATTTTGGGAACTGATACCGTTTTTTCTGAAGCAGATTCCCAGGCCTGAAGGTTTCATTCTGTTTTAATATAAAGGCATAAGGCATTCTTTTTCTTGACTTCTTACTGTAAAAACGTATATTTGAAATAATATTTCAAAACAAAGTTTTATTTTACTTACTGGCGCAGTCGGTAAGATAGGGCAGTAGTAATTATTTCGAATCGACCGAAAGAAGTTGCTGCGTGTGGTTTCAAACCTTTGGCGAGCATCCGGTGAACCTACGGTGAGCTGCATAAGAAGAGGATCAGAAAGGGAGAAGAAATACTATATTAGTGATATTTTTAGTAGTTTAAAATTCCTGTATATTAAAAGAAGTCTATATTAAGAATAAAATATAAAAGATAATACCCGTACTAAGAAGAGTGTATGATATACCAAAAACAAAACTTATTTTTGTAGAATTAGTAATAAAAATAATAAAAATTACACGATTTGAATCAATTTATGAATGAATTAGGGGAAATAATAAATAGTTTAAGTTCTGTTACGTTAAAGTCTAAAACTCAGAAGCCAAAAACAACCCAAAATATGGAAGGCAAAGTTTCAGGTCAGCACAAATTTAAATAAAAGTAAAATAGAAAATATTAACCGTTTGGTGGCGATAGCAATATTTTAAATAAATTTGTCAAAAGATGTGACGATTTAGTTAATAAATATAAACCATTAAAAGATAACTATTTCGACCAACATATTTTCGAATATACCCAAGAAAAATTAAATGGCCTAGCAAAAGCCATGATTGGCTTTTTCAAGAACTAACAACAACAAGACTCTACAAGGGGAACATTTAATAGATTTTGGTAGTAGGCTACAATTAATAAGAAGTACGAAGAATCAATAACGATGTAAATTTATTTATAGACGTATCATATAAATTATTATGATAAAACTGTTTTATTGCAGGGTATACTGGTACACTAAAAAATAACATGCATTTATAAAAGCCCGTGTCTTTAGAAGATGCAATGGCATATATTAGCGAATTGATAATTGTCAGTTATACTGACTGATTATTATTTCAACACACAAAATTGTCATGGCCCCTATAAAAACGAAAACCCAAATAATACGCAAAATTTGGAGGAACAAACAACAAAACTGACTTAAAATGGAACCAATCTAGAAAATCTACAACATTTTCAAGACGCAGAGCCGGACGACGCCCAGATTTAATAGAAATAAATATTTCATCAAATAACTCACATGTTGAAACGAATAAAACAAAAATTTAAATTATTAATCGACATAGGAAGTTCGCGCTCTATTTTAAAACTATCGATCCCAGAAAAATTTTACCCGAATTATATATATCAAGCAAATAATATGATGAAAACAGCAATTGGTAGCCAAACCTCATGTTTTCAGGATTCGATACAAGCTTTTACAGAATTTCGTACGAATTATATCGTTTTTGTTTTATTTGATTTTAATGATTATTTTGATGGAGTCTTAGGTTTAACAGGTCTTGTAGCTATGAATTGATTTAATAAATAAAAAACTAGTAGGTAAAAATATCGAAATACCGTGTAAATATAGACAACCAGAAATGTGAATTTTTCATTTTCTTTAAATCCGAATGAAAACATAATATATATTCTAAAAATTCCATTTCTATAACTTTAACAGAACCTATTCCTGTAGATTCTTTTGAAATTTTCGCCTTGGAAAATGTTACCCAAAATTGTCAAAATTTCAAAACCCAATTTCAAACACTAGACATAGAAAAGGCAGTTCGCATAGATCACGTCAGGAACAGTGCAGGAAAAGCTGCTATTTTTAAATTGTGTAGAGAATTTCAGACGTTTTCTACAAACCAGGTGATATACTATCTTTTACTTTAAAAATAAAACACGAAATAAGGACAACAGATAATATTTCTGTCCATAAAAAATCTTATAGGTATTATAACCTACCTTTGTTCATAAAGAAGAGGTCCCACGTCTGATTAATCAAATGCTTGACAAAGGCATAAGTCTTCACCTATAAAAATATTTTGTAGTAATTAAGATATATTTTAAAACAAACCTAACAAATTCTATTTCTTATCAAGGTTTATCCGAAAAGGCTATTCTAAGAACGGAATGCCTAATACAAATAACTCAGGAAAAATTAGAAAATCTACACCCAAATATCAGAAATAAAAGAGGTCTTATAGAACTAGTAGGAAAAACAAATAAATGGTTATTTGGCTCTCCGACGTCGGCGAGCGTTATGATAGGGCAATTAAAAATCTCGAACAAAACCAGAAAAACAACATAATAGAACTAAACTCTCAAATGTCTCTACCCAAACAACTAATTAATAGCTATAATAAAACAATTTCAATTTTACAGACAAATCAAGAAAAATTGGAATATAGTTTAAAAATATTTAGGGAAACGAAAGAAGAATATATTAGCCATCAAAGCATAATTTACCAGATAAAGCAAGACTGTCAAAATTTAGTAAATTTCATTGACAATTTCGAAGATGCGATTATATTTGCAAAATTAAATACGTTACATAACAGTATTAGAAATGAGAGAACTATGAAATTAATTAAAATTAATGTATAATAATCACGAAACACCAAATTTTAAAGACATACTCTGGTACTACCAGTTTTTTGGCACACAGTTTTTCAAATAGAAAGGTAATTTTTGCTATTCATGTCCCTATAATTAGGCCCACAGCCTTTACCTTCTTCAAATTTTTCTTGTAATCCAAAATCAAAAAGATATTTATTCCCAAATACCTAGCACGCACAGAAGAAAAAACACAATTCAAAGAAGTTAGCTGTCCCCTGCTAGAAGAGACGTATTACTGGAATGAAGATTCCACCCCCACGTTGCACTCTCCACCTATTGAAAGGTTCCAAATTAAATGATGATTGCCAATTAGTCTTACCAGTAAAGGAAGAAAGAATATTTTTAAATTGCCGAACAGACCAATACATCGAAATTAACCATCCCGTCCAACTTTAAATATCAAAAATGTGCCAAATTTAAGTAAAACCAAAAACATTTACAAACGACATACGTATAACACCAGGAAAACCACTTTTACAGCCAGAAATTCAAATTTTGAATTTAAGAACAAGAAATGCTCACCAAACACCAAATCTTACCAAAATTAACTTCGAGGAGATCTATCGTCTAAAGGATATGGCTAATAAAGTATTACGAATTGAAGAACAAAAATCAATAAATATGTTTCGAGTGATTAGTATCTCTACGATACTGATAATTGCCATTTATACCGGACTACTAGTTAGAATCGAAGAACGTTGACTAATTACCTCATGACCATTTCACGAAAAAGAAGATAAATAATAATACCGATGCTTGAAAAACCGCATCCATTGTTTTTTCAACTTAATAAGGAAGGAGCTACATGTACCGTTCACAAGGAAACCGCTGACATAAAGTATTCTCACCCTGGCAATTTCGAGAACTGATACCGTTTTTGCTGATGCAGATTCTCAGGCCTGAATGTTTCATTCTGTTTTAATATAATTTTATAAAGCATTCTCTTTTTTGACTTCTTACTGTAAAAACGTATATTTGAATAACATTTTTGTTTAAAAACAAAATCTCCGGCAAAATGAGAGGAAGATTTAGAAATGTATGATGATAAGGCAGAGTCCGATAATGCATTAGAAAAGGATGATTTTTATTTTCCCGTGAAGAAAAAGCAGCCCCTTTAATCAAACAAACTGAATAAATGATCTAGTTCGGGACCTCCACTTGTTCACAAAAGCAAGCTGAACTATTAGATTCAAGATTACAACAATGGAATTTACTAGCCATTGGAACCAAAGTTACAATATTTAGAAAACCGTAACCATGAGCAAAAATGTAGTGATGTTAAATTAACTGCGTTGAGGTCTTTTAAAATAATTGTTTCGGACTTTTCAGGAAACAAAAAAGTAGAAAAGTACGAAAAACTTGTAGAAGAACTACTTGAAAACTGCTGCAAATGTTTTTTTTTCCCAAAAATTTGGGTGTGATTAGTGACGAGCAAGGAGAAACGTTCCACCAAGATATACTAACAATGGAGCAACGCTACCAAGGTAGATGGAATCCAGTAATGATGGGGAATTATTGTTGGTTTCTTATGAGAGGAAGCGATTAGTAATGCAAACGAAAGGCTGAATTTGCAAAAAAGTTATCTAAAAAAGACTCACTATAAATGTATTTTGATGTGTATTTTTGCAAATAAAATCTGATATCTTGATTTTTTCTTGGTTAGGTTAGGTTAGGTTAGGTTAGGTTAGGTTAGGTTGATAATATAATTCATATAAAAATTATATAAACATTTCGGAGTAAAATCAAATAACTGATGCATTCCAGAACTGAAAATCTATATGTGGTGCACAATTTTGGTTGTTGAATTCGTAATCAGGATGCTTTACACCTTCCAATCAGCCACTACAACATCAGTCGCAATTTTTGTTATTTACATACTTACATATATGACTGTTAAATATTTTAACCTCCTTTGCATGCTTAGTCGGGTAAAAAAATAACGTCCTGTATCTTGAAAACGAAGCAAAACCTATAACATTTTCGTTTTATTTTATGCCAAGGAATCTCCTATTATGATATGACACCTCTTTTTTAAAGAATCTTACGTTCCAGCTTATTGGACATGCTATTCCTAACCAAAGTATATTAACTACGTATTAACTTGTTTATGTTCATTGTCCTAACTGTGTATATTTATTTCAAAACCGCCACATCAGCTACGGCCCTAATTAGGCCGTTTTAATGTTTTTTGGAAAATTGCTGAAAATTAAATAAGAAACAATTAAAAAGCTACAATTTATTCACAAAGTTCCAGTGCCTATTTACATTGGCGGACTAGGAGTATTTGAGGCTGGGGGCAGCCTTTCATTTTGGGCGTAAATGGCCTGGAACAGTAGACGTTAAAATAAAGATATATTAAGACACTGGTTTCTGGTCAAATTCGTGGGTGGGGGAATTCTCCAACTTCCATAATTTCTTCTATATTCTGAAATTTCTCTGCTGGGTATATTCTAAACACACATTTACACATCTTTGAATATAGTTACTATTCTTTTTCAAACAACATTTTACAAGGATTCTGATTTTCCATCAAGTTGCCATTCATAATTTGCAGCAAACGGTAAATTTATGTGGAGTTTTCTTCTAATGTGGTTAAACATTTTTTGTGATGGTCCACCATCTTAGTTTAACCAATTTATTTATTTTTACGCGGAAAATTATACAGAGCGAATGAAATATTCAATCTCCTCAAAACTTAAATCATCTATTGGTTGGTTTATAGATAAGGAAGCTAACAACTCGAGCGTAGCTGGAGAAGTTTTTAGAACATTTTCGATTTCCCTTTGCTGCAGTAATATCTATCATGCTATACAGCATGCAGTCCTTGAAAAGCGACTGCCCTTAAGCGTCACAAAAAGGGAATTTAGGGCTGTTTCTGGAACAAATGAAAATGAAGGTGCGGTATTAGTTATTTGTAAAGGTCCAATTAAACCTTAGTCTGTATCTGAAGAAAAAATAATATATAATTTCCTTCTCTCCTTGTTGCTTGTAAAGAAAGCAACATAATTTTTTTATCACCTTCATAAAAAGTGCTTTCTAACCAGAAAAAAAGAACATAGTATTTTTTAAAGAGAATATACATTCATTTGAATACGCCAAATTAATGAATATTAACTATTTTTAGTTTGTATATTTTCTTATCCCCCAAAAGTTATGAAGATTTTAAGCTATTGCAAATCTTTAATTTTTTAATTTTGAAACAAGCAACGTAAATATATAACTCATGTGTTAAGTATTATTATAATCTGGGGATCAAAGAGCTTTAGATAGGCGTCTAATTTGTAATATCAAGCATAATAAAAAGATAAGGGCGAAACCTCTCGACATTCCCTGAAAATTATTATTCTACGTAAAGTTATGGAAGGATTTTAGTTATTAAGAAAGTGTCCAAATTTTCTGTTTTTTCAAAAATAGCAAATATAAATATACCACACCCTTGGGAAATAAGTTCTTTTTTTGAAATTAGCAAGGAACGTCAATTGCCCATCGCAGTTCCCTCTAGTTGTTTATATTATTTTTTATAGATTTTGACGTATCTTATAATATTAAAGTTGCACACGGAACCTGATAAATGGAACAGTGAATAAGGATTAATATAATTCGGTCACTTACTTGTTTCGTTCATCGCCAGTTGGTGTTAAGATTTGTGCTTAAAGATTTATTTTCTGTTCTGTATTGCATCTTACTACTTGCATAATCAATTTTTGTAACATTTTAGAATACAATTTTACTTCCCTCGTAAAAGGGAAGTATTGTAATAATTTTTTTAGATCTTCACGTTTCAGGGTCCCTAGATTACGAAAAACATATTTTCTCGATTCTGTCGGTCTGTCTGTCTGTCGATCTTCGGTCTGTCTGTTCGCGGCATAGCTAAAAAACTACTTATCCGTTTAGCTTCAAATTTTTGTCAAAAGTTAAAGGCCGTATGGGGCCAATATGGCAAAACAAAATGGCGGCCTAGTGAAATGTTAAAAAAATTATTACTAAAAAGGTGCTCATCAAATTTTTCTCAAATTTTCCACAAAAATCAAGTATTATGAAGGAATCAATTTGTAAAATTTTGGTACGAATCCAAGATGGCGGAACAAAATGCCGGCTTAATAAAATATTTAAAAATTCAGTCTGAAAAACTACTTAATGAACTGATTTAAAATTGTGTGCCATAATTAATTGTAGGATAGATATGAACTAGTAAAATTGTGAGACTAATTCAAGATGACGGAACAAAATGGCGGCCAAATAAAATTTTTGTAATCCGAAAAAATCACCCTCTCAGGTTTTACATATCTTCACGTTTTGGCGTCCTTAGATGCCAAACAATATGTTTTATCAAGTCCGTCGCGCGTCGGTCCGTCTGTCGGTTTGTCTGTCTGCCTGCCAGTTCGCGGCATAGCTTCAAAACTACTTATCAGATTGACTGATTATGTAAAATGTTGGTACGAATCCAAGATGGAGGGACAAAATAGAGGTATAATAAAATATTTAAACATTCAGCCTAAAAAACTACTTGATTAACTGATTTCAAATTGTGCGCCATAACTAATTGTAGTATAGAAATGAACTAGTAAAAGTGTGGTATTAATTCAAAATAACGGAACAAAATGGCGGCTAAAAAATTTCTGTAATCTGAAAAAATAAACGTCTCAAATTTACATATGTTCGCCTTTTAGTGTCCATAGATGCCAAAAAATACGTTTTATAAATTTCGTAGGTCCGTCTGTCAATTTGTCTGTCTGTCTGTCAGTTCATATTATAGCTTAAAAACTACTCATCAGATTGACTTCAAATTTTAGTCAAAAATCAAGGCTCATATGGGAATGACCTGGTAATATTTTGGTAAAAATCCAATATGTCGGAACAAGATGGCGACCTAGTGAAACGTTAAAAAAATTATTACTGAAAAAACTAATTATCTAATTTACCTCAAATTTTACAAAAAAAAAGTGTTACATAAGAATGAACTAATAATATTTTGGTATAAATGTAAGATAGCAAAACAGAATGGTGGCCTAATAAAATATTTAAAAAATCCGTCTGAAAAAAATACTTATTAGATTAATAAGAAAAAAGTGTGATTAAGAGATAAGCTGGTAAAGTTGTGTTACGAATTCAAGACAGCGGAACAAAATGGCGGCCAAATAACATATTAAAAAATGAACGTAAAACAATCTTCTTATTCAATTGAATGTAAATTTTGGAGTCAAATTAAATATGATATAAGGATAAATTGGTGCGAATTCAACATGACGTAACAAAATTGCGGTGTGTGTCAATGTAAAAACTACTTATTGAATTTATTTAAAATTATGCCCAAAATTAAGTAAGGCAGAGGTAGAAATTGGTAAAATGTTGGTAGGGATCCAATATATTGGAACAAAATGGAATCCAATAAAAATGTTTGAAAAGACAGTATACATGTGTTCCTAAATAAACATTCACTGAACTAAATTGGTTCACACTTCACTATTCCTAATAAAAGGAAATATTCGTAATGAGGGATGTTTCGGGTAAAGGAATTTTACCGATTTTTTAAGTAGTATCTGTGCGTAGAAATAGAGAAAAATAAAGATGCTTTTAATTTTTTATTGCGCCAAAACACATAACCCTAGAAAGAATCGCATGTAAAAGAACTTTCGCTACCGACAAAGGTTTAGTAATTGACTTTCAGAATTTTGGATATTTTTTGTAAAATCCATAATTTATTCTTGGCATTGTGGCAACATTGTTGTTTCCCTCAGCTTTACAAAACTTATCTAATCATTACAGTTTCTGTAAAATACACTTGGTGTTGGTAATATCAGTTTTTCCTGACATCAAAAAGAAATTTAAGAAAACAACCCGCATTTCGACGTTTTTATCATGATATCTTGATAAAAGATTTCGAAAATGTCTTTATGGGCCCCCGTGACCTGCGCCCCCGTCCTTTAGTCCGCCATTGCCTACCTACTTGACATAACTTTTGCTTTTTTGTGATTTCACTTTACTTGCTTCCATTACTAAATTCATTTTTTTTCTCTAAATTGTAGTCAAAATATCAAAATATTTACATTTACCTGAAAAATCATCTAGGTAAAATGTTCGTTTATATTTACGTGTATAAAATTCTATGAAGGTAACTTTCGTTAAGACGATTTTAATACAGCAGATCAATAATAGCTCTAATTGAACGATTAATTCCATCTAACCTAATATTATTCTAAAAGAGGCGTCTATTAAATAGGATATAAATGGATCATTACTTAGGATTACAGAGAGTTATGTGCCTGACGTTTCCTGAAATCTCGACTCTCGAATAAATGCTCCTGAAAACAGCGTTCAGTTGCGTGTCTAGCGCTGAAACTGTAACGTATCCGAGCTTCCGCGTGGAAAGTTTCAATCTCTTTACAAACCGATTCGCGCGCTTTAGTGCGTTATTAAATTTTCTCTGTTTTTTGAATAATGTCCCTGAAAAAAATTGTAAGCAAGTTTTGAGACTTTTTTAGAGTGATTTCTATTGGGTTTCATGTGCTTAGATCAAGTTTTTTCATTCCAATAAATATTAATTTAAGGATAGAAGTCTCATATTAAGAGTACAGGTAAGGTTAAAAAGTATTTACTATTTGCTTAAAACATTTTTTTGAATACCGATTTTGGTGAAATTCTATCTTCATCAAGTATACAAGCTAAAATTAAAACGATATTCATTTTTTTTTAATTAAAAACATCATAAGAATGAAAAAAATATTAGTTTCGCAAAACTAGTAATTTGAACGCTTGCCAGTAGAAACCAGATACTTATCAATAACTTACTACAAATTCATTGTTATCAATAAAACATCACAGAAGAACCCTTTCGATAAATTATTTTTATTATTTAGTAGAAAATCAGTGTACTTTACAAGATTACGTTAAACTTTACAGTTTTGTGAAGAAATGTTATATTTAATTCAAACGCAACCAAATTATTTGTATCGGATATGTGTTAGTGATAAAGCAACTTTCTCGCCGAATGGGACAATAGACATAATTGGCGTTACTGGAGTTATGAAAATCCTCACTGGTTTGAATACGCTCATACACAGCATCCTCGGAAACTTAATGTGTGGGCTGGAATTATGGCAAATAAGGCAATTGCTTCATTTTTTTATTAAACTCTTGCTGGAACATTATACTTGCAATTACTGAGAGAAACTGCTATATATGCAATTGTAGCAACTAATGCAGACGACGATATTGACTATGACCCAGTTTTTCAAAAGGATGGAGTGCCTTCGCACTTTTATTTACCAGGATAATGAATTTCCTACGGCTCGTGGAGCGGCTGAATGCCCAGCACGGCTGCCGGATATTGCTGCACTTGATTTCTTCCTTTGCGGTTATTTAAAAGCACAGTAACTTACAAGAACTACAACAAAACATACTAATGTTTGCTTTAGAGTGACGCCTAAAATGGTCCAAAACGTTGGAAGGAAATTTGAAAGTAGTCTTTATTATTGCTAAAAAGTTAACGGTAGTTATTTTCAACATCTTATAAAATAAAATTAAAAGTGACAGTTTCTTTACAACTGGAAGTTTTATTTCAATAGCTTAACCTTCGAAAACGGGTCGAGATAGAGAACTCCGGTTGAGCAAATATTTATGTCTTTTAAAGGTCTTCAAAATAAGGTAAAATTCAATACAAGGGCGCATTTAAAATTTAAAAGTTCAACCCCCTCTCGGCACCCCAGAAGGGGTGAATAAAGGTTAAACAGCCAAAAAGCTGTTAAATTCTTTGGGACTAAGAATTGAAAGATACGAAAAAAAGTCACTCTTGATAAAAGTTTTTGCTTGAAAAATAAATAAGATTCGTGTTATAAACAATTAAATTTTTTATACAGGGGCATAAAAATACAAAAATGTTGTTTTGCGTATAAACCTCTTTTATAATTTTCTCTTAAGGTAAAAAATATTAAATATGTTTTGAATTAAACCCCAAGCAGAAATATAAAATTTCGTTACAGGATTTAAAATTAGGAGCATCAGTGTTATCACATAACATTTTAAAGTACCAAATATTCTTAAGTTCAACTTTAGTCGGAGTACCTATTAGTTTCCAAAATAACTGTGACACTTAATGGTGTACTTGTTAGTGTCTTTATGTCATGAAATAATTATCATTTAATATAAAATATTTCTTATTATTATATAATTAATTAAATAATTATAATTCAAAATACGTTTTATTCAAGTAAAATTTTTAAATAATACAAATATTTCATTCAGCTAAAAAAAATTAAAAATATCAAAATTAAAAAATTCCACCGACATATTCAACACATTTTTCTAACTGCCTCCTTACATATCTGAAGCAATTTCTGATTTCTTCCTGGGATATTGAAAAGATAGCCTGGGCAATTCTGTCTTTTAGTACTTCAGTATTATTTGGTATTGGAGCAGCATAAAAAAATTGTTTTACACGGCCCCATAGAAACATGTCGGCTACATTTAAGTCAGGGCTCCTTGGACCGTTTCTTGCAATTCATTTTGTACCAAATTTAAGTTAAGCTATTCTACTACTTCACGGGCGCCCTGTACTGGACAACCATCCTGTTAAAAATACATTTTTTTTTCGCGAAAATTTATTGGCAAATTTTCGCTTATAATCTCTCTAGTGCTTGAATTTTTGCTGAAAATTATCCCTTGTCTTCGACTCGGTATAATTTTCGAAAAAAATTCATGACCTAGAAAAAATTTTTGGTTATTAATTCGAGTACATGGGAAATTCGGAAAGAAAATTTCATATACAGATGAAAAAAAAATCATTAAAAGTGACGCTTTGGTAATACATCAATCAATAAAGTACTGAGTTTAGTACAATTAAATAGTAATACCTGTTTACAATAAAATTTATTTCATCATTCCAAGCTAATTCTAAGCCACTAAAAATGTCGTCCTATTAGATGCTAATTATTCCAAACATGTAAATTTTAAGTGCCAAATGACTATAATTAACTATTATTATTAGTACAATAATATAATGATATATATATATATATATATATATATATATATATATATATATATATATATATATATATATATATATATATATATATATATATATATAGCTATATTTGCTTATATATAGTGGTTTTCAAATCACTAAAAGTAGTGGAAAATTATATAAAATTCATATGGTTATGAAAAGAAGAGATAAAATTCCTATTTTAGTATAATAATTTAGTCAGAAATGTACAGAAGGAGCTCTCTTCTTTTATTTTTGATTCATTCGAGATAATTAAGATTGGTGGAATTGATATATTCTTAATTTTAATTAGGGTAGTGGCACCTGTTATGGACACTTTAAGAAATTATTTTCATATAAATGGTCGAAAATGCCTATTTTTTGTTTAAATCACAAACTCATGTATAGCAAAATAAAGCTTAGATATTATTCTTCATCATGGTTTAGAAGTCGCTTAGCTTAAATTAAGTTAAGTATGCATAATTAATTTAGTTGTGGTAGATATTTTTGCCCCAGTAATGGACATGCATTTTTTTCACCAATCCTAATTTGGACACCTGCTGATCCACTAATGGACATTTATTTGTTTTATTTATATTTCTTTAAATGGCTAAAATTTTTATGGCACAGAAGAGAAATTAAGCACCTATAAAAGATTAAAAAAGAGTGTTTTTAAACAAATATGTACATACAAAAACAAATAATAATTTTTGTTGCATAAGATTTAAAGCATTGAAACATATAGGAAAGCTAACACACAAATGATCCTTACTAACTAAATACATAGGTACAAAATAAAACAATAATTTCTAAAGGATAAAATTCAAAGCATTAAAAACAGGTACTTAGATGGGATAATAAAAAAATGAGTCCTACGAAACACACTAAAATTCAAAACAAGTCTAATACAAATTAAATTAATTTTATAGTCTTTAAAATTCTTCTTCCTCCCCACTACTCCAATCATCATGTTCATCACTAGTATCGATGGTAATGCCACATTTCTCGCATACAAACTGTGTGTCCTCTTCCGAATCTGAATAACTGTTTCCAAGACTATTGAGATACTTAAGATTAACACAAATTTTGTGGACTTTATTTGGACATCTAAAACATGAAAGCCATTTTGCATTTTTTTCTAATACATGCTGGTCCTTCCATTGTGTTTGACACTTGTAACACTTTCACTCCGCCATTGAAACTGCAGAATTTTTACCTTTTGTTTGATTTTTCTTTCTAAAGAATTTTTTGTTTTTTAACTTGCAATTTTTTTTCTTTTTGTTTTTCTTCTCTTGCCCTTTTTCGACTTTCTTTTCATTTTTCTTTTTCTAGTTTGAGTGCTTCTTTCTTTTGTTGTTCATGTAACCAAAAATCAGATGTTATCACCGAACGTGGTTTTTCCCTTACTTTTTTCAGAGATTTTTCTTCTTCTTTTGGCCAAAAAAGATATTTTTTAAATGGAGAATCCGTAGTAACGCAAGTTGCATTAGCGCCGTCGTGATCTGAGCCATTGGCATTGGTATGATCTGTGGCAGTGTGTTGTGTTTCGTGAATAGTTTTTTGAAACGGTAGCTCAAAATACGGATTATCTATAAAAGTATCATTCGATTTTGATGTGGAAGGTTTTGCATTATCTGGAGTTTGCTGAATTATCTTCTCAAATTCTGTAATGGAAAATTGCTCTTTTTCTGGCGTTGTTTGTTTTTTATTTTGTTGCTGTTGTTGAGATGTAAAATTTAAGTCTTCTTCAACTTCTTTCGAGAATTCCTGCAAAGTGTCTACAGAGTGATTCGTATCTTCTTGCAGAACTGGAATATGTTCTGCAAGTTGCATTTCATTGTCATCGATTTCTAATGAAAAGTTCAAATTTGCATTTTCGTCAACTAGGATACTAACATTTTCCCTTGAGATGGTGTTAATACTACTTAATTTTTGTATTTTTCTCCAGGTGTAATACAGGTCTTTGCCTGATTCGGGTCCCCTCCATTCCTCTTCCAAAAGGTGTTCTTTCATAATATCAAGTGTATTTTTTGGTATGTTAGATTCTAAAATATGTATGCAGTTCTTCATCATGCGTATTTTCGTCATCATGCGTATTTTCTTCATCATGTGCATTATTTTGATTATCTATGGCATCTGCTTGTCTGTATATCATTTTTGAATAATCCACGTTATTGGCATTAAAAGGAAAAATGGAACCCATTTTTAATTATACCTGGGGAAATGGCAACTTTTAAAATAGTTTCAAGTAATCTGGCAACATGTCGCCTCAAGAATTGCTTGTTTTCGTTTTCTATAAGCCATTTTCTTACGTAGATTTTCCATTTACTTTTTAGCGGGTAAAAAACTGTCACATCAAGTGGCTGCATAACATGAGTGGCATTTGGATAAAATGCCACTAAAATGATTTCTTTTTCACTCAAAAACATGCTAAGGTGCAGAGTTAAATGGGACTTATGTCCATCGACAAAGAAAATTATAGGGCGTTCGATGTTATTTTGTGTTAGCCAGGGTTCAAAAATATTTGCCATATATTCAAAAAAGAGCTCCCCTGTCATCCATCCTGATACCGACTTTCCTAAACCCCAACCTTTTGGAAAATTTTGGGCAATATCTGAAGGTATTCTCTTGTACGAATACACGACCATAGGAGGCGCCATGTTTCCGGACGCAGCAACTGTAAGCAGTACTGTAAGGTTTTCTTTTTCCGAGGTTTTTGACACATCGTATATATTTTTACCCCTTTTGGTGCCAAAACTTTGCCTGTTTTAGGGCATAAGGAAATGGCTGTCTCGTCAGCATTAAAAATACGATTGCCATTTTCCAAAATGTGATCATAATTATTTTCCTTTAAATAAATGGAGACTTCTTTGAACCAGTTACGTATATCGCCTTCAGTAAGCTTTCCACGGTAACCTGTAAGTTTTTCAGATGTTTTAAGGGAAATATTTGAATGCCTTTTTGAAAATGCGTTAAACCATTTTTTTCCCGGAATACCATCACAAAACGGGGTCCTACGGTCTAAATCTTTTATAAGTTTTGCTACAGTATCAATTAAACATTGTTTCGTCACGGGAAAACCAGCTTTTGCAATATCAACAAGCCATGTTACAATACGTAGTTCCTCCTCAGTGGATAAAATCGTTGGAGGCCCCATATTGCAAATTTCAGGACTGATGCCTTTTAGTTTATTTCGCAAAATGATTCGTGGAACCCCAAATCTTTTACTAGCGGTTGCAACGGGAAGACCTGTCTTTGCTGCGGCTAAGGCTGCTGCCATATTTTCACTTGTATATTTTCTAAATTTTCTTTTATCCATTGTGTGAATTTCTGGAAAAAAATACCTAAATTCATGATCCAATAATGGACATTCCCAAATATCCCTAAATGGACACCATGTCCAACACTGGAATTCTTCATTATAAAGCCATGTAATTTATATTAATCGACTTAACTTTTCATGCTTGTTTAAGAACAAATAAAAATAACCGAAAAACATGTTTTCCTTAAATGGACACTGTGTCCATTTAGGGAACTCTTTTGAAATGTAAACTCCTATCATGGACACCTAACAAAAAACATCTAAAACACGAGCAGTAACATTTGCGAGTAAATAAAAAGCTTAATACATACCTTATTCAATACTACACACGTTAAAACTTTGGGAAAAGCAAATACTTTCAGTTTGACAGCTTAAAATAATTATTACGGGTCTTAGCACTAGCCGTAAGGAAGTTCGTTAACCACGTTGAATGCAAACAGGTGATTATGTCAAGTTTCAAATTTACAACCTAGGCGCCATCTGTTAGCAAAAGTTGCCATTAAAACATAACAGAAACCTGTAAGATAGATTTCAAACTATTTGCGGATGTTTTAATTTAAACAGAATCTTAATATCAGATATTTATGTGGAAAGTGTCCACTACTGGTTGAATGTCCAAGACTGGTGCCACTACCCTATATATCTCGGTAAATGAAAGTATGTTTATGTAACTTAAAATAAGAGGATAATTAAATCTAGAAGGCTATGGATCTTTGTGTGTATTTTGTGCCTGTCAAAAGACTATAAACGAATCTTTCAGTTCAAACCAATCAATAAAGTTCCGAGTTAGAAATAGCAGAAATATACTTTAAGTTATTTAAAATGGAAAAATTTGAAAAATATGGTTTATGTGCATATTGCAAAGAAGTGGACCACATTTAAACGTAGGATCGTTATCGGAAATATCTAACTGATTTAATTGAAAATTGTCACATTCAAATCATGGAAGACAATTTGTTTAGAACAATACCGAACGTGTCGCTGATGATTTCGCCCAAGATTTCCGGGATGTCTAAGCGGAAAGTAAATCACTTGTTGGGAAAATATTATATTTACTTTATAAAACACCGATACAGGGCCAGTTCTTCAACCACTGCAAGTCTTAATTATTCGCCGTTACAAAGAGACGAAGTCGAGGAATTCATGGAATATTTCATTTCGCGTGTACAAAGTATTATTTCTTAAGTACCTACTTAAATAAAATTCAAGTTTACTTACATAAGTATATTTTTTAGTCATTTTGAAAATCTGCTTAAAATAAATAAATAGGAGATAAATGTTTTAATTCATTGTAAGGTATGTGACATATTCTCACAATAATTATTACTAAAAAAAGTCGTGTCGCAAGGCGGTGATATTTCAATATATGTCAAAAAATTTCCACATGTTATGAGCGAAATTACCAAAAAGCAACAAACTTGAATATACAAGAGGAAAATTTTACCTTCAAAATTTTTTCTCGCGTGGTATTCGACATGACTATTTCACGAGAACAATGTCTTACCGTATATAATATCAAATAAAACAGTGAAATCAAAAGAAATAACTGTCAAAAGAGCGTCTTTTTATTTGTTTGTATTGTAATAAATAGGGTAATTAAATTGGTAACCAAGGATATTAAACCACCTTGTTGAATTTGTTCAGGTACGAGTTTTAGCAGTAGAAAACAGGCCGTTGGTATGTCATTTTGCCATTGTAAGACAATAGAGTGGAATAGTCAAGTTTATTGCGAAGAAATGTATCCAGCATTTCTGTGTGCGATATGCTATTGCAAGTGATGTTGTAGAAATTAGGGCCTATAATGCCATAGACAGATATCGCGCACCACACGTTTACTTTTGTATAATATTGTCTTCGCATCATTATTCTAAATTCGGGATTTTCTCGAGACTAGTACCTGACGTGGTGAGATGCTGCAGTTCCACTAGTAGAAAATGTGTATTCATCAGAAAAAATAATAAACTTATAGAAATCAATATTTTCACTTAAAATTTTGTCTCCCACCCACAAACAAATATCTTGTCTTTTCCCCTGATCTCCCTATTCCAACGTATGATTAAAGTGAGGTTTGAATGGAAATATTTTATTTTAAAATTGTCTTAATATGATTTTTTTCACAACTGTTTAGTACGATTTCTAAGGGATATCACTGGAGTTTCTCTAACAGATTGAAGAACATAAACTTTATGGTTACGTCATTATGGTCATATTTTTTCTTTTTTTTTTTAAGGTCTAAAACAAAACCAGTTCTTTGGAACTGTTTTATGACGTTGCAGATTGCCATCCGAGCTATTGGTACTCCTTCAAATTTCTCGATAAATTGTTCCATGACGCCGCTAGACGATACTTGATCATCTCCGTAAGAATGTATTATAAAAATCCTTTTTTCAGTATATAGCAATTTGATAAGAACTAGTTTACATTAAATGATAATTATTTCATAAAATAAAGATATTGCCAAGTAGGTCGTTAAAAGTCATAATTATTTTAGAAACTAGCAGTACTCTGATTAAAGGTGGGCCTAAGAATATTTTGGACTTTAAAAAGTAATGTGATAAACTTAATATTTGGAATTTCTGCTCGGGGATTAATTGAAAACATAACTATATATTTGTACTTTTTAGAGAAAATTATAAATCTTACTTATTAATTTTTGAAACAAATTTATCAAGAGTGACTTTTTTGTATCTTGCAAAATGAGACATTTTAACTCTTACGCAAAACAACATTTTTGTATTTTTTAAGCCCCCTCTATAAAAAGTAGCTTTTTGATAACGCAAACCTTATTTATTTTTCAAACAAAAACTTTTATATATCGAAAGTAGCTTTTAGCGCTAGTTGTACTTATCTGTCAGCTAGGTGATTGTACCGATGAAGACCTTAAGTCAGTAAAAATGTCCTGTGTTAGTAACCCCATCATAATATTAATTTCTTGTACCTAAATACTTCCTAAAATGTTTTTTTTTTCGAAAAAAAATGAAACCACTTTTCAAAAGTATGTTAAGCTTGACGCAAAGTTGTCGTGATATTGGGAGTTTTAGGTATATATTAATTATATTAAATATTTTTGATAATAAATAGTTATCCTAATACAAAAAAGTCGTAATTGACTAATTTAGGAGCGTAATCGAAATTTAAAACTATTATTAAAATATATAAGTGCCTTGGGTAAAGTTATAAAAATTGAAAATTAGAATTGCTGACCAAAAATCGACAGACACATGTAAAACTATAAAAAAAAGTCGCAGAGAAATGGGTTATTTACTAAAATATGAAAAAGTGTTATAAAAAATACATATTTATTTTACAGTTTTACATGTGTCTGTCGAATTTTGGTCAGCAATTCTAATTTTCAATCTTTATAACTCTACCCAAGGCGCTTCAATACTTTAAAAATAGTTTTAAATTTCGATTACTCTCCTAAATTAGTCAATTATGAGTTTTTTGTATTAAGATATCTGTTTACTATTAAAAATATTTAACATAATTAATATATACCTAAAATTTCCATAATCACGACAATTTTGCATCAAGCTTAACATACTTTTGAAAAACAATTTTAATTTTCTTCGAAAAAACACAGTGTTTATACCATATTTAGGTAAATAATATTATGATGAGGTTACTAACAGAAAACATTTTTTTTAAGTTAATTATTTTTTTAGAATTTTGAAAAAAACAGGAAAAGTCAAAAAAATAAATATTGGAATTTTTGACCAAAATTTGGTATGCTTATGTAAAAGTAAAAAATAAACCTGTATATATATATACTTTTCTCAGGTATACAACTTCTTCATATATCTTAGGAAAAAAGCCCCTTTTCTGCATTTTTAGTAAAGCAAAAGTTATTGCCTATGTTAAATTTTGACAAAGTTACTTAATAAAATTGTTCGTAGAAAAAGTATAGTCAGAAACAAAACTCAAAGCAAACCAAATTCACTCACCCATGCGGAAAAAGCCAAATTCCAAACTTGTTATATATATATATATATATATATATATATATATATATATTTTCATATAGCAAAAATATTTTAAAATTAAACTGTATATATATATATATATATATATATATATATATATATATATATATATATATATATACATCAGCCAGAACTGTGAAAAAGGAAAATACGAAGGTATATTGCGCAAAGTAGACTTCGTTTTGTTTGTTGTTTAGTGCAGTGTGCATATATTAATGTTACAGCAACCACATTTAGTGTAAGTACCGCCTGGTTAATGGCCTGCAATCAGTATTTGGACAGTGCTAAAAAAGTATATCGCAAAACGCCTTTCTTATCCTTACAACTCAATTGTCAAATAATTGTCAAAATTTAAAATGATAAGTAAAATTGAACTTGCTGCCATTAAAAACCTCGAAAACCATATGAAACACGATATTAACATGCATACTTTTTTTCTGATGATATGGTGAGCCCAATATATATATTGTCTTCGGCGCTGGCGTAAACATGTTAAAAGTGGCGCCATTTCGCCATTCTTAACATAATTGTAATATGCTTACTATGGGACCACTCCGGCAATAACCTGAATATTCCCAGAAAATTTTATCCAATAGGTTAAACCATCGAAAACTAACCTCCTTCTTTTTTGAAGTCGGTTAAAAAGTGGAAGATAATATGATTTATATATGTAACTACTAACTTATTATATGCGAAAATAAACAGGTTCAAACTTTACTATTGCCAATAAAATAAATAATTAAAACCAAGGGAAATTCCGGGTAGAGGAACGATATCGATTTTTTATAGTGTCTGTGTAAACTGAATATGAATAGTTATTTACGATGAATTTTTAAACATTTTATTTGGCCTCCATTTTTTTTGCGACTTTCGTACCAAAATTTTACCCGTTTATTCTTATGTCGTACTTGATTTTTGTGCAAAAATTAAGGTAAATTATATAGGCATTTTTCAGTAATAACTTTTTTGAAAACTTGTATTTTTTAAAACATTGGATTTTTACCAAAATCCTTAATTTTGGGATAAAATTTAGATTCAATCGGTTAAGTAAACAACTATGTCGCGAACAGACAGGTCAACGGCATCAAAGGCCTTTGAAACGTTAAAATCGGCAGATGATATTTCACCATTGCAATAATGCTTCCTCTTACGAGGAAAGTGATTTCTCACTTTTTTTTTGTCCTATGTCTCCAAAGATATACAAAAATCGGCCAGAGTTGCAAAATAATTTTCTTTTCTATTGCTTAATAATAAATAAAATGGTTGGCGGTAGAACTTAATGCACTAAATAGTTTTGGAGATATAGCGGTTCAAAGCTGATCGAAAACATGGAAAATCACTAAAAATTGATATTTTTGTTATAATGCTTGCGAAATCGTTCTCGGTGCTGCGGGCGAGAAAACTATATATAGAATAATCCTTCAAAGTTTTTAATGATCCATTAATTGTTAAACGCAGTACTTTTAAAGGGTTATATATATCGGTTGGTAATAAAACCCAATCTTAAGTTGCCAACGTTTCGGAAAGTATATTTCCTTTCTCAAGGCTATTTATAGAGGGTTCCGCCAGTCAAAACAAAATCATTATACATGTAGAACATTATATAGATAGACGGGACAATATTGACGACACGATTAGATTACAATACTTCTCTTATACGAGGGAAGTGATAACGATTTTCATTTTTTTCTTAGGGCGAACCAACTTTAAACTGCTATATTTCCGAAATTATTTATTGCTTTCAGTTCTGTAATTTTCTTTAATATTATTTAAAGAAAAAAAAGTACTCTATAAGTTTGGGAATTTTTGCATAATTTTAAAGATATAGTGCAACAAGTTAATAAACGTACTTTTTAGCTTATTAAATTTTTTCAATTTACACCTAAATGAAGTCATTATTCCATGAATTACTCTATTTATAATTGTGCAATGATTATGTTAATAATTTGTCTCTGAGAACTGACCTAGTATTACAAATAATTGCTTCACACAGCTACTGTAATTTTAATCATTGAATTATTTCTCGAAACGAGTACAGACAAACAAAGTTAAAATATGTTTGCAAAAAATTAGTTGCAGTTATCTTAATAAGATTTATTTTCGGAAGAAGACGTCAAGAGACGTGATAACAATCACGGCAAACTAACATTGCCTTTAACTTCAAATTAACTTGGAACCATGATATGGTTCTCAAACTACAGCATCAACTATATTTCCCCGTTCAATAAACCGTTCTTAAACCGTACTTTATACTAAAAGTTTTTATTTTTCTTGGTTATAGGTTTAATTAATGAAACTTTTTTTTCTCCTGCAACTAGCTCGACATTTCGCTTCTTGTTTGAAGCATTTTCAAGAGCATTTTATTGCATGTCTAGAAGAAGCGAAACGTCGAGCTAGTTGCAGGAGAAAAAAAAGTTTCATTAATTAAACCTATACCCAAGAAAAATAAAAACTTTTAGTATATACATATATATATATATATATATATATATATATATATATATATATATATATATATATATATAAATAACGACGTAGAATATTTAGTTGAATAGATTTCTGCAAAAAAAAACTAATTATGGACAAATTGTCGCTTAGAATCCTATATAGGTATTAAAATTTTGGTTCCCGGCTTCCACTTCAGAAACAGTTGGCTATCATCGCGTTAATAATAATTAGGGCTCTTTCAGCATATGCAAATTCAATTCCGAAGGAAACAGAGAAACTAACTGAAGGGGATATTGTACTCTGAAGATATGTGGCGTCCGATCAGATAATACAATAATCCCAAACGTTAACCAGCAATGGTTTTTTATCTTTTATCATTGTATAATAAGGCAATGTTTTTATACAGGGCACCATAGATAAAATTGTAAGAATTCTGCAGAGACTAAACAATATTTAATAAGCACAAAAATATTGGACAACGCTAAAGCAAGATGCTTTGTGAAAGAGTTGGCAAAATGTTCGAAAAAATTTCGCACATTTTAAAACTATCTTCAGTCATATAAGATTTTTATTTCTTCTTGTAGAATATAAAATCTACAAATTTTATCAAACACAATATATACCTATCCTTAACACTTTTCGAAATATTTTTAAATTTCCGTAATTTTACGTATTTTAGAAAGTTATTAATTCGATCAAAGTCTCCATAGTAGCCGTCAGTAAAACAAAATTATTTAATATGAAAACAATAGTTTATTATCCAAAAATTAATCTAAAGAATGTTAGATAATAGATAAAATACACCAAAAATGTGTTAACAAAATTGCTACATGAGTAATGAAATAATGATATAATTTTAAGATTTTACCATTATAATCTACAGTAAGCAGGACCACAAGAAAATACAAATATCATCTATTTCATATTATATTAAACCAAAAGTTACAAGGTGAAGATTTTGAAAAGCGTGTTAAGTTTCGCAACTTAATAATAAGGCGAATAGGGCTATGAATATACATTTTCGATACGAGGGAACGGTGCCTGTTTTCTAATATAATATAAAGATTTGAGAGTTGTGATAATGGAGTCTACCCGTCTATTTTGAAAATAAATAAATATATATATATATATATATATATATATATATATATATATATATTTAAATTATAAGAATATATTTCGTCAGTCGGAAACTTATATTAATATTAATTTATAAAGTTATATAGAAAAAACTCTTACCAGACTTGAAAAATCGTTTTTAAAGGTTAATCAAAAGTGTTCATTGTTATCTCTTAAAAGATGCTCAAATAAATGTTCGTCTGCACGAATACACATGCTGAACCTTTCTATAATATTTTGCCTAGTTCTAAATATCTTTGTCCATTAAGTGAACACATGTTATAAGAAAATACGGACCTATAATATGGCTTCCAATGATTCCACACCAAATATTTAATGACCAATGGTTTTGATGTTGTACCTCTCTTACCCAATGGGATTTGTCATTGTATAATATTGCATACAATACCTGTTCACGACTCCATTGCTTCTAATTCTATTCGCCTTATCATTAAGTTGCAAAAGTTAACACGCTATTCAAAATCTTCACCGTGTAACTTTTGATGCAATTCCATGCGATTTAGATGATATTCATATATTGCTTACTGTTTATCGCAATGTCTCAGTTAAATTAGCTTGTTATCGATTACTTAAATTGGGATTTTCTTCAATTTCTAACTCTTTATCTTGATTGACAACTATCCTCTTTGAATATGCCACATTACCTTCAACCCTTTCCATACGATTTTGAAAGGCCACTTTAGAAGGCGTGCGTCGTGCGTCGGTCTGGATATTATTTTTCATACAGCTTTTTGGCGGGAACGCATTTTTTTAAAGCTTGACCTAATATATAGACCATATCTATTATTTCAATCTGGGATAAATGCATTTTGAAATCGACGACAAAGAAATACAATAGAATAATATTAACACATGACATTTAATAGTTTTAGTTGCCATTTCCTATATAGCCGGTTGCACAAAACATGTAATCACGTAATAAATTTAACTGACGTTTAGAATTATTTTGACACTCTTATGTGGTCTGTCACACTCTCAGTCGCCTGATTAGTTAATTCTTAGTTAACCGACCACCAAAAAAAAAAAAAGGATTTTCACTTATAAAATCGTGGTAAAGTAATATAAAATAATATTTCAAACATTTGGTGCGTTTATTTGGTTTAGGGGCCTCCACCCCCTAATTTTTGTATTTGCCCACCCACAGTGCGCTGCTATAAAAGGTTCAGGATGTGTATTCATGTAGACGGTCCTTTATTTGAGCATTTTTTAGAAGATAACAATGAAAGCATTTGATTGACCTTTAAAAACGGTTTTCTTAGCCTGGTAAGTTTCTTTCTACATAACTAAAAAATAAACAAATTATTATTACTATAAGTTTGCGACTGCCTAAATTGAAATGTAATCTTATAATTTAAATGTATACCTATTTATTTACAAGATTGATGAGTAGACCCCATTGTCAACACAATTCTTTATATTATATTATTTACCTTTATATTTATATTATATTATGCCTGTTGACGGCGCCCTTGTTTCGAAAATGTAAACTCATCCTAAAACATAATATTCGTTAAAAACTTCGGAAATGACCCCATTCGCCTTATCATTAAGTTAACAACACGCTGTTCAAAATCTTCACCGGGTGTAATATGAAATACTTAGACGATATTTGTTTGTGGTCCTGCTTACTGTAGATTATGATACACTCTTAAGTTTATATAATTATTTCATTTGTAGCAATTTTGTGTGTATTTTGTTTTATTTTCTAACTTTCTTTGGACTAATTTTTAGATAACAAACAATTGTTTTCATATTACATAATTTTGTTTTGCTAACGCCTACTGTGGCTACTTTGATCGAATTAACGACTTTCTAAATTACGTAAATTTACGAAAAATATATATATATATATATATATATATATATATATATATATATATATATAATAGCAGATACAGTTTCTTTCCAAATTTTGCCTATTCGGCGTAGATATACGTTTTTAAATCGTTGACTCACCCTGTGCAGCATGGTTTTATTACAGAGCCGGTAATACAATATCGGATAAGATAAAAAAAAATGAAGGAAACCTAACATAATACGAAAGCTTTCACGAATGGATTTAATTAAGAAATCATGGGTCATGGGTTTAGGCAGTGTCTTATTGGAATTCCTTACGTTTCGCCAAGGCATCTCGCTTTAGCATTGTCCAATTTTTCGCGCTCATTAAATGTTGTTTAGTCTCCGCAGAATTATTAGAATTTTATTTATGATACCCTATATAAAAGCATTGTCTTATTAAACAACGATAAACGATAAATTGCACTAACCATTGCTGGTTAAGGTTTGGGATTATTGTTTAATTTGATCTGACGACACATATCTTCAGATTATATCCACTTCAGTCTGTTTCTGTTTCTTTCGGAATTGAATTTGCATATGTTGAGAGAGGCCGAAATTCTAACGAAGTGATAGCCGACAGTTTCTGAAATGGAAGCTAAGAACTAAAATTGTAATACCTATTCGTATATCCAGGGCTGAAAATCATAGGATTCCAAGCGACAAATCAATAATTTTTTTTAAATATATTAATAATGTAATGTTAGAACCATATTACAGTTTCAAGTAAATTTGAGCTTAAAGGGAATTATAGTTTGCCGTGATTTTATCCACGTTTCTTGTCGCCTTCTTTCGAAAATGAATCTTAATAAGATAACTGCAACTATTTTTTTTTAGCTCATTTAGCCACGAGAAACAAAATTAATTTTTTTTAATTTCTAAATTATCTAAAAGGACCATACATTTCGGTAGGTTCTTAGGTTGATTAATATAAACAATAATAGTAGTACAGCCTATGGTTACATAGTTTAAAAGCATTAGAAACGCTTTACTGCATTTTATTTAATATTTGAAACATACATAAAAAATAATGTATTAACAATTAAACATTAATATGGGAACAAACGACGTTTTAACTCAAAGAATCACAATAATTACATAGTCATTTCCAACACTTGTAATAAATTCTTCCAATTTAGAAAATTCCTTTGTAACTAGTTATTTTGCAATTTGTTTTAATTCTTTGTGTTAAAACATTTGTTTCAATATTAGTATTTAATTGTTAATTAATTAATCTCCACTTATGTTCTAAATACTAAATAAAATGCGATAAAACGTATCTATGCAGGGACACAGTGTGCGGCCTCTTTTTAAAATAGTCTAAATTGTAGTGGCGGAGGATGTAGGGAAAGTGCCTCTTCCCCAAAAAAAACTGGCAAATTATTTTTTAACACACCTTAAAAATCAATACAATATACTAATTTTCAATATTAAGTTTAATTCATTTCATTCAAAATTAATTATTGCAATGTTAAATTTAATGCATTCGTAGTATTGCCGCTGGCCGCTCCTCAGAAACCTAGAGGCAAATACAAAACGAAATAATATACTTGCATGTATTAAGGAAACCCGTATGTGCGCCCACCGCACCCGCAGCAAACTCGTTTGGGTCGATCCACTAACGGAAGAGCCACGTGCGAGCTCGGTAAATATCTTCCAGCGAGAAACGAAAACAATGGCCGCAGTTTAACGCTTTGGTTCGTATTGTACCTAAAGTATTTTTTGGAGCAGTGGCGCGTGTGTGTGCTTGAAAATGAATTCGTTTGGGCTCGTTAGTGACATTGTTTGTAGTTTGTTAGAAACTCCATTTTGCCGTTGGAAAGAAGAGGACAAAAAGGACCTTTTAATTACGAGTCGACAAGCAAGTGTGCTGACAATTAGTGCTAAAAAGACATTAAACATTCTGGTAAATCCTACAGTATTCATTTCAAAAACTCTCGGTTTTCTGAATTTAAGTGGCTGTGTAGCAGTGGATATTTGCAAAAAATGTTTTGCATGCGGTGCCCATTTTAGACCTTGTCTGTCCTACTTTTCTCTAACTAACACTTCCCCTATTTTTTTATCCACTAGTAGCCACTGCTAAATTGTGCAGTGTTTGCGCTTAAACTGGTGGCAATATCCGTTTTCTAAATGAATTACCCTTTCTATTGTTGCATTCTTTTATTGTGCTGCATATTCTAAACCCTTTTTGTGTTATGTTTCCAATACCTAATTTCAAGTGTTTTTGAGAAAATGGGGATTGAAAATTGACATTTTTGAATTGAATTTAGGTACAGGAAACATAAAAAAAGTGTTTAGAATTCAGCACCATAAAAAATGCTATTATGTACAGGGCATTTCATTTGGAAAACGGATATTGCACTCAGTTTAAGATAGAAGCGGCAACACCGCACACTTTAAAATATTTTAAAAGTTTATGTTAAAATATTTTAATATCTCTAGCCAGAGCCAAATTCTCAAAATAATCTATTTATTGGTTTAGCAGAATTCTTCTAAAAGGTTACCTGTATAAGGACTTTAAATTAAGGTATTTGTGCAGTACATCATTAGAAAGGGGATAAAAAATTATTTTGAAAATGAGAGTAAAAAATCGAGGCCCGTATTTAAAAAAATAAGTTGAGCGTGGTGGCCCGAACATGAAAACGTCGGAAGTGAAATTTGAATGTACCGCGTTGTAGAGCGAAAAAAATGAGACAACTTTTAAATTTAAACTGCGTCTCGAAAATCAATAGTTTTTGAAATATTCGATAAAAAATATATTTAAGCGTTTCTCACAAATCACCCTGTGTGTCAGAAAAGTACTTGCGGCCATATTTTGATAGCAAATCCTGAAGAAATGTATTCTTCCATTAAAAATTATCTCTAAAAATTAAGTTTTCATTAAAAAACAGGTTAATAATACTTTATCTGTTTTAAAACTGAAAAGGAAGGCTCCCCTGAAGCGTTGCTGACAGGCATTGTTAACAATACTTTTAATATATTTTTAGCATTGGGAAAAATTGATCTCAGACTATTATTAATTAAATTACACGTACTGGCTAGATTTGAAATATTTTCTTCTTTTACAAAGTTTAAAAAGTGCAAAATTTCATCGCGAAAGTGTCCAGTATCAATGTCATCTTTATATATCCTTTTAATTTAATACATTCGTCACAATCCTGTTCTGATAGATAAAAAAACGGCGTAATCTCGGCGCTTTAACATCGCGTAATTATGCACGTTCTGGCGTTTAGCGATTTAACGATTTAATGCAATTTAATTTTTTACTTTAATAATTAAGAATGATAAACTTTGTTTTGTTGCTTTAAAGAAGAACGACCGAAATAGTTTCTTTCTAGGGCTTCTCTATGCATATCACACAACACCACACCAATTTTATGTTACGCTTACGCCAAAAAGTTTTTAGGTTTCAGGCACATTTAATTTTCCATTTAAATTTAAGGAAGGATTAAACACTCGGTACATGTGTTTCCAAATTTTGTGTGTAAATAATGTTCAATATTTTTCAATAAAATGTTATTGAGCTTTATCTATAACGATACTTTGATAAAAAAATATTTCAATTCTTAGTATGAGGCCCCAAGAAGCTGAGGCCTTAGGCTAGCGCTTGTTTTCCTATGGGCAAAACCAGCCCTGAACATAGGCAGGCTTCTTACGTCAAAGTCTCAAACATCAAAGATTTGTTTGGATATTATTGTTATTGTCATTTTATATTGTTTCTTTCAAATCAGTTCGATGACAGCATAATGAGGATATAAGATACACATACAATATACATACAATGCAAAAGTTGGTATTTAGGTAGACAAAAAAAATGGCTATCATAAAAATTGCTGTTTTTTACTAGTTCGAATTTATGATATTTACCTGACAGGTAGGAAAAAATTAACAGGGGTCATAAGTAATAAAAAAAATCGTTCAAGTAGCACCATTATAAAAATATACAATGTTTGTGATATGAAATGAAAAGTAATTGTGTAAATTTAGAGAAATTTTAAAATTTACAATCTAGATTCTTAGTGAGATAACTGAGTTTACAAGGCGAAACAATTTTTCTTATACGGGGTTGGCCAAATGTTACGTAACGGCTTAGTTATAGCCAAACTATAAGTGACCAAAATCTGAAAATTTGACCCTATACTTTTGTCGATAGAAGCCATCAAACTCGAATATTTTTTAGATGGCAGCACTTCTGGTTATACCGGAATTAAATGTCAACTTGCTAAATGTTAAATGTTAAATCTTAATGGATGAAGTTACAGTAAAACGTTTTAAACTTTGTTTTGAAGACTTTATCTAACGACACTAGTTTTAAAATTGACTTGACACTTTTCGTTTGATCGTTAGAATAAACAAAACAGTACCTATTGCTTATTTCAGAAAATCGAATATAAACTTTTTTTTACCAATTAAGAAATAATAAATAGCTCAGACGAATCGGACGGATTGAGGAAGATTCTAATTAAACAAAGGAAGTAATAAATAATAATATCAAAATAATAAACAACAATTAAAGTAAAAAACTATTGGATTAAATGTTCGAACTGCCTTCTTTCAGCGACTTGGCAGTGCCCAAGCCTATCCGTGAACTCGGAAAGAACATTCTGTAAGGGTTGGTCAGTTATATATACATATAAAATTCTGTTTTCTAGTTCTTCTAGAGTTTCTAGTTTGGTGCGATAGACAGCGATTTTCAAATGATTTCAAGGATAAAAATCTAGGGAGCTCAGGTCAGGTCATCTAGGGGGCCTTTCAATGCGTTCTCGTTTACCATCTTCCAGGAAAATTTGTATCTAAATAATTTCTAACACTAATGCAAGAATATGCAGGTGTTCCATCTTGTTGATATAAATGTTGTTCTATAATAGCTAATTATTGTCTGAATCGGGAAGTTAATTAACTAAAGCGGGTATAATTCTGGTGTTAAGTAAATTTAAGTAGGAGTTTGCAGTCAAATTATATTGTTCCTAATTATTCATCAGTGGCGGCCCGTGGGGTTTGACTTTAGAGGGGGGCGCTCGCGCAAGATTATAAAAATTGTTATATTATTATAAATATAAGCTCATGAGTACAGCTCACCTACCTTAAAATCAGCTTCAATCTTGAAAAGGACGTTTTATAATGTAAGTTAAAGTCACTTCATTAGGTACTGTCTTTGAAGCTAAAAAAAGCCGACATAATATATACACAAATATAAGATTAATTTTTAAAACTAAAATCTGCTCCAAAATGAGCTTCAAAACCTTTAAAATTTTATAGTCAATAAGTCACTAGTAACTGTCTTACTGTCAAAGTAGGCAAAAGCAGTAAACCGAGCAATAAATATATACACAAATAAAACTTCAATTGTTAAAATTGACATCCTTTATGCCGTCCTTTATGGAAATAAATTTCTCCATAACTTTCTCCTCAAAATTATTAATTCAGTGCACTAAATTTTTGAGGGAGTTTTTAAAACTAAGGGGTTAATTTCATTTTCAATGCAAGTTTTTAACCCGGTTGCTGTTTTATCTTTAACCCTCATAAATCTCAAAAAATTTTCAAGGATTGATCCTTTATAAAAAAATCTTAGTGTTATAACCATTTGACAATAATTTGATACATCCGTGGTTTCATCGGCTTGAATTGATAAAAAATAATAAATCATAATAGCAAAAGCTGTGCAAGAATTAATATGGTCGCGAGATGACTTGCTTCCTCATTTTTTCAGGAAGGTGGTGTGAATCGTTTATTCTAGAGTCGGCTTTATAAAACAGCAAACCGGGAAACAGTACAATATATTTTTTATTTCACATCCACATACATATCCAGTTATTTTTTTTATAAGTCTCTTTCGTCGTGTAAAAGACCTGCTTTTGGCCTGGTCGTTCACCAACTTGTGTTAAATTTAAATCGGGCAAAGGCCTGCCAAGCTCTCTAATTATTAACTTCTCCACTAATGAGTTTACATTAAGGATCCTTCTTACTGACCTGTTAGTGTGTTCGAGGGCAAGTTTTGGAAAGGAAGTTGGTTTATCTATCTTATAGCAAGCATAATTTCCAAAGATATTTGATCATTTGTGGCTGTTTTTGGACGACCCCATTTTGGCAAATTTTTTATAGTACCCCTGTGCTTAAAATTGCGGTAGATTTTATTAACCGTTGATTTAGAAATAGGATCACGCATCCCGTCCAGGGAACGTTTTATTAAAAAGCTTGGTTGCTGCTTGAACTATCTCCGTACTCTATCATCATAAGCAAAGTTATCCGTTATTTTTCCGTTATCCGAACCATAGTCGCTTCAAGAAATGGTAAAAATTTACTTACTTATAGTCTCAAAAAAACTAATACTACTATCTCGAAATATTAACGTTGAAAAATATGTCAAAATGACAACATTTATTATAGTAGTCATGATAATTGACACCGATACCATACATGCAACAGCAGAATATAGGATAGATCCAAAGTGTTAAATTTTCAGAGTTCAACTGCCATTATCTCGAAAACAATTGAAGATACATCAAAACTTTAAATACGAATTTTACGTACAATTGAAATATGCAATAATATAACAGGGTGCTCCATTTAAAATTAGCAAGTTGACATTTAATTCAGGTATAACTTGAAGTGCAGCCATCGTAAAAATATTTTAGTTAGATGGCTCCTATTGACAACACTACAGCACCAAATTTTCAGATTTTTGAAATTTAATGGGTAAAATTAAACCGTTCAGAAACATTTGCTCAACCCTGTACATAATATGTGGTTCATCAAATGAGCCACGCTATTATTTTCATGCGAAAATTAGAAGTGGGTGAAAATCGACCGGTAACATTTAGTACGATCAGATACCAAATTATTGTATTGTCATTAAAATTCCATAAATTTGCAAAACTTCAGATCGATACAAGTAGAAGTAGGTCCTAGATTTGTTTAAATACATCGTTATTACACGTGAAGTTAATAAAAGCGTGTTAAACATTTACGATGTATGTGCCTCTCGCCTTATAATTAAGGCTCACGATTGAAATTAAAAGCAAGTAGCTACAAAATAAGTTGACATTTTAGGGACTAATTACTAACCTAAAACAGTTACTAGTCTTAGGATTTTTTCCGAGTTAGTCAGCTCACATAAAAATCCTCTGCACTTTATTTAGAATATAGAACTATAATTGTTTAATGAGCGCGTATAAAACTTTTCTTCATCGACAAAAATATATATATATATATATATATATATATATATATATATATATATATATATATATATATATATATATATATATATATATATATATATATATATATATATATATATATATATATATATATATATATATATATATATATATATATATATATATATATATATATATATATATATATATATATATATATATATATATATATATATATATATATATATATATATATATATATATATATTATATATATATATATATATATATATATATATATATATATATATATATATATATATATATATATATATATATATATATATATATATATATATATATATATATATATATATATATATATATATATATATATATATATATATATATATATATATATACGTATATACATACAAGCGGTAAGTTGTATGTTTGAATGAGTTGCAAGTTTAAGGTACAGCAGCATCTTTAGGTCACTTTAGGTCACCGGAAGTACTTTCAACTTCAATATTTTAAATGAAACACCCTGCATATTTTGCATAATTTGAATGTTCTATGTCCTATACCTATCGTTGATAGTTATCTATAAAATGACGGTTGAACATGTTAAATTTGTTAAATAATTTATCGTTTTGACTAAAAACAGTTGAATGTAAAATAAAACTGTCATCATTTTCTTAAGTTTATATCACTAATCCTTTCTGTCAATATTAAAGTAATTTGACCTCCGGTCTATTCGGAAGTACTGCAAAAATGGTCTTTAAGCACTAATAATAATCTTAATAACTACTGCTATTATAACTATGAAAATAACAATTTTTTAATTTTTTTGAATACTTTTTGACAATACTCCTTTATGTCTAACCTAATTGATTTCGAGATATTAACGGTTAAAGTTCAACAAACTTATTAAAAGTCAACCCAATTATAAAAAAACAATTATTGATCTAAGGTGGCTGTGAACGCAAACGTCAGGCTGCCAAAACATATTATTTATTATGCAATTGCACGAATATGATAGTTTGAACTAAGATGTTTGTGTAATGTCCGATGCGGGGATCTTGGGCCACAGATATTATGCGGGCAAAAAATATTCAACATACAAAGCAATGAGTTTTTACAAGTTTTACCGCCCGGATCTTCAGAGTCGCAGCCCAAGATCCGTGCGTCGGACTATACGAGAATCAACTTTTTCACTTTTACGGTACGTAGGTAGCAATAAATGGTTTTTTGTACAGTTGTAATGAGATTTTACTAGGTATGTATAAAAACTATTAGGTTTAGAGGAGTGATAACAAAAATTGTTCAAAAAAGTTGGAAACTATTATTTTGACGGTTATAATAAGGGTAACTATTAAAATTAATTACAGTTACTGTAAATTGAAATGTTTGTGGGGCAAAAATAAACGTAACTAAAATAATAAATAAACACGGTATTTATTTATACATAATAAAGGTTAACCAACATTGCTAAATGACAAAAATGAAACAAAAAAATCAGCATAAACTATCCACACTTGTGAGGCCTTCAAAACGTTCACCATTAAACATCTTGACATAAATTTACTTGTTCTTCAAATTCCCCTAACACATCTTCCATATGAATGAGGGTTATGGGCTTGATAGTCTGCCGGATTCTGTACACGAGATCTTCTGTATTTTCTGTTTTAGTTTTTTTCATATGGCCCCAGTAGAAAAAATCTAAAAATGTCTGATCTGACGACTTTGCAGGCCGCTTTATTGGACCATTAGGGCCTATCCACCGATCCCCAAATTCCGTATTTAATTAACCGGCTATTGTTCGGGTATTCTGGGCTAGGGCTTCATCTTGCTGCTAATAAATATAAACATTTTTTATTAAAGGCAAATTTTCAATAAAACCTTCTATTAGAGTTAGATATTGATCCGCATTTATTGGCTCTTCAAAAATATGGGATCCACGATATTGGTTCCCACAACTCCGATCCATACATTAATGCCAAATTTTTCTTGGAATGCCCCGTCTCTAACTAAATGATGATTTTCAAGGGCCCAATATCTGGTATAATTTCGATTAAACATTTCCATATTTGTAAATCGAGACTCGTCAGAAAATAAAATATAGGATGTTAAATTTGGCTGCTGGTACACTGCTCTAAATACCAGCAAAGATAATCACCTACATAAAGATGGTGATGAAGTTGATATTTTAAAGATTGTAAGCAGATACTGTAAGATGATTTTTCCCTATTGTTTTTTTCGCCTTCGTTTTTCAAATGATTGTCTAACCATGGAAAATAGTTTCCACTTAGGTGTTTACGTTCACGTTCTGGATACCGTTCAGCATACTATGCTTTTGCCTTTCGTTGATTTTTAAGGAATTTCCCCTATTCTAACAACACGTGAGTTTGATGCTCGCAGGTAAAAACTGACATTTATTGCAAATCTGTGGTATTTTTCGAAAAAGAAATTGTGTTTTTATTAAAAAACTGTACTAAAAAATATATTTTGTTACAATTCTGTAAAATACGTGCCAGTAATGGCGACATAAAACAAAACAACTGAACCATGACAAATGGACTGCTTGACATCCACGGTTACCCTATATCAATCTAGCTTAAATGTTTTCTGGCAGTTCCCGTCGCCTTTCCTATGTTAAGCTTGGACCGCCAATATCTTGAATATTATTAGGTTTAGACCAGGGGCGTGCGGTGAAATTTTAAGAAAGGGAAGCAATTTTTAGAAACTTACCTATTTGTAATGTAATTCGATTCTTCGATCGTTTTTTGCAAATCAATCGTTTTTTGCGTCAATGACGTCATCATAAAAACGTCGATGCTCCGACATATTTTGGAGAAGTTTATTTTCAATGGACAACAGTGATGTATGCGAAAGTCTCTCCTGCCCCGTTGAATGTCTCACGAAATTTTTTATACGATTAAGTGTTGAAAAATTGCGTTCTACTGATGAACTTGTGGCAGGTATTGTCAATACTAATTCGCACAATTTCGACACTTCGGTGTAGGCATCTTTCAGCTCCTTGTCTTTGAAAAATTGCATTAGTTCCTTAGCGTTATTTTTTACGCTAATGTCATCAGTTTCGTAAATCACTTTCAGTTCCGATCCCATACCAGTAACACTCGGTCGAAGAACTGGCCATAATGAAGAAGAAGAGATTTAAATGCATCTTCTGAAAAAGTTTTTCCTTTAAATGCATCAAAATTGCAGAGCTCGAAGAATTTAAAATCATTTAAACCGTTAAATCTATAGTTTAGTTATTGCTGAATTTGATCGATTATTTCATAAAAGAGGCGTCTGTATGATATTTGAACATCTCTCACCTCGTCTGTTCGAAGACGCTTGGCTTGTGGCTCTACATTTAACGTCATCGTTTTCTCCCAAAATAAGTCAAAGTCATCTCTTTTTTTGGCTTAAAATCATCCACTTTTTTTAGGCAAAAAGCAATATCATTTATTTTAGTTTGTAATATATTAAAAACATTGTCCGAGAATGGAAATATTTCTGAAAATATGTTCAACAAATAATTAAAATTAAAATTTCGTTTCAAACAGTCCAAAAACCCCCTCGAACTATTTATTGCTTCTGAGTCCCACGTTTCATTATTTTCTATTATATTCTCAAATAGTTCAATCAGTGATTCACGATTTTCAGATACTGTTAACACAAGTCTTCTATTATAGTTCTACCTAGTAGGAGCTACTTTGGGCAATCGTTTGTGGACAATGAAGTCCAAAGCTTGTGTACGTTTTGTTGACTTGGAACAAAAAAGCAGCCATGCCACTTAAAGTAACGAAAAATACTTTACACTCTTTAATGTGATTGATGGACTGGGATATAACTAAATTTAATTTATGAGCAAATGGACAAACACAGCACTTGGGAAAGTTTCTCGAACTTTAGCTTGCAGACCCTCTAATTGTCCTGCCATCACTGCAGCTCCATCATAGCTTTGAGCAACTAATTTTTTCTCTCCATTAATTTCTTTAGTAATGTTATAAACTACGGTATATAATGCATCTGCTGTACGATTTTCGGACACATTCTTAAAACCTAAAAATCGCTCTTGAATACCTCCGTCTATTTTAACGTAACGTATTACTATAGATAATTGGCCAAAATTAGTGATATCAGTTGTTTCGTCCAGAACAATAGCAATGAACCGCGCCTCGCCAATCTCCTGCTTAATTCTTATTAGAATAATGGTTGCAACAGCGGAAATTAAATTATTCTGGATTCGATTCGACGTTCCGCGAAAAACGCTAGACTGCTCTAAATAATTTTTTAAGCAATCATCATATTTAGCCATTAAACTAAGTAAATCATGAAAATTTCCTCTATTTGAAGAAACCCTTGTTTCGTCATGACCTCTAAATCCCAATTCATGCTGTCCGAGAAAACAAACAACATCGATAAGTCTTCTTAATATTTGCCTATTTTTATCGACTAGTTCATTGTGTTGGCGGTGACTAATTTCTAACTGTTTATTAAGGGCGTGTTCAATTCCGGTTTTGCTGAAGACTTTTTCTTTTATGACGGCCTGTAAATGCGCTTTGGACATAATGTGTCTCTTTACAGCTTAATGGAAATTGTTTAAATCGGAAAAACCAGTTTTATTCCAGAGACCTTTTTCATTTTCAAAAAGTAAACATGGCCAACAAAATTATTTACTTATATTTTCACACCCTGTTAGCCATTTAAATTGTTCGTATTGTTTTTCCGGATAAAATTGTCTAATACAGTTTTTCATTTTTGTATTGTATTTGCATATCCACGTCCGTATTATTGTCTTTCACATCGCACCATGCACGACGCGACGTACGTATCACACAATACGCGGATAGCCGTTCAAACAAAGAACCTACTCCAACGATAGCTTCCGCCCCCACTTAAAGCACGCGACTGAAATGCAAAAATTGCAAACAGCCGGTGGAAAGTTCAATAACCTCTGGCTCGATTCACATGAAATCAAGCATACAGGACTTGGCTGCAGAGAAGCTAGCAGCCCGCATAGGTTCTATTCGATATTCTACTGTGGCTGGGTCGGAGTCAAGGCCGCATTTATTATGGGGTTGATAATTAAGATAATATTTTAGCATTATTAATATAAACTAAATTAATGGTTTCCTATTTCAAAAATTACCTTTTAAAAGATGTTTTCTAATTTTTTTTTGGGGAAGCACTGCTTCCCTTGCTTCCATGGACTGCACGCCCCTGGTTTAGACATAGGATGATATAAAAATATGATGATGATATAAAGTGGGGAAAATATGATTTTTTAATAGAAAATAGGGGTAGACATTAAAATCATTAAAGTTATTACTGCTTAAATGTCAATATTTGCAGTACTTCCAAATAGACCGGAAGTCACATTACTTTGATATTAGCAGAAACGATTAATGATATAAAGTTAAAAAGTTTTATTTTATCTTCAATTGCTTCTGGTTGAAACAATAAATTATTTAACACATTTGACATGTTCAACCGCCATTTTCTCGATAGCTATTAAAGATAGGTATAGGACATATAACATATTTTATACTCTAAATTTCATGTAGAATTAAAATTTTGTTCCATTTAAAATATTGATAGTACTTGCGGGCAAACCGGGAATGAACTAAATACGCTGTTATATCTTAAATCCGCAATTAATGCAACCATACAACCTATAATCTAAAATTGATTAATAAAAAATAACAGGCTGGATAATAATTTCGTGGTCACCCTGTATAAAGATCTCGAGGGGGGGAGTTCCGCCTTTGGGGATAAACAGGCATTTTTTGCCGGCACTGTTTTGAAAGTTTACAGGGTGTTAATTTTGTCAAGTTCATATGATCATGGGTCCGAAAATACTTCTTCAGGGAGCGAGAGCCCTTTGAAGAGGGCCTTCATAAATTAGTTTTCGTTTTAGAGCCCCGGAAATAATTCAGCTAACGCAAACCATTTTGGAGCATAAATTGCTGTTAATAAGTTTATCTATTTGAGCCTATTAAACAATGTTAACTTAAACCAGGAGCATACCAACCAGGAGGATTTTTAACTATATTTGGCCCTATTCCTCTAAGGCTTTAATTCTTTTGACATCAGATTATGATTTTCCTATATCTTTTAAATAGTACTCTTTGTGAAAGTCGCTAAATGTCACAATTTCAGAAATTGGCTTATTATGCTAGGTAGTACAAAAAGAAACTTAAAATAATTAATTGCACCTACGCAGCATATTTAAGTTGACGTGGTTAAAAATCAGGCATGGTTTGATTAGTTCAGCTGCAGCGGAAATTCTAGCCGCCAAATGTTCTTCTGACTCGATTGGAGTTTCATAAACGAGACTTTTTATATGCCTCCAATGAAAAAAATCTAAAGGTGTTAGATCTGGAGAGCACACTTGCCAGGTGACAGGGCATCCGCATCCAATACAATGACTTCCAATACATTTAGATGCTCGCGTAGTTCTATTCTATATTTAGGGGCAGATCATGTAACAATTCCGACAACCCATATATTAAAAAATTAAGAACGAGTTCTGCAAAAATGCCGGCCCACATGTTGACCGAGAACCTATGTTGATACCCACTTATGTGAACACCATGAAAAAGTACATATTTTTTACATTTTTTATATTTTTTCAGGTTCTTCTGTACACCGATCAAGAAACTATAGGCAAAATTCTACGATGGGCTTGAAATCATTAGGGCCCAATGCTTGCAATTTTAGAGATGGCAGGGGCGAAGAAGCTGTTTATGAACAACCTCCCATACACTGTCATGATTTACATGCATGGCCTTTGCAACTAATCGGGTGCTTACAGAAGGATTATTTTCAAATTGCCGAAGCACCTCTTCCTCAAAATCCGAGGTTTGCATGGCTCTTTGCGCGCCATTATCTAGCCTTTTTATTTTTACTGAGCCAGTTTCCCTTATACATTAATCGACCCTTTCAAACAGTGTGTGGGATGTGCCTTTCAGGAAACGGCTCTTCATATAGTCGAGAACGGCTTTACTATTACATCGAACTTCTCCATCAATTAATAGCATATCGGTGTATTCAGCGAAAGTATAATCTTCCATGACTTAACCGTGACACTAATTTTATGACAAATAAACAGCGAATTTATGTTATTAATATAATAAGGTAATTTTTTATTAAGCTTTATTAATTTTATCCAATTTCCGAAGAAATGGTGATATTTAGCGACTATTCACAACGAGGACCATTTTTATGTAAAAGGCATAGAAAAATAATAATCTGATGTCAAAATGGCAAGAAATTGAAGCCTTAGAGGAATGGGGTCAAATTTACTAAAACACCGTCCTTGGGTGGCACGCCCCCGGTTATAGTTAATATTTTTCAAGAGGCTCAAATAGATACTTACTAACAGCAATTTATGTCCCAAAATTGGTAGTAGTGAAGTAGTTCTGGAGCGAAAACTAGTTTATGTAGGCCATCTTCAAAGCTGCCCTGAGAAAGCGTTCCCAGACCCATGTTCATATGAACTTTTTTCTTTTCATGCACGTGTTTTATCCACCCTAGAAGTTTGTAACATGACCACCCCGTATATGTTATTTGGTATATAGTATTACCAAAGATCGATCGTACACGGTCTATCAGATTCAACTAAATTAACAACATTAACATTGGATGGATGTTGTATTTGAAGTATTTTCTGTCGTTGGTATTACTTTAAGAGCTATCCATATTAATGTCTAAAAAAGTACTTGGTATTGGTCACTTTAATAAATTCTGGTATTACTGCTATCACTAAATATATTCTTGAATACTCCATTTTCGCCTTACTGAAAGGAAGTCAATTAAAGGTAAAAAAAATCTGTTTATTTCTGAAAGCATTTCTTATTTAAGGGAACTTCTATTCAGCTGAACACAAAAAGAATTCTTTTACAATAAACGTAAAAAAACACAATTTTCTTTAATAGCAACTATTTACTGTGTGATTTACTTATCGTGTTCTTTTTCTTTCTCTTTATTGGTCTTTTTTTGCTATACATGGTATAGATAAGAGAAGCCTATTTAAAAGTTCTATTTAAAAAAAGTATAACTTGAGTCTGCGACGCTTTCTCTACCACTCTGTATATATTAAAATATTATACAAAAATATGATCAAACCACACAATTTTTATTTGTAACGTTTTTTTCCCTATGTTTTCCTGAAAATAAATAACTCATTAAGTCATCAATCAAATAATAACAGAACTCACTCGTGTGCATAATTTATCAATCTCCTTAATTGACCGCATTTTTACAAACTCGTGCAATATTATTAACAAAGAAACTTTCGATTGCCCTTTTTCGGATCATTTAGCAGTTTTCTGCGAAATGAACTACTCTCCAATTACAGAAATACCTCGCAAAATAACATTTAGGTCCTTAAAAAACATTAACTTAGAATACTTTCAACGCGATCTAGAAATGCTTACACTAGACCTTATTTATACCATAAATGACATTGATGACAAAATTAATTTTTTAAATCATACGTTACTAGACTTATTTGATCATCATGCGCCGGTACGAACTCTCTCCACATGCAGAAATATGTTTAACCCTTGGATAACGAACACCATTTATTTTTTTGCAAAAACTTAGAAATAAGGCATTGAAAGATTTTAAAAATACTAGATTCACAACTAAATGGGAATATTACAAACAGCTGAGGAATTATACTACCTCCGCAATTAGGAATGAAAAAAGGGCTTATAATAAAGCTTCATTTAGAAATTCAACAGTCAAAGAAAAATGAAGGGAACTAAACAAACTTAGACCCTCAAACCTAAAATATATACTTGACTCATTTAAAAATGTTAACAACTTTAATAAATATTTTGTCAGTTCTCCGAGAATACTGACACGACTAATGATGAGCTTGTAAACTTTTATTCCAACACTGTGAAAGCAAATACATTTAATTTGTTTGAATTTCAGGAGGTAGGATATAGTGAAATTTTATCTATACTTTTAAAAATAAAAACAAAAGCTTTTGGCGCGGATCAGTTGAATATCAGACTAATACATATATGTTGTCCTCACATTGTCGAATATCTCAAACATATTGTAAACGAATGTATTTTAAGACATTATTTTCCCATTGCCTGGAAGGAAGCATTTCTTACCACTCTTCTCAAGGTCAATAATCCTACCGACATCAGTCATTTCCGATCTATCAGTATTTTGCCAACTTTTTCGAAAATTATGGACCGCGTATTAGATAATCAAATTCGTAGATACGTTGAAACTAACAATATTTTGCCCCCAAAGCAAATAGGTTTTAAAGGTGGCTACAGCTGTATCTCTGCAATGACGGATATAATAGATGATATCTTTCGTAACCGCGACAATAATATAATATCTGCCTTAATATTGTTAGATTTCACAAAAGCATTTTACTCCGTAAATCATAAAATATTGATTTCACCTTTACATCATATTGGTTTCTCTGAGCAAGCTTCAATTTTAATCGAGTCATTTTTAAGTGGTACAACTCTAAGAGTTAAAATAGATAATAATATATCCGATTCTCTCAAAGCTATAACTGGAGTTCCTCAAAGAAGTATTTTATGTCCCCTATTATTTAGTATATAAATACACCAATATTCAGACGACACACAACTCTACCTTTATTTTAAGCCATTTGAATATATCGTTGCAGAAAACAAGGTTAACTCTGATTTAAACGCCCTTTTTAAAATATCTTCCTATCACAACTTAAAACTCAATCCATCTAAATCAACAGTTATATTAATTGACAACAGGGCATTAACTGCAAATCTTCGTAATACTAAACTTTCAGATAGATAATATGACAATCCCAATTGTTGAAAAAGGAAAGAGCTTGGGACTTGTTATTGATTCCCAACTACGTTTTAAGGATCACGTAACATATATTTTAAAAAAGCATATTCTGCTCTGAAAGTAATTTACCCACATAGACAGTATCTTGAAAAAAAATGTAAAAAAACTTTTGTTTTGTTCTTTAGTGCTTTCACATTGTAATCACTGCCACAGCGTTTATGGTCCCTGTTTAGATTATAATGATAAACGAAGAATTCAAAAGATCCAAAACTCCTGCATTCGACTGATATTTGGAATAAAAAGACGTAATAGAGTGTCTCACAAATTAAAAGAAATATCGTGGTTAAATGTGTATAATCGGCGTAAACTGAACTCGACACTATTTTATTATAAAGTTATTAAATTTCAATCACCTCCATATCTTTACAATAAAATAACCTTTCGTACAAACGTTCATCACTTAAATATTAGAAAAAATCTTTAATCACCATCTTCCAAATCTTTACAATAAAATAACCTTTCTCTCTCTCTGTTATTTCTTTTTTTAATTTCAAATATCCGTATCTGTCTTTCTTTCCGCCTCTCTCTCTCTCTCTCTCTGTTATTTCCCTAATTGCCTTCTTTATTGATTTTGTAGCAGTGGCGGCTACTAGGTGAAGTAGGTGAAGTGCTACTTCACGAGGAAAAATAAACAAGTAAGCATTCAACTATATTTATTATATATCTCTTAAAATTTTAGTTTTTACATTCATTTATTCACCTAATTGGTAAAAACTAAACTGCATATCTCGAATAAATATTTTACTTGACCGTTAGCGGCATGTCTTTTTAAAACTTTCAATCGAACTTTATTATAACAACTACAACAGTGGCGCAAACCGCTTTGACTTTGCTAGAGGTGCTATGTTTAGTTTACGATTTTCCTACTATGTTGCCATGACAACGCGTACCCGATGATGTCGAACCCAGCGCCATACAACGCTCTCGGTGAATTGCAGCCGCAGTACACTACACCCACGTGTCGTTCAGTTTGCCGTGGTTGTTTACTTTTATTTTCGCGGATTTCGCTGCAACCGGTGAGTTCCTTTGCAGTTAACTTGACTGTTTTGTGTTATATTTATTTATGGTGTTGTTACAACTTCATATTCGAAGTTAGTAAATGTGATTGTTCAAGACTGGAATAAATTAAAAGACGTCTTTGAATTTATTACAAACTGTGACAAATCTGATGAAAAGTCAATCCGCCTTGCGAAAGGATTTTTAGGTGAGATGAACGATTTTGAATTCACGTTTCTGGCATTAGTGTTTAATGACATTTTCTGAATCACAGACATACTATTTGACGTTCTTCAAAAAAAAATCGCTTGACATTCGTTTTTGCATATCAAATATAAAACGCTGTCGTGAGGCGCTCTGTAAAAAAGAAATGAACATTTTTTTAATACCATGTTTGATAAAGCAGATTCTATTACAGAAATAAATCATTATAAACGTGAGCTTGCTAAGCTTTCACCTGAAGAAATTAGGACTAAGTATAGAACCCTTTTTTACGAAATATTGGACCATATTTTAATGGAAATGACACTAAGATTTCAAGACTGTGAAAAACTTATATTTTCGTGTTTGGCAAGTTCTTCTAAATTTTCCGAATAGAGTTTAATATTACCGACTGGCCCGTTTGAAAATTTATATAGGGAAATATTTTCAAAAAGTCAAAGACTTAAAAATGAGCTTGGTCTTATTTGCCAATGAGAGTAATTGGAATATATCGCTGCCAGAGCAAGTGAAATAATTTAATAAAAATAAATATATTCTTACCGAAGCATATAAATTGTTTTCCCTTATTTTGACAATACCGTCGACAAGTGCTTCGGTGGAAAGAAGTTTTTCTTGCTTCAAATGTGTAAAAACTTATTTAGGAACTACAATATCTCAAGAAAGACTTACTTCTCTTGGCAATATTTCAATTCAAAAGGAATTTCTGGAGGAGATTAGGGCAACTCATCCATTTTATGAGGATGTTATAAATACATTTGCTGCTATGAAGGATAGGAGCATTGATTTAGTATACAAAATTTAGGTAAGTCGTAAAAAAATATTCTACCCCCTCCACATATAAAAAAATTCTGGAAAAAACATTATTGCGATATTTTCTTCCTTCACTTGCACTTCACTTACTTTTTCACCAGCGAGCTGCCACTGTTTTGTAGCCATGTTATAAATAATTTACATACATTTCTGGCCGCTTTGTTTAAGACCAGACTCTGCTTACGTGCAGAACTCTGAATTTGCTGGCCTTTTGTTTACTTTTCTAAAAAAATATCTATAAATCTCTATGTTATTATTATGTTTATATTGAAGTAAACAATAAACGATTATTATTATTATTATTATTATTATTATAAAACTTCGGAATTTATACGTAAAAGATTCGGAAGATAAGTGGATCGCAAGGTACATTTAAATTTTGTTACTTTACACATTCCTTCACAAAAGAAGGGATCCATTAAAAGGAATTCTGGATAAAGAGCTTTATCATTTTTACTAAAGTATATGGAACTTTCCTTATATCGCATTCCTTTATTTATTCCTTTTATCAAAGAAAATGAAATAAATCAAAACTTGAATTTGAAATACCTAAATTATTTGACTATATACAAGAAGGAAAAAAATAGGTCAACGAACTTTGGGAGCTGGTCAAATAAGAAAGAGGGTCTAATATGGTGGAAGTAAGTGGCACCCAATAAAAATGTTTGGAAATACAGTATAAGTATATGGGTTACTAAATGACTACGTGCGGCACAAAATTGGGTCACTTTTCGCTATTCCTAATAAAAAGACGGATTCATCACGAGGGATGTTTCGGGTTTATTTGTTTGATATGATGCAGCTCCTTCCCGAATAATATCTTTCATTGGCGCAACTTAATCCTATGAAAACGTTTTGAGAGTCAAAGTTCTGAATAAATTTTTTATTGTATTAGCTACTCGGAAAAGGTTGGTACAATTTTTACCAATTAGCCAGTTTTGGCAAAATTCAATGTAAACTAGGATTTAAGATAATATTTATTTTTTGCTAAATATAAAAAGGGTTTACAATAGTTCTTTGTTAAAACAGTTGTGGATCAATATATTCCCTAAATACAAAAATGTTAAAAAATCAAAACCAAAAGATTTCTTAATTCGGCATATTTACTAAACAAACGGCGTTTTGTTTATTTTGGATATATTAGAGACTGGGACCAGTTTGTGTAAAAACGTACTTTGCAAAAAAAAAACATGGCAATGAACAAAACGCCCATACAGTGTAACTGCCTATTACAGAACGCCGTTTAATAGGCAAGTATGTAGTTTTCATAAATACATATCCCTATTTCTCCCTTTTTTTCTTATTATGATATTGTAGAAATTTTAGTCGTTGTTTAACAGTAAAATACAGTTTTGTGAAATATAATAATAACAAGTGTAGTCGCTAGCCGATATTATTCAATAATTATTTACTTGTATAAGTTTAGATAGAATATTTAATTTTCATTGGCTTTTAAAACTTGTATTTGCAATTTTTTTAATAACGAAGGACCCCTTAAAGCCCTACACAAATGCTTTTAATATTTATTTGCTAATACCATGAAAACAAAATATATTTTGAGCAAATAATATAATGAACAGTAGAAAATGAAGAGATAATACAAAATTATAAGATAACAGATATAGTAAAAAAAAACAAAATTGTGTAACTCAGATTTTTTAGAAAGTAAATTTTCATTCGGTTTCTGTACAATGTAGCAGTTTAAAATTTAAATCACAGTTAATTTCTTAATATGTTATTTCACTATATTATTACCACATATAACATTTCCCTTGTAAAGTGGTGGCTAACGTATGTATTTTTATGAGTTCTTACATATTTAGCATCTTTCTAGAATAATCAGTTCTGCTAGACTATTCGACTCCACTCGTATTTTTCAGTTCCATGTTTTTTGTACACCAAATTTCTTCCACAAAACAGTCTCAGTCTCCCAGATATCCAAATTTAAATTTAAATACGCAGAATTTATAGATTTTTTAAATTTTAGTTTTTTTTTGTAATATTACTTAATCTGTGCGATTTTAGGCCAAAACAGTTTTTCTTGCCTCTCTAATAGATAAACCTGTTTTGGAGGTATTTAAAATAAAATGTGTCAATACACTAGCCAAGGAATTTTTTTTAATAGTTGATTTTAATGTTTAATCTAAAATGTAAAAAGATATTTTTAGAAACAACCAACTACCTCTACGGAAACTGTATGAATTTCATTTAACCACCCAAGAAATTCTACGTGAAAATTAACTTGAATATGGTGGATTTCAGTAAAATTAATCTTTTGCAATAGCCGGAGTAAAATCAAAACCCCCTATTATCATGCCGAAAGACCTGCCGCTTTTAAAACGGAGATTCGAGACTATGTTCATAGGAACTATTTTAAAGTTATATTTATTACAAATTTAATAAATATTAGTTGGTAGTCTAACAATCGTATTACATTAACAATGTTATAGCTATTATTTGTGCTGAATGAAATAAATTCATTTTTGCAAAAATCCGATGGTTTCGCTTGGTCAACTTTCGAGCTGTGGCGGAACATAGGGGCTATTTTCGGATACCAGGAAATCTTACATATATAAGAAAATGACTTTATTGTTAACACAGTCTATAATAAATTCATTTCTAAATAATATTTACGACTGCAACGGGGTTCCTTTATACCCCCACCCGGGGCCGAAGGTTATATCTGAGTGGCCGGTGGTCGTTATTTATGTTTTTCGGATGTTGCTGTTGTTGTTGTTGTAATTGTACTTGATTTTTTATGATTTTAGATTTGTCGATTATTGTCTTCCATACTGTTGATAGTTTTAATGATTCGTCCCTTTTATTTAAATCGCCTTTTTTTTTGTATTTATATGGCTTCTCGTATTATTCTGGTCTTATAATGCTCTATTGGCAATCTCTCTGCACCCATCAAAATTTATTTTGTGGCCAGTTTCCTGATGATGTAGGAATAGAGCTGAGGTTGTTTGTTTGTTTCTGATGCTGAATTTATGCTCTTCTACTCTTGCTGGTATTCGCCTGTTAGTTTGCCCCACGTACATCTTTTCACCTTACCTATAGTTGTTTGTGGCTCGTGTATTATTTGTATGTTGTGTTTTCTAAGAATTCTTCCGATCCTGTCTGTTGTGCCTTTTACATATGGAAAGATTACTTGTTGCCTTCCCGGTTCATAATTTTTGTTGTTCATTATTCGGCCCTGTGCATTAATAGTTTTCTCTATGGTGCGATTTGTGTAGCCATAATTCTTTAAAGCACTAGATATTATATTAAGTTCGTATTGGCGACAGCTTGAATTTGTGCTGCATGATGATGCAATCTTGTGTGTATTCGAAATTCGAACAGAATCAAATGAGAATATTAAGATTAATAGACTTTTGAAAAAGTATGACAATCTCCTAAAAAAGCCGAGTTAGTCAAAAGTCTCATCAGTAGACGTCAATAAATTAGTGCGTTAAATGCTTCTCTTAGGAAGTTAAAAATCCTTACAAAGTAAGGGTTTTAATTTTGCAATATCTCTTAAAGAAATCCCTAAAGTAAAAATAATAGCTGAACTGGAAGCTGTCCTTGACTTCTTTGAAGAAACGAAAGAAGCGGAGATCGACAAGAAGTGGCAAGAAGTTTAAGATTAAGTAAACCACCGGAACAAAACCTAAATGCCACTGAACAAAGGGCATTAACAAACCTTTAAAAAAATACAAACATCACAAACCTTCCATCAGATATAGAAAATGCAATTGTAGTTATGAATATCCAAGACTACATATAAAAAATGCAGGATATTCTACAAGACAATTGTTATAAGCCTGTTCCAAGGGATCCGACTACGTACGTGGAAAAAACAACTAAAAATGAAATAAAGACTTCCCCAATAAACCCCGAAATACAACAAAAAATCATACCACGGGAAAAGTCAAGCAGATGTCCTAAACTCTATGGTTCACCAAAAATACACAAACCAATGGTGCCCGTCAGACCTATTGTTAGTGCTGTTAATTCGCCATTACAAAAACTGGAAAAATATCTTGCCGAAATTATGCAACCAGCTGTTAAAAAATCCGATTCATTTGTTAAGACCTCGCAGCATTTCAATCGAATTATACGAGACATCGTTCTTGAAATAGACGATATCATAGCAAGCCTAGATGTCAAGTCGTTGTATCCCCGTATTTTCATCGACGAAGCATTGGACAGGATTGCTATGAACGAGGGTTTTGAGGCACATATAAAACAATTCTCGGAGAATTGCCTTAAAAATTCCCATTCATCAGTAGTCGCGAATTTCTTTATGATATACTTCGAGAAAGAAGTTTGAACCCCAAATTATGGATTCGATATGTGGATGACATATTTATTATATGGCAACAGGGCCATAGAGTGCTCGAAAAATTCCTGAATTACGTAAATTCAATCTAGAGTTAGAGGAAAATAACAAAATTCCATTTTTAGATGTTCTAATCACAGAATTGCATAATGGATATTTCGAATTTAAAGGCAAAATCGCATCATCATCCAGCACGAATTCAAGCTATGGCTAATACCCTAATATCTTGATCGTGCGATTAACTGAAACACAGACGAGACAAAAAGAACTTAATATAATATCAGGTGCTTTAAAGACGAGTGGCTACACAATAACGAACAATGAACAACAAAAATTATGAACCGGGAAGGCAATAAGTAATCTTACTATATGTATAAGACACAACAGATAGGATCGGAAGAATTCTTAGAAAACACAACACACAAATAATACACAAGCCATAAACAACTATAGGTAAACTACTTGGAAACCCAAAAGAGAAAATCAAATTGGAAAACCACGGAGTATAAGCATTCCGTGCCAGGACTGTAAAAAGATGTACGTGGGGCAAACTAACAGGCGAATATCAGCAAGAGTAAAAGAGCATAAATTCAGCATCAGGAACAAACAACCTCTGCTCTATTTCTACATCATCAGGAAACCGGCCACAAAATAAATTTGAATAAGTGCAGAGAGATTGCCAACATAGATCATTATAAGACCAGAATAATCCGAGAAACTATATAATATGAAAAATAGGGCGATTTAAATAAATGGCATGAATCATTAAAACTACCAACAGGATGGAAGACAACAATCGATAAATTTAAAATTATAAAAAATCAAGTGCAATTAGTGCAACAACAACAGCAACTTCCGGAAAACATAATAAAGGATTAAAGGAACCGTCGCAGTCACTGCCCTATACGCTGATGGCAGTGCTATAGCGGCCGAGCATAGACATCCAGGAATAATATGCAGGAGATTGCAGGAAGAGATAGATCTGATAAGTGACTGGTGTATCACTTGGAAGATCAAAATAAACGCACAGAAAAGCCAGGCCATCCTCTTCCAAAAGAGGAGAATGACCCCCCCCCCCAGTGGCTATAAACATAGAAGGAACAGACATACCGTGGACAAACACGGTCAAATATCTAGGGCTGACTATGGATAAAGGGCTAACATGGCAGCCTCATACTGAACAGACAAGAACAAAGACTTGCAGGGCTATGGTTAGACTATACCCTCTTATGAACCGAAAGAGCCCTATGGCTCTCCGGACAAAGCTGACAATGATAAAGATGATCGCAAGATCACAACTGACATACGGAGCAGTTGCGTGGGCGTATGCAGCGCCCACCTACATAAACAAGTTTGCATCAACAGAAAACAAGTATCTGAGAATGGCAGTCGACGCACCATGGTACGTCAGGAACGCCCAGATACACCGAGACTTGCAATGGGAACCACTGCAAGACGCAATCAGGATCAAAGCCATGAAAGGCATCCAGCGGGCAGCGGCACATCCAAATGAAGAACTCCGAAGGCTGGTAGACTACGACCCCTTGGAGGAGCGGCGGGCACACAGGGTCTACCACCGTAGACCCCGCGACCACACACAACCCATACACTGATAATAGTGCCCATTTCCGTTTCAGAGATACTCCCTATATGTCCGCGAAGCATATAGGAGAGGTGCGATGTAAGTACACACATCCGGATGTGTACGAGCTGACACACCTATGGTTTATTAAGGCCCTAGGCCCGTTAAACCGTAAGTACCTATCACAGAGAGGCGGTTCGCTAGGTTAGGGAACCGGGTGGTGGTGGGACCTCGGGCCATTTGGCCCCTTCGCGCGCAGTCACTAACACTTCAGTCTCTACTCGGACGCGAGAAAGAAAGCTTCGAAAATGCCAAATATGATTTTGACGAAACGTCAGCATAACTATTTTTTTCAGAATGACACTACTGAACGGATATTCACCCGGAATGAAAACACATTGTATTTTTTGATATATATATATATATATATATATTATATATATATATATATATATATATATATATATATATATATATATATATATATATATATATATATATATATATATATATATATATATATATATATATATATATATATATATATATATATATGATATATATATATATATATATATATATATATATATATATATATATATATATATATATATATATATATATATATATATATATATATATATATATATATATATATATATATATATATATATATATATATATATATATATATATATATATATATATATATATATATATATATATATATATATATATATATATATATATATATATATATATATATATATATATATATATATATATATATATATATATATATATATATATATATATATATATATATATATATATACAAAAGAACATTACCTTTGGCCTATAAATGTATTATCATTAAACATCAATAGGAAAACTAAATTTAAAAAGTTAAAACATTAAAAATTTTACGTAACGGCTATAAATCAAACGTTCAGGATTCCCCTTACTGCACGCAGCCGGTACATACGAGGGGCAGCAAATGACGGCAAATCGCGACGACCGAGGATTTTATTGATTTATTTAAAAGAATGATAATAAAGATACCGCCTAATTGGATTAATATTTATTTACATACCAAGAATATAAAGCCTTTACACAAGTTTAAAGTTATTAAAAAAAACAAGCGAACTGATATTTGACAAGAGACAAATAAACCAACCCTCTTTTTTTATTTATGATTTTCTCAGATTTTACGGTAGATTGAGGTATGTGTAGTTTTCGTTTGTTATTATTTATTATTACAATAGTTGTTTTAAAACTTTATAATATGTCTACTAGTATTGATGACGATAATGTAAATAATAAATAAATTGTCATTCTAGCTTAACAAATAAAAAGGAAGTGGTTAAAATATTACCCCAGAAGGTTTACTAAAAAAGGGAAATAGGCCCCAAATAAGATACTAACGCAGTTTATATAAATAGCTCTATTTATTCCAGATCCACAATTTACCTGATATAAATAAACTGTTTATTTATTTCAGTGAAATAGTTTAATAAACCTTAATAAACGTATATAATTATTCTAGATAACAGTTCTTATATCTTAGTTCTAATAAACTGTATTGTCAAAAACAGTTTATTAGATCTAAATTAATCTGTTTCTAGAAATAGGGCTTATTTAAACCAAATAAACACTTTATTTGTCAAATAGTTAGATATACTTTTTAATTAGAACAAATAACATTTCCCCTAGATTTAATATATTTTCTTCTCATTGTGGTTGTTGTTCATTATAATTTCTAAATGGCTTCACCGCAAAATTATTTGCACTCGGTCCCTCAAAATTTCGCGCCGGCTCTGGTTAGGGCTAGCTGAATTCCATTATCTACGCCATAGTTCATTAAATTTCGAGATAAAAGTCGGAATTTAATAAATTCCGAGATCTAAGTCGGAATTTAAAAATTTTTGTGGACCTTCTACGCTTTCGAATAGCATCATCCAATAATTACAAATTTTTGGCAAATGTGTGTAATGGCGAAGTAATCTACCACACTTCCTACTAGGAATTCCTAAATATGCACGTATTGTATATACGTTTTGGATAATCTACATATCAAACCAATGAAAACCAAGTCTGACTTAAATCGCCAAAGTTTTGTTGCGTTTTATTCTGTGTTAGATACGACTGTGTATAGTGAGGTTATGCTAATTTGTGTTCAGTCTGTTAGAAAATATGAATTTAGATCTACCTCAAAAATATTGGTTTACAGTTGTAAATTATACAGCAAAAATTTCATATGAAACTGCAAATTTTTATTTCCCTCGTAAGAGGGAAGTATTGTAACCCTGAAAAAATCACACCCTCTGAAATTTTCTCAGATCTCTAAGTTTCTCAATTTTGTCGGTCTTTCTGTCTGTCGGTCTGTCTGTTCGCGGCTTAGCTAAAAAACTACTTACCCGTTTAACTTCTTTAAACGTTGGTAAAAAATTAAGGGTTATATGGAGATAACCTGGTAATATTTTGTTAAAAATCCAATATGGTAAAAAAATGGCGGCCCAGTGAAATGTTAATAAATGTATTACTAAAAACTACTTATCTAATCTATCTCAAATTTTAGACAAAAAATCAAATATTTTGTATGAATCAACTGGTAAAATTTTGTTATGAATTCAAGAGGGCGGAACAAATTGGCGGCTTAGTAAAACATTTAATAATTCAGCTTGAAAAACTACCTAATGATGGACTGATTTCAAATTGTGCGCCACAAATAATTGTAGTGTACAGATAAACTAGTAAAACTGTGGTACTGATTCAAGATGGGGGAATAAGAGGGAGGTTAAATAAAATATTTGTAATCGTGGAAAAAGTACCTTCTCAGGTTTTACATATCTTCACGTTTTAGCGTCTCTAGATGCCAAAAAACATGTTTAATCAATTCCGTCGGTCCATCTGTCGGCTTGTCTATCTGTCTGCCAGTTCACGGCATAGCTTAAAACTACTTCCCCGATTGACGAGTCTGGTTAAAAATTAGGGGTCATATAGGGATGACTTGGTAACATTATGGAAAAAAATATAATATTTGTATTCGTGAATAAATCACCTCAGGTTTTACATATCTTCAAGCATTAGCATCCCTAGATGCCAAAAAATATATGTTATCAACTCCATCGGTCCGTCGGTCGGTTCAGGGCATAGCTTAAAAATTACTTATCAAAGTAATTTCAAATGTTGGTAGAAAATTAAGATCGTATGGGGATGATCTGGTAATATTTTGGTAAAAATCCAATATGCCGGAAGAAGATAGTGAAACGTCAAAAAAATTAATTATCCAATTTACCCCAAATTTTGCACACAAATCAAGTTAATATAAGAATGAGTGGTAACATTTGGGTGTGAATATAAGAGAGCAAAAAAAATATTTAGAAAATTAGCCTGAAAACACTACTTATTAGATTAATTTAAAATTTTATGCAAGCATTAAGTTGTGATATTGAGATAAACTGGTAAAGTTGCGGTACAAATTCAAGACAGCTGAGCAAAACGGCGGAAAATAAAATTTTCAAAAAATCGACGTAAAAAAATCTTATTCAAATAACTTTAAATTTTGCAGAAAATTTAAATGGGATATAGGGATAAACTGGTTAGAATTCAACATGAAGTAACAAAATGGCGGTATGTGTTAATGTAAAAACTACTTATTGAATTTATTTTAAATTATGCCCAAAAATCAAGTGTGGCATAAGTAGAAACTGATAAAATATTGGTAGAAATTTAATATGATAGTACAAAATGGAGCCGAATAAAAATGTTCTAAAAGACAGTATTTGTGTGTTACTAAATGACTATGTACTGAACTAAATTGGGTCACACTTCACTATTCCTAATAAAAGAAAAGATTCATAACGAGGCAAGTTCCGGGTAAAGAAAATTTACCGATTTTTCAATATTGTCCAACAAATGCATATATTAAAATTATTAGGAAGTAATTAGTAACCATGTATCAAATCACCAAACTAAACATATAATTTATGTCACACTAAGTGGTCAAGGAAGATCGATGTTGATACCTTTTAAAAGGTATTTCAGTGCAATATGTAATGCTGTGGTAGAAAATAGAAGGTCTATATTTTAATTATGAAACAACACACAAAGTTAACATATTGCTGATGAGCATACAAAATTTTAAATTTATATCTTCTATTATCTGGTATGACGTTAGTTTAAAATTAATTTTATAAGAAAAATGATGTACAATCCATCAATAAATACTAAAATAGTCTAGATGATTTAAATTAATTAACAAAATATGTTTAGATTTGCAGCACTGTTACCTGTTTTAGCTCTGACAGCTAGTAACTTAGATATAGATGTTTCTTGATCTTCAGAGTATTCGCAAAAGAATCAAGCCCTAATATTTTGTGTATGAACCCATTGTAAAGCTAATTAAAATTTTTAAATTAAGTTTTTCCTTAAAATAATTGATCACACATTTATGTCCCTAAATTATAGGTTTAATTTCCGTACAATTTTGAACGACAATTATGGCTTTTTAAGTATCATTTTTTATCTAAATTTTTTTAAAAAAGATGTGTTAAAGTAATACAAAGATTTGCATTTAAACCAAGACAAAACAAGAAATGAATCAAACATAGATTGTTCGAAGTTGATTAGCGAATTTGAAAATTATTTTCTATACCTCATCAGTTACAAAATATTGCAGATATCCTACATCTTTTAAAAATGACTTCTCATTTTTCTACTTTAAAAATATTATAGTTCTAAGAATTCTCCTCACACTGCCATAATCGATGGCATGCGAAAGCGTTCAGAATTAAACTAATTAAAAACTATTTATGATCAACAATATTACAAGAAATGTTATTTGGTCTGCCGATATTAGCTATATAATATGAAACTTTTGCCAAAATTAATACAGAAGATATAGTAATGGAGTTCGCAATAAGAAAAGTCGTAAAGTTCAGTTTATGTTAATAATATTTTAGGTTTAACTATGTCTCTCATCTTATTGATGATATCCAAAATTTGCAACTAAGCATAACAGTTTAAGATAAATTCTATTCAACATAATAAGATGTCAAAACTAGTAAACATTTATTTTAAATACAAATTCTTTTTGGGCATTATTTCGTATTCTGTATACAAAATTGCTTTTAATTTACATTTAGATTTTTTACGTTTATTTAATTTTTTGTTCTTATTTTTACTGTTATTCGTATTTGTTTAGTTTATATTATATTGTTAAGTTCAGTAAGGAACTTAATTTAGATTCAGATCGTGATCACAAACAATTAGTTTAAGATTGTTTCATGATTTCTATTTAATTATCTGTTTGCCTGTTTGTAATGTAACTTAAATAAAATAATTTTAAAATTTTAATTTATTTTTATTCCATATTTCAACATTAGGTCCCTAGGCACTTTCTTCTTTATAAAACTTGTAGAATTTGTTAAAAAAACATTTTAAAACAATATGATAATATTGATAGATATTATACAAGGTGTCTGTCTCAATAGTGCGTTCTCGACAGTGGCTGCGACTAGGAAAAAACTTTAAATACAAAATGTATTTAAACTGTATTTAAATGCCCTTTCACGTATATTAATGTATTTTTGGATTTATTTGAAATTTTATTTCAAAAATATTATGTTTTCTAATTTTCAGCGACTACTAGGTAAAAACCATTTGAGATAGAAACAAATGAAAGTCACTTCCCGTCTTAGTTTTTCAATGTCTTTCACTGATATTAATTTCCCATAGAACTGGAAATGTCAAAATTTGACATTTTCAGTTCAACCGGAAATTAATACCATTAAATAGACTTTGAAAAACTAAGATGAATTTATTTTCTTCCATGCGAAACGGTTCCTCGTAGTAGTCCTTGAAAAGCCAAAAACTCGATTTTGAAGTAGAATTTTGAGCATAATTTCATTTTAGAAGTAGAATTTTGAGCGTAATCCAAAAATGAAATTATATACATGGTGTGTTATTTCAAAAAATAAAGTTTGATCTAACACCACTTTTTGGTACACCCTGTATAGTCAAAATATTTTTGTGCTATTTATTTTTCAAATGCATATATATTTGGAATTTGAACATTTTTTTATCTTCCTTAGCCATTGTTGGCCAAGATTGGGAAACCCTCTGTATATTATTATAATTTTTAATAATTATTATTAATTTAAAAATGTTGAAAGGCGCAAAATTTAGATTTTCTTAATAAAAAAAAATAGTTTAGGGCAAGTAAAAATACACAAAAAATGCCTCTTAGTATTTTATGACATGACAAGCCGTTTTCAAGAAAAAAAATCTATTGTGATGCACGCCTTTGGCACCGTTGGTCCAGTTTTTATTGGAATTAGAATTGCTCAAAACTCTACAAAAGTTATTCCTTGGATTATTCCAAGAAAAAAAGTTTTAGTAAATATCTGTGCGCAAATGCCCTATTTTTGAGATTCAGAGTGTTAAAAGTAAGAAAAAAATGTTTTTTTTTAATTTAGCATTTTGAATCTCAAAAATGGGGCACCTGCGGACATATACTTAAAAAACCTCGATCACAAAATACTAAGATGTATTTTTTATATATTTTTACTTGCTTTAAATGATAAAGCCAGTAGTTTTTTAAAAAACAATCCGCGTACCACTTTTTTTAAGAAAGTCAAGGATCCTACCCGTGGTTAAAGTAAAAACTGCTGAATATTTTAAAAATATAATCCTTAGATACCTATGAGCTTCAAATAGCTCTTATTGTTTCGGTATAACTAAATAAAGTCATACTTCTTTTTAAATTTTAAACGTCTGCAGACCCATGTTCATATGAACTTTTCCTCTTATTTTCTTACAAAGAATCTCCCTTTAAACGATGGTGCATGTTTTTTGAAATATCCAGGTATATTTGATTTTAATTTTGTAATGACACAACAGAAATTTCAATAGTCATATAGGGGATGACCTGGTAATATTTTGGTAAAAATCCATTATGGCGGAACAAACTGGAGGCCTAATTATCCAATTTACCTTAAATGATGCACAAAAATCAAGTATTAGAATGAACTGGTAATATTTTGGTTCGAATCCAAATCGGCAAAATAAAATAACGCCTATTAAAATTTAAAAAATCTGCCCGAAAAGACTACTTACTAGTTTTATTTCAAATTTCGTCCAATAATTAAGTGTAATATAGAAATAAACTGGTAAAAATTGTTGTACGATTTCAAGATAGAGGAATAAAATGGCGGCGAAAAAAACCTCTTATTCAATATTTGCATAAGAAATAGATATGATATATTGGTGCACTGAAAATTTTAATACGAATTTAATGTCGGAACATTTTTAAAATCAAATGTTTAAAAATTCGGAGTAAAAAATTACTTATTTAATTTATTTTACATTATATTAAAAAAAAAAGTGTGGGATAGGTAGAAACTGATAAAATATGGTGGAACAAAATGGCGCTCAATAAAAATTTTGAAAAAACAGTATATATGTGTTACTACGAACTATATGAAGTCACATTTCACTAATCCTATCCTATTAAAAGAAAAGATTCAAAACGAGGGAAGTTCCGGGTATTTTTAATATTTTTAATATTGTAAATTTCTACATCAGTCCTCATTGACATTAAGGATAATAATTAACGTCTTAATTGATAATATGGAATCAATATTAGGATCGAATCTCGTTTTCTTTAGCAAAATATTTCTAATGTCTTTGTTTAAAAATTAATGTTTTAAAATATAAAAATAAATGTTCTTTTTATTTTTTCCCATCACAGCTTTAAACCTCCGGTTTGGCGCCCCTTTAGGCAACCGCGTGGGTTGCACGCGCGCTTACGGGGGCCCTGAGGACAGCCTTCGAAAAATATTATGACCTCGAAACTAATGTCTTTGATGAGTTTACATCAAGTTTAAGTCAATCTCCAATACCTTATGGTACACGATAGAATATTATGAACTCGGAAGTAATGCCTTTGCTGTGTTTAGACCAAGGTTAAGTCAGTCTGTGATAGCTTATGGTATGGTATGGTTTTTTTAGTATTTTATTCTGTATTTTATATTTATATAGAAGAATATGTTCAAGTTAATATTTTAGCTAACTTTATTCTGATACCCCTAGTGCGTAATAGAATATAAATATAATATAAAATATAAATATAAAATCCATCTAATAGAATTAAAATTAGTACCTACACAAGGCATACAGTCAGATAATGATCATAGTTAGATGCATTGCATAATATCGTTTTAGGTGTAGGCTTCACTATACAACGGTATATTTTCCACTGTTCAGATAAAGAGCTCCTTTTTAGGTTGTAAATATTAAAAATAGCCAACAATTCTTCATTATTTTATTTATCCTTCACAAGGAAGTTCTGTGTTCAATTCTAATTATTAAACTAGACGTGCGACTCAGACAATTCTTTCTTACCCTTAGTTTCTTATTTACTAGGAACTAACACAAAGTGAAACTGAAACATGATATACGATGTGGCAACTACAACAGAGCTTATAAAATCAGGGATTGACGTTTAATCTTTGAAAGTATAAGTTAACTCTTACTCTCCAGAAGGGCACTCGAAATATTATTACAAGGTAGAGGTTGTTATGCTCTAAACAAATTTTATGAAGAATTATTTTGACATACTTGCTATAAATAGATGATATAATAAAATATTACCATAATCGAATGTGTGATTAATATAGTGTCTATCATATTGAGATTAAACTGTTTGTACATGCATTTATATGATAGACTGCTGCCTGTGGTAATATATTACGCCAATTACTTAACCATATTATGTGCTGTATATTATTTGACTCCAGGGCCGTAACGTGAAATAAAAAATTAAAAATTTTATTAGGAATAAAGAAGTGTAACCCAATTTAGTTCGGTAGCTAGTCATTTAATATCACATGTATAGTGTCTTTTTAAACATTTCTATTAGGCGCTATTTTGTTAAACCGTTTTGGATTCCTACCAAAATTTTACAAGTTTCTACTATACTTGATTTGTGGGTATAAGTTAAAATAAATTGAATAGGTCGTTTTTAAAGTTGACACATCACAATTCTGTTCCGTCATATTGAACTGGTACCAATTTATCCCTATATTACATTTAATTTTTCTGCAAAACTTAAAGTCGATTGAATACAAAGAAAATTCAAAAATTTGTTTTTTTTTAATCGCAGTTTATTTAGATATTTATGTCTATAGTTTTTTTAGAGTTAGATCACAGAGACTATCAAATTGTGTGCAGGGTATTCGGTTATACGTTGAACGAGGTCTGCAGGCTTCATTCTTAGAGTTAGAAGTGAATGTTAAATACAAAAGTTATGAGTTTTATTTGAATCATCAGAATGTAGGCACTAAAAACTAAACAAAACACGGATTTTAGTGAATTTATAGAATCTGTTATCTCTGTGCAGTGGATTTCTGTATCAGGGAAGTTGCGGGTAAAGTCAAATTTACCAATATTTCGCTTTTCACATATATTAATAGGCCGTTATTTTAGAAATATTTATAATCAGCAGCAAGAGTTATGGTACAAGTGGGGATCGAACCCGCACCTTTGAATCACTCGTCCATCGCTCTAACCAATTGCGCTATCATACCACTGATAGAACTTGTACATATTTAAACCAACCAGTATCCTAATCATTGTTCTGTTGATTGCCGCTATTTTGTACACCAAATTGGATTCTTAACAATATTTTACAAGTTTCTACATATGTCACCCTTGATTTTTATTTTGCCATCATTTTGTCCGGCCATTTAATTCTTGTACGAAATTTAATATTAATTGAAAACGCAGTTTTTTTGAGACAGAGTTTTTTAAACATTTTTTGAGCCTCCACTTTATTACGTCATCTTGAACACGTGCCAAAATCTTATCAGTTCATTCCTATGTCACATTTGATTTTTGTGCAAAGTTATCGGTCAAGTAGTTTTTATTACTTTATATATTTTTTATTAACATTCTACTATGCCGCCATTTCATACCCTCATGTGGAATTTTCACCAAAATATTACCATGTCATCCCCATATGATTCTTACCCCCGTATTCATTAAAAAGGTTTAGATTTAGACCAGGTCTAGTTGCCATGGTACTTAAAACTCTTAGTTCGCCAGTTACGTTTCGCTTATGTCACTGTAATTCTGACATTTAGAAAAACTATTTCAGTTCAGTTCAGTTCTTTTTTTTATGGCGCTGTCATTAACTATGACAATTTGCTAGACCTGAAAAACTATTTGTTCAATTGTTACAAATGTCATCTTGAACCTATAACTGTCAAATTAAACCTGGTCTAAATTTAAACCTCTTTAGTGAATACGGGTGTTAATGTTCGAACATAATTTTAAATCAATCGGGAAAGACGGAATTGAGAAAACATGTTTCTTCGCATTTAGCAGCCCTAAAACGTGAAGGTCTGAAAAAATCTCGAATGGTGATTTTATTTTACGATGACAATACTCCTCTATTACGAGGTAATTAAAATCAGCCCCTCTGGCTCATTGTTAATTTCATATAGGTGGCTTTGATTTCGGGCCACTAATTGCTGTAACATTAACATGGCCCTTCTGTTACTATAATTTTTTTTAATGAAACAACTTATTTTCCTTTAAACTATTTAATTTAATTGAATTTTGGCAGTCAATTCCAGCATAGTTGCAGGTCTATTAACCCTATTATAATAAATTTTATTTTTAAGATAGCTCAAAAGAAGAAATTCAAGGGCGAAAGATTTGAGCTATTCGCAGGACAATTTATGGAATCTTATCCTCCTATTCATAAATTATACTTATTAAACAATTTCCAAAACTAAATAATCAATGTATTAGATATTAAACATTAGGCTCATATCAAGTTTAATTATTTCCAGGGCATATCGAAAACATCGGAAGGCGCAACGTAAAGAAACAATTTGTGTCTCACGCAGTTATAGGAACCTGGCCTTTTATTTTTCATTTGAGGATACTATAAAGAATATTTTCTGGCTTTTCGCAACTGAGTAAAGATTACTTTAAATTGATTGAAACCAATATTTAATAAAAATAACATATTTCATCATGTGAACAAGTCTGTCCACGGAATAGTTCGATAGACAATATAAAAAATATTCTTTATACTATGTATCGAAACATTCCGAGAACAGACTATTTTGAATCAATTTAAAGTAAGTTTTTTTTTCTAAAGCAAAACTTTTTAAATTGGAATCTTCCTAAAAACATCCAATATCTTTTTTACCAATCTCAAGAAAACTCAAAGAGAGTTTTTGAAGCCCAAAAATTAAACCAAACTTAATAATTTATATATTTAAATATATTCTCATTTATCTCTGACAGCGGCTATACCACGTGTTATCAAAGGCGACTTGATGCTACGGCGTTTTTAAATGTATAAGTAAAAAGTTAAATATATTTGTAATTGTCTTCATGTTAGAATTTTTTAATATTTTTGTACGTCCAGGCACCTAGCCAGGTGCATGGGGGTCCAGGGAGCGTAAAAGACAATGTGGGGCCCTGGTGCAAAATCATAAAACATATAATGAGTACACATAAATAATTCACCATGGGGTCCAGGGAGCGTAAAAGACAACGTGGGGCCCTGGTGCAAAATCATAAAACATATAATAAGTACACATAAATAAAAAAAATTTAGGAGATTTCATAAATCGCAAAAAATATTGAAATCTTGTTTTAACATTCAGACAGAAACACATCAGAATAGCTCCAGCAAATCTGAGTACTATAACTTATCAGATTCTATTCAGTGTCTATAACTTAAAAAAAATTATCTATTTTTCCATGCTTTCTCAATTTCGCTTCGTTTTTCGCTGCTTTTTTCTTTTAGCTGCTCACGATTGATATGTAATTCATTTTATCACAACTACAACGCTGAATACTCACAAAACAAAATATAAAATCATTATCATTGCAATTATACGAGTGTTTTAGTCTAGCACTGAAGACAAAAAAATAACATCCAAAGCCATTTCCGTATCTAAAACTTGTGGGGCCCTAGGCCCACTTGAAATTACAGGCACCTATAGGCTCTATCCCCTCAAAGCATTGCAGCCAGGGCCGATTTAATTATTTTCGCCTAAACGTATTTACGGGCCCCAAGCTCGTGTGGAAAAGTAATGACCATAAAAAAGTCCTCTCTTCCATATAATAGACACTTATCTCCTCCTTTAATATAATAATATATAAAAATTACCTACTTCCTTATAAAATGAAACAAGGAAAATTACTTAAAAAATTTTTGTTGTAGCGAGGAGGTGGCGGGCCCTCTTTTCGATGGGTTCTAGGCTCGGGCTTCACCGTCCTAATAGGTAATGCGGCCCTGCCAAAGCAAATGGCAAATAACTTAAAATAAACTATCAGTTCAGTAATTATTTTGCATCTTCACTCCCTATTTCCCGTAGAAATTTTGTTAGATTGAACTTTACCGACGTAAAGCGCTCCGTTGCGACAGAAATGAACCTGCTGGTGAAGGCCAAGTAAAAATAAAAGGCTCGTTGCCTGTTTGGTGCGTGTTAAAGTCTATACACACGGCGAATTTCCTTACTTAAATATGCGCTTTTATAAATCGATAGTTCTAATACGATAGTTTTTTGTAGACTAACCGGGCCGTCGCGCCCTAGCGCAACCATACCACTCGCACAATTGTAGATACGCCACTGGTGAACACCCCAAAAATGTTAGGTATAGGCATGCTTCTTCCTAATTTTCCTGAGTTTTCACTGTTTGTTATTATTTTTTGATAGAACTAACTTTAAACGAACCACAGAGAAAAAAAAAATTGAATTTACTCAAACACGCTGCGATAATCGTAATATGCTTAGACTTTTTAAAAACGAAACCTTATAAGAACTTTTTCTAGTATCTAAGCTTATTCATGTTTTTTTTGCTTTTGCCGAAAACTTTTTGTGTAGGCACCAGAGGGCGTCCAATTGACCCTTATTTTTGATCTAAAAAAAATAAAAAATAAAAAAAAGTACTTCCTAAACTTCGATCCCGCCAATTTTAAATATTGTTTGGAAGACCACAGCGAGGAACATTTTTCTGAGAATTTTAAATTAGTATTTTAATTTTTTCGACAGTTATCGTGTATCGATGACATATATAACACCCGGAAAAATAAAAAAAAAAATTGAAAACCAAAATGATACGAAAATCTGTTTCGTACCGTTCAAGACTCCAAGTGGATTCTAAAAACGTCCGAATTTCTAAAGTTTATCTAAAACCGTCTCGGAGATATAGCTACCCCATATTTGATCTGTGGAAAAAATTAAGGTGTTGTATTTTTAATGTCACTTCAGTATACGTTTTATATTTGCTTTGACTATTTGTGCAATATATTACAGTTTCAAAATCTAGCTTGCCATGAAAAACAAACGCTTTTATAATAAGCGTTTACGTCAAAGTCTCATCAAATTGTAATTTTGGGTCTTTAATATCCTTTTCTGGCTGTAATGGGATACTCTAAAGTGGAAAAATTTAATATAACAGGCATTTATTATACGAATCGAAACAATGTAAAAAGCACTCATTAATAAAGTAAATTATTTCCGACTAGATAAACGCCACCCGCAAACAACATAACAAATGTAATTAAATAATTCCGGAAAAACCAGTCTCTTGAAAGGAATAAACGTACTGTTCCAGAAGATTAAAATAGTGGTAATATACTAATATATTTTGAAAGTAAATTATTTATCGTTATCAATTCTTTTTAAAGATTTTCAGTTTTACTTTTTTTATTTTTGGAAAATCCTTACAGTTCCATACGAAAAGTAGAAACGTTTAGTTCTATAATAAATATCCTAAAAAAATGTATGATGTATTTAAAAAGCATAAATAGTTTTCATATAAAATAAGGCCGGGTAGGAAAATTACATTTATCAAAGACGTCAATTTTGTGGCGGAATGTTGAAACCAGCTGGGGAAGATGCCGGTTTGATAAATAAAATCATATTTACAGATGAAACTTCTTTCGCGACCTCAGGCGTGCTCAATAGAAAAAACAAAACATGCTGGTCAACAGGTCAACAGTCCTGTTGTCAGAATTCAAGGCCGGCACTCATTAAACGACTGGTGCGGAATGATGTGAGATGGGGCCTAGGGGCCGATTGAAGCATCAGTTAAAAAATTCAGGTATAAAACTTTTTTAGGAAATTAAATTGAAAATATATTGGAAAACATCGCAACTCGTCAAGAACTGATCTGACCGAAGACCGTAGAAATTTGAAGGAATACCACCTCCTCATAATATTCGATCGGTTGTTATATTTTTAAATAACCGTAATAATTTATGGATAGGAAAAATTGGTTCAATTACTTGACAGGCCAATAGCCGAGATTTATTGCCTTTAGCCATGTTTAATAGGGTTATTTAAAAAGCAATATCTATTGTAACAGCACGGAAAATTCTGCTTTTCTAACAAACATTTTACTGAAATTGAGAGATAATATCCAAAAATGCTATGACGTTGGGGAAGGATTTATAGAACCGTAAAATTATTTTACAGATAGTTGTTGTCTAAATATATCGTACATAATTAATAGAATCTGTAATATAAAGGCGTTTGTTTTCCATGGCAATATAATGCGCAAATGACCAAACCAAATACTTATGTATATATTTTTAAAATTAGGAAAAAGTGGATACTTTAAAAAACGATTAATATACCTGGTGATTCACTTAAAAACACGTGTTATTTTTGGGCAGCTTTTCGATGTTTATTTGTTTTATCCGATGACAAATACTGGCAATTCAGAAAAAATCTTTCAACTTTCATATTATAAGATTTTTTCTAGCTCTTAAAATAAAGGTCCAATCACCACTCCAAACTATACGCAAAATCCCTGTATAGGCAAGGTGGGGGGAGCAAGGACGTTCTCATGGTGGTCGTTGTTGTGTTAACTACTTAAGTTATACTAGGAACGAAGCGAATAAAAAATTACCATGTCCTTTAGTTTTAACGGTAGATTTAGGGGATAGGCAATAGGGGTTAAAATATGATTCAATAAATAAGCTCCCCTTTTTGATTTTTAAGGTAAGACTATTTTAATTTAATTTTCATTCATATCTTATTACTTAGCTACGTAGTTGGCTATTTAAAACATAATGGTGAAACAACTGTTTATTTCTTCTCCCGGTGTTAAGTAAATAGTGCATCGGAACTCAAATATATTCTCAATTTGTATGTTAAATAAAAAAATTCCCTCCCATTACGAATTTTTTTCTTTTATAAGGGATAGTGAAATGTGATACAATTTAGTTCCGCACATAGTCATTTAATAATACATACATTTTTAAACATTTTTATTGGGCGCCTTTTTGTTTCACGTTATTGGATTTGTACCAATATTTTACAAGTTTCTATTTATGCTTATTTATTTGGAATTAATCTAATAAGTAATTTTTCAGGCAGATTTTTTTAAACATTTTATTATTTTGCTTTGCTAGCTTGAGTTCGTACCAAAATGGTATCAGTTCATTCCTATGTAACACTTGATTTTTGTGCAAAATTTGAGTTAAATTGGATAATTAATTTTTTACTAATATTTTTTTTAATATTTCACTAAGACGCCATTTTGTTCCGGCACATTGAATTTTTACCACAATATTCCTAGGATAACCCCATATGGCCTTTAATTTTTGACCGTAATTTGAAGTCAATCGGGTAAACAGTTTTTAGCTACAGACAGACCAACGGAATTGTGAAAACATATTTTTGGCTTCTAGAGATATTAAAACCCAAGGCTATGTAAAACCTGGTAGGGTGGTTTTTTTTCACGATTACAAATACTTTATTTGGCCGCCATTTTGTTAGGTAGTTTTTTTTTCAAGTTGAAGTTTTAAATATTTTATTAGGTCCTCATTTTTTTCGCCATCTTGAGTTTGTACCAAAATTTTGGCTGTAGATTCCTACATAATACACGTAGTAATTTTGTACAAAATTTGAGTTAAATTGGATAAATAGTTTTTTAGTGATAATTTGTTTAACATTTCACTAGGCCGGCGTTTTGTTTCGCCATATTGGATTCTTACCAAAACCGATGGAATCGAGAAAACATGTTCTAGGGGCCTTGAAACCTAGAGATCTGAAAACGTCTCGGAGGGTTGATTTTTTTACAATTACAACAATTACAACTTTAAAGTTTTTATTCTTTCATAACTGTTATAGTAGTACGCAATGGATAATATTATTTCCAGTTAAAAAATTAATATATACAAAATTGCAAACGAGATTGCATAGGAAATTTTATTTTGAGTAAGTACGATAGTTAAGTATAGAGTTATAGATCTTTCTGTAAAATGAAAATATAATAATTATTTAAAAATGGCTCAACTATACGAAAATTATATATTTACTGAGTTTTCATAGTATAAATCAAAAGAGAAAGGAGTCTTTGAGACATTCCGTAGGCTTATAAAAAATTGACTTCTAATAATAGCGGAGTGGGTTTTAACAAAATATAAAAAACAGGCAAACCTTGCTGAAACTCAGAATCCTCTATGATCTATGCCACGTGCTTTGGGGGAGAAGTTTTTTATTACCCTATCTCATAAAAATTCTAGACTGTAATAATACTTGGGCGGCCCCAATTTTTATAGCTCTATTTTATTGCATCTCCGATCTTCTCAAAATATCAGGCTACATAACTATGCCTTTGGTACACGTAATTTTGTATTTTTTAATTTCCGGATGCGGTGAAGACATACAATGTGTGTTAGAACTACAACCACACAGTGACGGCTCGTGGTGAATTATATTGGGAGGTCAATAACAAATTTAAAAATAAATATCTTATCTTTAAACTGAGCATTAATTCTTCTTGAAGTTCAGGTCTACTCTACACCTTCGTTAAAATTGCACGCACATTTCATTTATAAACGATTTCCCGATACTTAACATTGCTAAAGCGGATAGTCTATCTTGGCCTAACTCCTCAACAAAATTTATAAGCCCTCGAAAAACCCCTGGATTTTCAGGCAAAGCCGTTTCATCATGGCCACGTAGTGCCAGCTCGAGTGCACCACAAAATTTTACACAATCTATAATTTTGTTTAAAATAAAAACTCACACATGGATCATAAAAATAAAAAAAATATATATTACAAAAAACAGTATATATTTTCATCGATTAAAAAAGTCCGAAACAATATCGAGTTAGAATATCGACTGCGCGACTTCTGAACAACTGAACCTCCGCATGCCAACGTGATGCCGCGACCGATCGATTGAATTATGAGAAGAGACTGACTGATGACCCAAATCGCGATTTCATATTCCATTTGCTATCACGTTCGGCTGCCGCTCAGTAGCTGTGAAATCTTCCGGTACTTTCGTCAAGCTTTAAGGTAATCAGGGCAATTCGGACTGCCCAGCCTAGCTTAGTTTAGGGTATTTTATTATGCCTAAGGAACGCAACGAGACCATCCGAACCGCCGCGTGCGGCTAAAAGTGTAGCGTATTTAACTTTTCCCAAGGTTCGCGTTTTATTACAACTATTAGGAGGGACGGTCAAACGAATAATTTAATTGAATGAATTACTGAGCGCTCAATTTTGTATACTAATATGAGGATTTGTTTTATCACTACTCCTAGTTTCGAATATATCCAACCATTCTACCTGTGTTGGCGCTCAATTTCACTGATTTTGAAAATTGACAGATAACAAATGATTGTCAAATTAACTGAATAATGTTGTTAATTAAACAATTTCCTGTACTTTGAAAAATCTGTTCGGCTGATAAAAAGGTAGTGTTTCGATAGTTGGTCCATTCTACTTTAGTCGATTCTTACATCTCAATGGAAACTATGTTTTCGTGAACTTCCGTACACACAACTTTGAGAGTTTTGACTTTCGAACGTAGTGAAGGCACAAAATGTGTATTAGAACTCGTTTCAGGACAACCTCAAAAAAACCTAACCTGGACTAACCAAAAAGGCAGTCTGATAAATATGAAACACAATTATTAAATACAAAATTATGTATATGGAAGTTCACAAAAGCATAGTCTCCGCTGAGATCTAGATGCAAATGTAAATTAGACTACCATCGACCAGCTGCTGATGCTTAATCTACATGCCAGACAGTTTTCCAAAATGCGATATCGTTTGAACTTTTTCGCAGATATAACCATGGCTTGAAGAAAATGTAAATAGAATTTGTGTTTCACTTCAATAACAGGTTAAATACTTCTTTGTGTATATTTCGTAATTAAACTTTTCAAGATGGAGGTTGGGCGCATTTTGAAGAAAAAATTAAATTGTTGGAGAGTCTAGTCACACATCCTTTAAAAGATATTTGCACCCTTAGCCTTATTTAATCCTCAAAATAAAAATTACCTATTTTAAAATAGCGGCCATTCGTAAATTCAACACAACCTGAGTAATGCAGAGTAACAATTTAAAAACTTACAAAACTTAAACAGTCTATACCTCAGGTGATATTTAATGAAAATATTCTTAAGCTAGTGTGGGCTAGGTATAGTAATTTTCTAACTACATCGTGTTTTATAAATGAGATTTCTTTAATTTTATTTAAAATTAGAATATCGTGTACATAGCCTCCACTCTCATAAGAACGTTTCATTAATTTAGGGATCTCTCATGAGAAATAAATACTTGAGTTTTGTAAAATTTCAAGAATTTTAAATCTCAAAATATTTAGGGTTTGAATAAACAGAATTTGTCAGACTTCCAATGTATTTATTTTCTATTTATTCACAACGTTTCTTTGGTCAGTATCTCCAACCAATATTAAGTGCGGTTTCTTAGGTTGTGCCACACCTACGAATATTCGGTACTTTAAAATGGGTAATTTTAATATCCCCATATTCCATATTTTGGGGTAGATTTAAGGCTGAAAAGGCCTTTCAAAATATGTACTACTCGACCACACCTTCCATTAATTTTTTTTTTTATAATGACGTCTAGTGGCAATCTTGAAATTTTAATCATGAAACATACACAAGAAAATAAATATTTAGTTTCTTATTTCAAAATGTTATCTACCAGTTCAAAAAAATAAATAAAAAGGCTGAGAGATGGGCATTCTAGAGTCGTCAAAATGTAGTTTTTTCGTTTTAAACATTTCTGGTCACCTTTCTCGCAATAGATCATCTTTTTTTATTAAGGGTTATAAATGATGACATACTTTAGTTCTGAATTGTTTGGTGACAGTTACTGATATAAATTGTCTTATTTTGCCCTTTTCTTAATAAAAGAAAACATTTTACTAGGGAAGCTCGGGGTGAAGCCGATTGGGTATTTAACCTTAGTTCAAGAAAATGGTTTTATTACTTGTACTGTCGACTTTAGGGAATAATAATTATATCTAGCTAAAAAGTATGTCGGATAATGTGGTTTTGTAATGGCAAATTTTGCACCTTATTTACCATAACGTCAGAAGTTTTAATTGGATGTTATAAAGTTTTGAATAATGACAATAAATGACAATTTATCACAGTACACGGAAATAAGTCGGTGGTCTGTGCAACTCATGTCACACATGGCTGTTTAAAATACATGAAAATTTCAAATTTTTGGACCTGCAGTATAGATTATTTTGAGTAAAATGGCTTTATCTAGTCAAACTAGTAGTGGTTTTGCAAAAGCATATTCTAATAAGTTACTCAAGGTAGACATGTCTATATTGTAAGATTTTTTTAATGCTAGACGAGCGCTTTAATATTGCTGAAGTCGGAGGAGTGAAAGTATCACAGCGTATGAAGCTCAATACAAATTACATTATAAAACCAAAATAACAAGGTAATTTACAGAAGTGACAAATATTTATCATATTTCACATTTTTTCCTGTTTAGCAATCCTTTTTAAACATATTTGTTTAGTTCTGGAATAGAATAGTTACTCAGAAAATACCTATATGCATAATAAGCCCATACTTAGTACATTTTTAAATTGGTTGTGATTTATTGTCTGCTCCTGATTTGTGTCTAGTTTTCACGCCAATATCTTCCAAAGTTGTTACAAATTCAGATATAAGAAATTCATCCTTAAAAAAAGCGATGTGTTGTTCATTTGTTACAAGATTAAATTTAAAAATAATTACTTTCTATGCATTTTTAAACTGTTAATGACAATCTAAGACCTGAAGAACCTACCTGTACTGACTTTTAGCCTCAAACGTTTTCAATCTACATCAGTCATTTATTGATAACTAAAAAAAAAGAGCGGCTAAAAAAATGTCGCAAACTTTGATATATTGTCCATTGGAAATAGATTCCCGTTTACTACATTTAAATACAAGCATCATAATCGGCGTTCGAGGTTTTTTCCTAAAATGTAGGACTAAAAAAGTGACATATTAACTTACCTAAAATATTTGATATTACGTTGAAAAAATATAAACTTCATAATTTTCAAGTTTCAACAAAAATACTTCAAATAGATAAACTAAACAATTTAGAACAAACTAAACTAATTTATTGCTACGTAAAAATAAAAAAGTTTCAAATAAGGTTAACCCTAACAGTTAACGTTGCGACATAATTTCGAGTTTCGGGAGAGTCCTCTTCCATTTTCTCTGTTGCCAAAGCGTTAGGACTTTTGACGTCACAAGCACTATGTTGCCGGATTCTGTGACACGAAAACATTTGTTGTAATATCGAAAAATTGGCTTATTAAAAAAAATGATTTCACGTTTGGGCGCCTTCATACGGCATCTACTTTCATTTTACAAAATAAAAAAAATGTTGACAACTATCTTTATACATTTCACAGGGTGACACACACTTGCACCGGTTTCCGGTTTTTCAGTGTCAAAAATTTAACATTTCATTTCAAACTAGAAATTGATGTGAGGAGATAACTAAAAACTAGAATAGGAAAGGGCAATCCATTTCGTTTCAGGTAAAGTAGTTCGGCAGTTCCAGGTCCTCAAAAAGTTAAAAATGTCAATTTTCAAAAGTTATCTGAATTTAAGCACAGGGAATATAAGATAAGAGATGCTTAGAGTGTTCAGGACAATACAAAAGTGCCATAAATTACAGTTCACAATATTTCGAAAACGAATGTTGCTACCGGTTTAAAGCAGATGAAGCAACACTGCACAATTAGAAAATGGATGCTGCCAAAGGTTTTAGGGTAGAAACGGCATCCCGGCACAATTAAAAATATCGTAAAAAAAAAGTTTAGGTCTATTTATTGGTTCTCCAGACACTTCTAATAAGGCCCTGAGTTTGGTGCACCTTATTTTTTAAATTTAATCTTTATTTCAATCATTATTTTAATGGGTAATTAAAATTTTGTATTTCCAAACACAATGAATATACTTATTCTCCAGTTCCTCTTTATTGATTTTTGTTGTTGTTTCGTATGTAGCTGTCCGCATAGTTTTTCAGGTTTTTTTATTTTGTGGAGAAGGACTCACAATCTCCTTGATTTCTTTATATAGTTGCACCGATTCGGACTCTTAAGTTTGATTTCTTTCATCTTGTTTGCGAGCGTATTACTTTGCCGGCATCTAAAATACATTTTACCCTATCTCCTGAAACGGTGCTTTGAAAATTGCCCCTGATGGACCAAAGCAAATCAACACCGAACTGTTAGAATGTAAATATTGTCCCTCAAATAAAGGACTGTTTAAGATCCAAACTTTATTTTACTTTAAAGAGTGATGGTTAAAATAATACGTAGAATAGTCTAAACTAATTTACATTATTATTCAGGTCTTAATTCACATGACCTTATTCTATTCTAAATATTAATAATGAATTGAATTTTCAAGTGGACCCTGAGGGGTAGGCCTGTGTATGAACATTCTTATTTTATGCGTAGCAGCAAATCAATTAGTTATCAAGTGAATATATAAAATTTGAAAAATGAAATGAAACTGATTATGTTTTATTTCATCATACTATTAAAAATGTGACAGCGCTGGAAGAACAATGATTTATTAAAAATGTTTATTATGAGGTTTTTTAATTTTAATTTATTCCTCAGCCTTTTTCCAAGCAAGGGCAACATATTACAAAATTTTGGAGCCAAAAACAAAGAATTGCTCTGCAATTTCTGCAAATTAGGTTTGTGTCACAAAGGGATTTGAAGATGTTTGTTATAGACCGGCTTTTATATTGGTGCTCTGCATGAGAGAATAAATCTTTGACTTTTACGAAATATAGAGGCAAAAGTGATTATAAAGACTGCGTAGGTAAAGGATATCGGATTCTTTATACAATAGCTCTGTCGAGTGCCTGGTGGAGTTTATTTTTCTTGTTTCTTAGTATTATAATTTATACAACTTTGTTTCGGCATATTTCTTATAAATTGATATGAATATTTTCTTATTAATAAATTACTATTAACATTAAACTACGAAAATAAAACAAATGAAAATTACCTGAAAAAGCTCAAAACACTTTAACATTTCCAGTATACATTTACCGAAAAAAGTACAAAAATATATTTTGTTGAAAATGAGTAACGTTTAAATTTGAAATGCCCTTTTTTATGCCCAATTAAATTTCCTTCTAATCTGAATTGTAAATCTTTCTTAAACAGTCCGAAACTCCCCTGAAATAAATTTCCGACTAAGGCTTCGCTTGATCGGTTTTTTAATATTTAACTACAGTTACTTTGTATTTTGCGTAAATATCTTATTAGGTAGGTAATTTTGAACAACAAATTAAACATATTTTTTTTTGTTTGAATTGATAGACCTTAGGGAGAACACTATATATCAATTCTACCATCTTTAGAAAAGCTCAATTTTTCAAGAAAACGGTTGGATAGTGCGATTTTGTTTCTATTTTTGACACATTTTAGAAATATATTTAGTATATACAGGCTGCATCAAAAAAGCCGAGCAGGTGACATTTTAAATTTGTAAATGACACACCTCATTCCTTTTCTAAGTATTAGATCTGCTCAAGATTCTAAGTATGTAAGGTATGAATATGATATCCCAGTGGCGTGCAGTGCTTTTTGAAACATGGTTGGCAATAATAAATTACTATGTGCTTAAAATTACTTATTCCTTGTCTTGTCTCAGTATGTTCATAAACAGATTAAACTTAATTTATAGTGACTTAAAACCACTCTCAATTTTCCCAAAAAAAAATCGCGTTAGTTCTTTGTAAAAATTCGGTTTAATAATGCGACTATTTTTTCTAAGTCATGTAACACTAATAGATCAATTATTTAAACAATTAAATTAAAGTTTTCAATCTGTCAACTAAAATATTTTCAGGACATTTTAGAAAGAAAGACTAAACTGATTAATTATTGCTATAATAACCCATATTGTGACTCTGCAGCATGCCGATTCTAATCAATATTACGACATCTTTCGCCTCGTACGTTTCTTTCTATTCTATGCCCACGATTCCTTTAATATTTTATCTCACAAAAGCACTGCTTTGGGTTCCCGGAGGATTTATCACGGTGATCGAATTTTGCTTGCTGATTGGCTCTTATGAGATGCTTTCGTGGTGGAATAATTTTGGGTGGTTCGACACTTTTTTTTTAATTTTTGATAATAGATGGTAGATTTTATATTAAATTTATGGAAAGAATGCCATACTAATTTAAAATAATTAGGAAAATTCTGACGAAAGAAGAATTAGTGCTTCTATATATATATATATATAAATATATATATATATATATATATATATATATATATATATATATATATATATATATATATCTACCAGCTTAACTTTTAGAGATATTAAAAACATAATGTACATAAAAGTTTTATTGACAAAACCCTGTCATAACATGCAAAGTATTCCTTTCTAATGACTTTATGTGTATGCCTTCTCTTTTTCTAACACATTGTCTATATCGCAAGGTGTTTGTCAAATTTTTCGGTTGTCTTTAAAGATAATGATATCAAACCTGGTATTTTTATAATCAGCAAGAAGATGCCCATTTATTGAAATAAGAGAGAAACAGGATGTTCCATTTAAAATATAAAATTCTATAATCATTTTTTACTTGTCTTTATTTTGTTTAGGAAGTCCTAACCGTTTAGAGAAAACCATCAAATTTTATATAGAATATTCGTTGATATTTCTAAAAGTTAAGAAGTTATCCAGTATAAAGTGGACATCTCCTTATATTTTTGAAACATTTAAGATAACCATACGCTGTATTTTTTTTTTTAAATTAAGGAAACTCTTTTTAAACTCAACATTGATTTTTAGTCAAAAAAAGTGTTTTTTTTATGAAATATCCTTTATTTAAAAACATTTGTTTAAAATTAAAAATTAATTTATTTTATAAATAAACACATGGCAATTATTTCGTCAACACTGCGGCTTCATGAGATGATAGATCTTAAATAAAATAAAATTACAAACTAGGTGTACTATTAAACCCCACATGAGCTTCTACAGATTATCCTTTGCAAATGGTCGAAAGGCTGTAAGTAACTTTCTCAGTTGTCGTAAGGCAGGATTACAGTGGTTCTATAAATTGTAGAAATTATTGAGGCAATGTTGATTTGATGAAATATTTTCATATACCACTTATTCAACAATATAATTGATGTTCAGTTACTATGAAGAAGAATAGTAAATGATGTGTAAGGAACACAATATCAATAGTTATAACACCGCAACACCATAGATCTTTTCCCAAGCACACTGTTATGAGAAAAACGCTACGTTTGTGGCTTATTTTCTAGGTGAAAGTATTATTAATAAAGAGTTAATCCAAAATTGTTTAACTTTTTCAACACATAGAAATTCACTTTTTTTAGGTTTTAGATTTTTTTTATTTATAAAATACAGCCTTACAACTGAAACTTTTATTTATTAAGTGCTGTGCATAATCCAACGTTACATGACTGCCACGTCAAAAGTACTGGTATTGCATCAATAGTGTATAAAGCCTTTTTTGTATAGATTTTTATCAGCTTTCACATATATATTACCATTTTCATCGTACGATGAAGAGAGTATTGTTGAAAAACTAATTTTGTGCCAAATTTTCATATTTATTAGGAAAGGCTCTCTTAAGAGAACGTAGAATTTTTAATATGGGTCGTGACCTATCCATTCCAATGCAAATATGACTTTTTGACTCATGGCCTGGACTATATAGCTATATCACGCAAACAAAACGATAATGTTGCAGAATTTTCACGCAACAAGTGGCACCCTTGATTAAATGTAATTTTTCTTGATCTATATGAAACTTAATGTCCCTTGCCAAGCCCTGTAAATGGTTTCGGCCAATTAATTTTCTTTTATATTGGTCCCGAAATGAAATAGGTTGTGATAGCACAGAAACAAATTTATCAGAATCTCCCGGCTTTTTCCTTTATACGTCATTGTAATTACAGAGAGCGTTAAGGGTGAAAACGATTAACGAGCTAAATTGATCATCGGTCAAAAAGTTCATGAAGAGCGTACTATGTGAGCAGGGGCGGCTCGTGACTATTTAGTCATCTAGATGTAATTGTCAATTGCGGCTCTTCTAGTCCTTTTTTTGTCTCTTTTTTACTTTTTCGACAAATTGAAAATTTGCCAAAAACATTTTTTTTTTCTATTTAACGGAAAAATAAAGGTCGGCCATTATTTAATTTTGGCTTCATATACAGGGTGTCTGTAATGAATACAAGATTTTTGTTCAGTGAGTTGAGTAGTAAATAATGGTAGCTGTAGTAACAATGTTTACCTTAAACTTTCTTTACCCGCATCCCTCTCGTTAAATTTTGCAGCAAAGGTAGTTATTATGGGTGATTTCGATATTAATTTCCATAAAGAGAGGGACTTTCACACACTCGAATTAGTAAATTTATTTACTTCAGGTCTTGTAAAATTGGTAAATTTGAGCACTAGGGAGAATGTATGTCTCGACAATGTCTTTACAAATATGCACGAGAGTTTATGTAATACAAATATAGTCCCAATGGAGTACCTCTCTGACCACCAGGGAATTATGCTGTCTTATTCAGACTCCATAAAAAAGTAACTAAATCTAGAATAAATTTTAGATCAATAACAGATGAAGGTTTTTTTCTCAGTATAATAACATTGAAGTAACAAACTAGGATTTCATCAAAAATTACCACATCAGTATATACAATTAATTTAACTTTTTTATAGAAACCATACAAAACCAAATGGAAAAATGTTTCCCATTAAGATCCAAATTAGTAAGTACCAAATACACTGAAAACCAAGTTCACTGGTTTAATAATAACCTTAAAGATATGTGGAACAGACTGAATGGTCTTATTCAGTTTAATAAAAAATACCCTCAATTAATTACAAAACAAATGATAAAAGAGTATAAAAAAAATTACAAAAACGTGATGCAAAAGACTAAACGTGCAGCCCATGATCAGTACATAAAAAACTCTGTAAACCCTCAAGTGGCTATGTGGAAAATATAAAAAAAATACGTGCAAGCAAAGCCAAATAATTTTGGATATCTTAAATACGGAATTACTAAACAATTTTTTTATCAGAATGGCGGGCAACATAATCAGGGACTTACCTGATTCAGCTAACCACTTCAGTGATTATCTGTTGCACCTTCCAGATATCGAACGGTTTAATTTTAGGGAAATAACATTTAATGAGGTAAGGCAGGCGATCTGCAATTTAAAAAGTAGTAGCAGTCGAGACTGTCCTAATATTAATACTAAAGTAGTTAAAACACTAAAAACCTTCTGATCTATCCGTTGACAAAACTAATAAATCAGTGCTTATTAAATAACTTATTTTCTACAGCTTTAAAAACTGGTAGAGTTGTTCCAATTTTTAATAATAAGGGCTCTATCAATGATATAAATAACTATAGACCTGTCTTTTCAAAAATCTTTAAATCCCTATTAAAATCCCAAATAACTGAATATTTTGAGGGAAACAGTCTATTTTTAAGTCAAGTCATGTATTTGAGGGCTTTGAGCAATTACTGGACAAATGTTTCATTTTATGATTTAACAAAAGCATTCGACTATGTATCGCATGATATACTGTATCTATACTGGGACCCGTGCTATTCATTACTTATATAAATGACCTGAACAATTCACAGATGAACGCACCTGTAAAACCGGAGCTGGGACTTTTTGCAAATGGCACCTGTAGTTACTTTAGCTATTATCCGAGCCAGCAAATTCAGGCGGTTATAAATGACGCACAGCTGGATCTGCAGAATTGGTTCCTCGCAAACAGGCTGAGCCTCAACAATGGCAAAACTCAAACAATAAATTTTAGCCTTAGACGGGTGGGTGCAGATGACTCACGCCAGGTGCAGGTAAATTTCCTTAATTCTATTCCTAATACCTTGACTCCAGACTTTCGTGGGAGGTGAGCAAGAACTTGTGTAGGATAACATTCCTTATGCGAAGTCTGGTTAATGTATCTCTGGAGGTTCTATCGGTAGCACATCATGCATACTTTGAATCTGTTATGACCTGTGCTGTTCTGAACTGGGGGCATTCATCTCATGTGCCAGGATTTTTGGCATACAGAGAAGATGTATACAAGTCATGATGAATGTTCGATACAGAGACTGCTGTCGTTGGTGTTTTGCTGAGTTGGGTGTACTTACATTCCCATGTGTGCTTATCCTTCAATGTCTCATCTTCATTAAGTCTCACATCAGTATTTTCATGGCGCGGAGAAGTGTACATAAGTATCCGATTCGCAATGGCAGGGACTTAGCTACACCTTTCCGTAGACTGACTGCAGCCAGAGATGGTACAGGGTATCTCTGTGTAAAGTTGTTTAATGTGCTTCCTGATGCCATAAGACAACTGGGGGTTGAGAGATTTAAAAATAAATTTAAACATTACTTAATCAGCAAATCATTTTATTCGGTGAGTGAATACATGGAGAATAACTTCAGTGATTTAATTCTGTGATAGCGTTAAGCCTTGAAATTTTTCCCAATTTAACATCCTGGTGCAATTTTCTGTGCAATCTATGCATTGTTGTCTTTGTTAGTTTTAGTGTAATTGAAATATGTACGTTAGTGTAATTGATATATTGATATATTTTAGTGTATTCTATAATTTGACCCCTTACGGGTTAACTATAATTTTATTTTTTTTTAAATGTATAAATGTTTCTATTTATATCTTTATCATTTTGTGTTTGACTATCTATGTATCTATCTATCTTAAATGGTTTATTCCGATCTGCGCCGTATCATATAAACTCCTAGACAGGTCAAAAGAGTAATGAAAATTTTTTGTTAATATTTTAAAGTGAATATTTAACAAGAAGAGATATTAAGATAGGCTTTTCGCAGATCTGTTGCAAATCTTATAGAGAACCGATGGCGGATCGTGTTTTTGGGGGCCCTAGGCTAATTGAATTTTTTGTGCCCCTCTTATGATTTATAAAAAAGCTTAATTTAAGTTTTAAAGCAGAAAATGTATTATAAAATCAGTTATTCTCCAATATTAAAGCTTATGATAACAACGTTATCGCATCTTCTAATTATTTATTTACTACGTACTGTCAAGTTGCATTCAAAATATGATGCATTAAGTAAGTTTTGATATGTTCTTAGCATCTCTAGTATCTAAGTTATTTGAAATGAAAACTAAAAAAAGAAACATATATAATACTTTTAAGGAAAAAATACTAGATACAAAAATATAAATTTTCAAAATTTGTCCTACACTCCTCAAGCTTTATCAGTAATTGTATGTTTTGATTTCCGTTGACTCGAAGACTTAATTTCGAAATCTGTCTCGAAGTCTCGGTCTCGATGATCTCGGAAATAGAAAATTTAAAAATTAATAATTATTCAGTGAAATTTGATTAAGACAAGGCCATATGGAAGCCTACGTTCGAAAGCTAGAGCTTTTTTCAATCGTAAAAATTTAGGATAAAAAAATATCAACATTTGAACAAATCCAGTAAAGTAAAAAAGTGTAAGGTTTTTAAACAGAAATGAATAATTAAATGTATATTTATTTAAAAAATAATTCCAAAAATCTGTAAATCGGAATCACTAAATAGAGATATATAGGTAGCATTATTGGTGTATCAAAATAAACAACATATACCTTCTATCTTTTGGACAAAAAAAAACGAAAAGCCATCACTCGAATTACCTACTAAACATACACCAAAAATATATTATTATAATATTGGACGTATTTAACCTCCGTTTTTCTTTACTGTATAGAAAAACAATAATTTCGTTTATTTCTTATCCATGTCAAAATTTTAGTAAAGAAATTCAACCCAATTTTATAATTTATATATTGCTGAAGATTTTGCAAAATGTCTATACTGTCTGTCTTTTAGTTAATATAAGTACCTTTTAACTGTTAAAAAACTTAAATTTCCAAATCCAAGGTAGAATTCAAGATGGCGGAACAGAATGGCTGCTCAAGAAAATATTTAAGAACTCAACTTAAAAAAAGATTTTATTTAATTAACTTTAAAATTTTTTGAAAAATTAAATGTGGTATACCGATAAACTGAAACGAATTCAACATGACGGAACAAAATGACGGTCTTAAAAAATCAATGTGATAACTGTTTATTTAATTTATTTGGCGGCTTAATAAAACGTTTAAAAAATCAGCCGGAAAAACTATTTATTAGATTAATTTCAAGTAATGTACAAATATTAAGAGTGATATAGGGATGAACAGCTAAAATTGTGGTACGAATTTAAGATGGCGGAACAGAATGGCGGCCAGATAAAATAATTAAAAACTTAACTTAAAAAAAAAGATCTTATTTAATTGACTTCAAAATTTTCAGAAAAATTAAATGTGATATAGCGATAAACTGGAACGAATTCAATATGACGGAACAAAACGGCGGTCTTAAAAAATCAGTGTGAAAACTACTTATTTAATATATTTTAAATTATACCCAAAAACCAAGTGTGGCATAGGCAGAGACTGGTAACATATTAGCACGAATCCAATATGATGGAATAACATGGCGGCCAATAAAAATGTTTGAAAAGACATATTCAACTCTTCAAAATTTAAGTGAGTCCGCCAATATGCGGGCAAAGTTTGTCATTTGTGCAACGTTAGGTACCAATCAAATGAAGAATACAGGTGATACCGTATCATACTATTTGTGGTTCTCAATTTTACTAACACCACTCGTTTTTTTTTCGTGTGTTAAATTTATTGTTATAGATATTCTGTCAGTGTTATTAGTCCTCAGAACTAGTAACGGAATATAGTCACTGATTTCTATTTCGCAGAATGTTATTGATGAGTCAGTTTTACGTAATTTCGAGAAGTTAATCGATGATACGCATTTCGTATGACAGTGATAAATATCGAAAAAAAGACATCGTTGTTTAATTGAATCTAACATTTTATATCTCTGGCTCATAAATTTGTATACCTAGAGCTGAAACTTTGTTTTTTATTTTTTGGGTCACTTTATAAAAGTGGGTGTTTAAATGTTTAAGATAACAAAAAATCAATAAATTTAAACAAATCCATTGCAAGAAGCATTATAAATAAAGTAAATAAAAGAAATTAAAACAACACAAAAATATTCATATAGGTAAAAGTTGTTTTTCTAGCTTTTAGTCTTACAAAATCATTAACGATTCGTTGGGTCTCCGTACGGTGTAGTATATCACATTTAATCGAAATAATTGATAAGTTAGATATGAGAGACCGGTGACAATTGTAACAGGACTCAATTTTAATAGTCAGTATAACGCCGTCATCTGTGTAATTGGTTTAATTGGTTGTTAATTAGGCGTAACTCTCTTACGGTTACTATGTGGGAGATACATGGAGCGTTGTTTGTTCGAATGTATAGAACCCGTGCACGGTTTATATCTATCAATGTTTTTTTTTATTAACATGCCTTTGATGTCATATTTAAATACATCAGTTAAAAATCGACAAATGGTGACTTCCCTCGTTATGAATCCTTCCTTATATTAGAAATAGTAAAGTGTGACCCAATTTAGTTCAGTTCTTAGTCTCCATTTTGTGAGATCAAAATTTAAAGGCAATTGTTAATTAGGCGTAACTCTCTTACGGTTACTATGTGGGAGATACATGGAGCGTTGTTTGTTCGAATGTATAGAACCCGTGCACGGTTTATATCTATCAATATGTTTTTTTTTATTAACATGCCTTTGATGTCATATTTAAATACATCACTAAAAATCGACAAATGTCCTTTACTCGAGACTTCCCTCGTTATGAATCCTTCCTTATATTAGAAATAGTAAAGTGTGACCCAATTTAGTTCAGTTCTTAGTCTCCATTTTGTGAGATCAAAATTTAAAGGCAATTGTACTTATAAGATTTTTTTATGTTGATTTTTAAAAAAAATATTTTTTCCGCCGTTTTGTTCCGCTATCTTGAATTCGTATCGCAACTTTACCAGTTTATCTGTATATCACACTTAATGGTTACAAAAGAATTTGAAATCAATCTAATAAGTAGCATTTTCAGGCTGAATTTTTAAATATTTTAAAGAGCCGCCATTTTGTTTTGTTATCTTATATTCATACCAAAATATAACCAGTTAATTCCTATATAACACTGGATTTTTGTGCAAAATTTGAGGTAAATTGGATAATTGGTTTTTTCAGTAATAATTTTTAAAGTTTCACTAGGCCGCCATATTGGATTTTTACCAAAATATTACCAGGTCATCTCCCTATGACCCTTTATTTTTCACCAAAATTTGAAGTCACTTTGGTAAGTACTTTTTAAGTTTTGCCTTGAACTGGCATCTAGAGACGGTAAAACGTGAAGATATGTAAATTTAGCCGCCATTTTGTTTTGTTATCTTGAACTAGTACCACAGTTTTATTAGTTCACCAGTATATCAATTATTTATGACACACGATTTGAAATCAGTTCATTAAGAAGTTTTTCGGGCTGAATTTTTAAATATTTTACGAAATCGCCATTTTATTCCGCCATCTTGAATTCGTTCCAAAATTTCAGCACTACTTGATTTATGAACTAAATTTGAGATAAATTGGTTAAGTGGCTTTTTAGTAATATTTTTTTTAACATTTTCATCAAAAATTTACCAGGTCATCCCTATATAAACCCTGATTTTTTTCCTAAAATTTGAAGTCAATCGCGTAAGTTATGCCTTGGTTTGACAGATAAACCGACAGAATTGATAAAACATATTTTTTGGCATCTAGCAACTAAAACGTGAAGATTTTTAAAACCTAGCGATTTTTTTACCATTACAAATATTTTATTTAGCCATCATTTTGTTCCGCTATCTTTAATCGTCACACAATTTTTTTCGTCCCTCATCTTGGATTCGTATCAAAATTTTACCAGTTATTTCCTACATAATACTAGATTTCTGTGCAAAATTTGAGATAAATTGGTTAAGTAGTTTTTCAGTAATAATTTTTTTAACATTTGACTAGGCCGCCATTTTGTTTTGTTATATTGGATTTTTACCAAAATGTTACCAGGTCATCCCCATATGATCCTTAATTTTTGACCAAAATTTGAAGTCAATCGAGTAAGTATTTTTTAGCTATTCTGCGAACAGACATACAGACCGACAGACAGACAGACAGAGAGCTAGACAGACAGACAGACGGAACTGAGAAAAAATGTTTTCGGCATCTAGGGAGCCTGAAACGTAAAGATCTGAAAATATCTCGGAGGGTGATTTTTTACGATTACAATATTTTTATTTTACGAGGGAAGTAAAAAAAGCCTTATTTTGACTTTAAAATAGAGTATTTAAGTTGTTATTAATATTTTGTTTCAATAATTTAAGGACGTAAGCAAATTAACTGTAACATGCAGTGGCGTGTAGTGCCTTTTGAAACAGGATAGGCAATAATAAATTACTATGTTCTTAAAATTACTTACCCATTAAAGGTGCTTCTGTCTTGCATCAGTATGTCCGTAAATAGTTTAAACTTTTAGTGTTAGTTCCTTGTAAAAAATCGGTTTAATATTGTGGCTATGTCATGTAACACGAATAGTTAAATTCTTTAAACATGTGTTTCGCAAAGAAGTGCGACTTATTGCTAAACAAGAAAATGATCGTTCCGCACAGTCACTACTGACTGTAATTTTATTGTTATTTGCTGACTTTAATAATAAAGGAAATAGACGACACATTTTCTTATATTCACAAAATTTAAGCATTTCGTATGGACTAAGTTTAGAATATTAGGACGAAAAATTTAGACCAATGTTTCAGTCTGTCAACTAAAAATGTTTATAATTTATTTAAGTACCTAACAGGACGAGAAAGAAATACTAAACTGATCAAGTATTGCTATAATAACCCATATTGTGATTATAATCAATATTACGATATATTTTGGCTCGTACATTTCATTCTATTCTATGCCTACGATTATTTTAATATCTTTGTCGCCCTCGTACAAAAGCACTGCTTTTGGTTGCTTGCCTATTCTCTTATGGGACGCTTTTGTAGCGGAATAATTTTAATTTTTGATGATAGATTGTGGATTTTATATTAATTTTATGAAAAAAAGACGATAATAATTTAAATTAATTAAGAGAATTCTTACAATAGAAAAATAGATTATCCAACCATTTTCATAGCATAGGCAATGCTTTTTTGCCTCTATTGTATGCACGCCACTGGCAACATGTTACAACTGACATTAGTGTGAAAAAAATAAAATTTAAGATTGTTTTTCTTTATAGGTTAACGACCGTAAATATAATACCAAGACCAAGAGGGTATATTAAGAAATCTTGGTTCTTCAGATTGGACCGGGTCAAATTGCAATTACTATCCGAGGTATCGCCTGCGAATGCGCGAGGCATCTTCAGGGATCTTTACTCCACGAGATCTGAACACTCAATTTTGTCATTGTTCAGATCTCGTGAAGCTTCCAAAACTAACTAATAGACACACGGGTAAAACAAAAATCATTACAGATAGCCCAGAGAAAATGCTTTTAGAGGAGGTCATAACTACTAAATAATTTTTAAATTGCTTTTCGGACTTCAGTCTGAAAAAGACGACATTTTTTGTTTGGTTTGTTGTGGCTCCTTGTCATTGTTCTAGAACAATGCTTGGTTTGTTTGCGGAAACTGCGATTTCAAGGACTTGAGTTTGTGGATTTCACAAGCCAATTTGCCCAAAATTCCAGTTTTAAAACATTTATCTAATACTCCCTAATTATTTTTATAGATGCTGTTTCATTTTTGTTCAAATTAGAAGTGGATTTCTTCTTTCCACGTATAAACGATGCTCCGTTTATTGGATGGAAATATCGTGAACTCCTTTTTGATTTTATATGCAAAACACCCGGAAAAATCACTTTAAAAAAACAAAGAATCGATATACAGAAAAATCTGTTGGTAAGATTTTCGAAAAATCCGGAAAGTACTAAAATACAAGAATTGATTGACCACAAAGCGAGCTTTTTAATGCAATAATATTATTTCAGGTCCCCTAAGGGAGATAATACCGTAGAAACTAAGTTAACAAACGTTAAATAATTAAAAAAAACACGATAAAATATTGGAAAAAGAATGTTTAATTTTTTTTTTATATTTTGGAGTTTGGTAAAAACTAATTACCACATATGTTTTCGCGTTTTCTCTTTTAGATTGTAAAGTACTTGTGTTTTTCTTTTTATTTATTTTCTCATTTATATATTTCACCTTGATTTCTACTACGTAACTACAGAGACGTGGTCATTGGTACCTTAGTTGTTTTTCGTCGACCAGAATTGAACTTACACCCTGAAATTTGTAATGCTGATGTGGAAAATACAATTTCTAATACAAATACAATTTTTGTCTCGGTCCAAAAAAACTACATTGCAGACGTATGTATTATCTTTTTAAATAAATTCTAGCCTATGCTAACATGCTTTGTTCAAAGTTATTTTTTGTTTATATGCGGTACTATTTGTAAACCTGTTGATATTATGAAAACAATTCATGTAAAAGATTTTCTGAGTACGATGTCAAGTCACAATCTAACAAATATCAAATACCAATCTTAATACTTCAGTCTGCGTCGCACGTAATGTTTCCGAGTATGCGGTCATGCGGACTCGCCAAATAGTTCTTGCATTTCCACGCTGCGCCTTAAGGCGGTTTTACATGCTGCAATTCTTTCTTGCAAGTTGCAATGGTCTTGAACAAAAGCATGCGCAGTGGCAAGACATTTGTACCTTTTGTCAAACTGCGCATGCTTTTGTTCAAGACTATTGCATATTGCAAAGAAGAATTGCAGCATGTAAAACGGCCTTTAATGTAGCATTTTTAATAAAGCATATGGGCTACATTACACGTCGGCTTCTTAGAGGCCAAGTGGCATAACCCTCAAAATGTTCAAAGTTGGATTAACCGATTAATAGATTCTCATCGTAAGAATAAATCACTTGGATAAAAGATGTAACCCAGAAAGCAAATGAAGTTTGTTAAAAATACAAAAAAATCAAAATATTTCAATAGTCGTTAGCCTTTTACAGTAAGGCTAAGTAATGTAACTCTCAGAAGTAACCCATCTAATCACCTTCTTACTCACGGGTGACGTAAAGCTAACTGGCGTAAGACATCAGAGTAACCTCGATAGTAACGCATTCTTTAGAGGAAAATGACAAAAACAAGAGTTAGTTTTCACAAGAGTTAGTTTTCGATACATGCAAACAGAGCTGCGAGTTGCAGGAAATTGGTATAAACAGCGTTTGTAATTGTAAAGGAGGAAAATCTAAATGCAAATCTATACCAAAATAAATATTGTCATTATAAATAATGTGCAATATTTATGAAAAAGAGCTTAGCTTTCACGCGTAAATAAATGTTCAGTAAAACGTCGTTGTCGGCAAAGAAATTCGTCGGAAATACTCAAACAGTAATTTACGTTACAAGGCCGGAGGCCGGTAGATGACTTATTACAGTAAGAGTTGAGGAGCCGAGTCCGGAATATAAACGAGTACTGTAATAACATCTAACGGACGTGTATCGTAATATTTTATTTCATACTATTTTGTTTGGTAAATTGAGAAATATTCTTGAAATTATACGTAGTTCTAAATTTTTTGTTATGTAACTGTCATTGTCGCTTATTTTAATATAGCCGATTTTTGACAAAATATTACAATATTTTTATCTGTCAAAATGACGTTGGACTTGAGAAAATTACGAGAAACGTTAGTACTGTAATAAGCCATTTATCGGCCGCAAATGAGTCTGGTAAATAGCTATTTAAGGAACAGTACGAAATAAAGCTAATACTTGCATAATATTGATGAACCTAAACAGGTTTTTCAACAGTTATTACTCGCAACATTTTGCAATTCGCAAAAATGATTAACTTATTTAGATGAAGATAAAACAACTATAAATACTTAAAAACCAAAAGGTCGTGAAAGATTTTAACAAAATGATTGATAATTTGAACGAATTTTATTCTAACCTACCTTCTATACCTTTGCACTACTACCGTGGAAAGATGCCACAGGATTTTAAAAATGTAAACTTTTATAAGACCTCTAAATTGAAAAATCAACAAAATTTTGTAAGATAAAAATTCTTTCTTTTATTTTTCAATAATAAATATGACATAGGATTCCATTTATCCAAAAAGGACAAGTATGCATGTTGTGAATCACAAGAAAACGAAAGTACTGATGCTGGAAAATTTGCACCTTACTGAGAAGAAGAATTCTCATGAAATACATCTTAAAATCCAGAACTAAGCCAAAAAGTATTCATCTTTTGCTTGCGTCAGTTCCGACCTACCAAAAGTACTTGATACTCCTCATGGAAATAGCATGCTTCTCTGTTATTTTCGTAAATACTCTTTATATGTATGATTTTGTATGTCGCACGAGTAAGACGTGTTTTGGGTTCGCTCTTCGAAAATAGCGTATCTACTTATTAGTTGTTACCGGTGCAGTTCAAATAGTTTATCTTAAAAATGCAGAGCAATTCGAAGATGACAAGATCACAAAGTCAACAAAATGATGGTGTTATCAGTGAACAGTTCATAGCCAAGATATGCAAGCAGCAATCTGACCTAATTGCTAAGCAGATTGAGGACAAATTTGGGAAAATGGAAGAATGTCTCAATGGTCTGGTAGGCAAAATAAGCCAAAATACCAAAAAAAATGATTTGGAAATTCGGATTGATTCAAACGAACAATTTACTAGTATGAATAACCTAAGGGTATATGGAATTCAGGAAACTCTTCAGGGAGCTCCAGACAGCCTCGAATCCTCTTTGTTGTTACTGTTTAAAAACAAGTTAAACATCCAAGTTTCTATTGATGAAATATCTAGATGCTATAGAGTTGGTGGTATTAAAGAACATAAAAATCCGCGTCCTGTGTTGATCCAATTTGTTTCTTACAAAACCCATAGTGCCGTTTATGCTAACAAGAAAATGCTCAAGAAAACTGGTTACGTCATCAGGGAGGACCTTACTAAACGACGATTACAAGTGGAGAAGGTAGCAATCACTCAATACGGCTCTCAAAACGTGTGGACTTTAAATGGAAAGGTGTACTATTTGAATAACAACCGTAAAGAAGTTTTCAATTTTAACGACGAGTTGTCCTAATTGACGTTGATGGTATCACTTTTTTCCTAAATATCAAAAACATCACGTGTTTATACTTATTTCATTATTTTTATTTAGGCAGGTAGAAATAGGATTAAAATATTTCTTTTTAAAATAAAAAAGTCACTTTATTTTTCCTTTGGCACATATTTAAATAACAAAAAAAAAACTCTAAATGTAAATATAAGTATCTTTTTTCTTTTTTTTTATCTACATATTGGGTTCATGTTCTTTAAAGTAAAGTAAATACCTGTTAGTTTTTTTTTAATGTACATAGGTTTATGAATTTATAAACTCATGGTTTATGATTTGGGTTTAGAGAATATTTAAAAATAATATGTATCGTACCTGCAATTGACTGGATTGCTGGCCTTAATTTTTATAGTTTTTGCACCTATTGAAATGTGTTATGAGAGTGAACCACATATCAAAAATGTCTTGCTTTATTTCTGCGGATGCATCAACTGAGCGAATTGGATATTGCGCCAGACGGAGGAAATGAGGGAAATCTAACCATATCTCATATTAAGATTAGATCGTTACTACCTAAACTGAGTGATTTAAAAGATCACATATTATTAAATAAATACGATTTTTTTTTCAGTTTCAGAAACTTGGTTAACATCAACTATTCCAGATTCATTTGTTTCTATTTCGGGATATTGGATCTACAGACAGGACAGAGAACGAAGGGGTGGTGGCGTGGCTATATACATAAAAGATAGTGCAAATATTAAAAATGTAAAAGTACTTGACAAAAATAGTAATGAAAACATTGACAACATTTGGATTTCAGCAAAAATAAACAATGTAATGGTATGTATTGGCTGTGTGTATCGTCCCCCTAGAGTAAATTACAGGCTACTTCAGATTTTGGAGGGTAGAATTGCTGAGTGTGTGATGATGTGTGATTACTTTTTCTGCCTAGGTGATATCAATATTAATTATTTAAATAGGTCTACACCAGAATATAATTTTTTAGACAAGTTCTTAAATACTTTTAATCTACAACAGGTTATTACAACACCAACGCGAATCTCGTCAAACTCTCTACTTGATTTAATAATTGTAAATAAATACGATCGCGTTCCATATACTGAAAATATTAGTTTAGGCCATTTGTCAGATCATTGTTTGGTATACTGAATAATTGATATACCCCTAAAACAAAAAAATAAACCTATTTTTTATTCGTTCAGGGATATAAAAAATATGGATATGGCTCTTTTCAACAGTGATCTTCAAAATATTTCTTGGCACTGTATTTACAATGAATTTAATCTAGATAGGAAAGTCCAAGCATTTGAAAATTGTATAAATGAGATTTTCAATAAGCATGCGCCAATCAGAAAGATAAGAAGCACCAAAAATTACTGCCCTTGGATAACCCCAAACACACATGATGCGTTTGAGAGATCATGCTCTTAATGAGTATCGTAAAGGCCTAAAATCACTTAACATTACATTTGCTCACACCCAATCAAAATTAATATATTACAAGGAACTTCGTAATCTAGTAACATCCTCGATTCGCCTTGAAAAGAAGGCTTTCATAGAACACTTTGGAACGCAGTAAGTAAATTAAATATAAATACTAAGTGCCCCCCCAGCGACGTTCCGGATCATCTAAAGGATGCCAATAAAATAAACACCTTTTTCATATCTTCCATTGTGCGAACAGAACCAAATTTGCAAACGATTCAATATTTTATTCAAAATAAGGATCCAACTATCGCAAATAACGTGTTTAACTTCTCGCTTGTCTCGCCTGATATTGTTACATCAAAACTTATGAACATTAAATCAAATGCTAAAGGTATTGACAAAATATCTGGGGACATGATAAAACTGTGTGTGCCTTATTGTGTACCAGCTCTTACCCATCTGATTAATTGATCACTACTTGGGAAGTTGTGCCCAGTCGCTGGAAACATTCTCTTATTACCCCTATTCCAAAAAAAGACAAAATTTCTGAATTTAATCAGTTAAAGCCTATTAGTATTCTGTCGGTACTCTCAAAAATTATGGAGTCTATTGTCTATGACCAATTAAAGGGCTATACTGATAGAAATAAGATTCTACCGTGCAAACAACCAGGTTTTCGTTCTGGGTACAGCACTACCACAGCTCTTTCTGACGTTGTTGATGACTTGTTACGAGCAATAGATAATGAAAAACTTTCTCTTTTGACAATGTTGGATTACTCACAAGCATTTGCACAATACATCATGAACTTTTGATCTCCAAACTCAGGTATTATGGTTTATCACAGGAATCTGTGGACTGGTTTAGAAATTATTTGATTGATAGGTATCAACAGGTGAAATTAGTGAGGTTAGTCTTTCAGATAGCTTAGTGAATCTGAGTGGGTGTTTTTTCTTTTTTTTTTTTTAGTATTAGCTTTAAGAAAATTATGTTGTACTGAAATTGATTGGGTTGGGTCTAAGCAGCCATTCGCTGAGCCCCGCCTTTAATAAAGACATTATTTATTCATTTATTTTATTTATATAATAAAACCTTCAATGAATCTGAAAGTAAAAACATTCCCTTGAATTCGTTGAAGCACGCGGCAATATATCGCAATTAGCTCTAATCTATAATTCCTGCCCAGGGCAGAATAAAAACGGACAGATTTTAAGCTGCCTTTTCTGGTTCTTTAAATCAGTTTCAGTTAATCTGAAACAAATTTTCACCATCTCTGTCAGAACATACTAACATGGCTGTCCGAATAAAAAATTCACGAAATGCAACAATCCTACGAGGTAATTATGCCTTTATTCAGTAGCTTCAAAGCCCTCCAATGAATATTTTTTCCTGAGTCTCTTAAGAAAACGTACAAAAGTCTGTGGAGATATTCTAAAAGTTTATTACACTGTTGAAGGTACTGGTAAGTTTTAAATACACTAACTGTTTTTCATAAGTTCTGTACGTATTTTATCAATATGTTTGATAACTAAGTTAACAAACTATATTAATATGTCATTTTATCTCTTTTAAATCTAGATAGTAGTAGCTTACGTTCTCGAAATGTATCTACTTGGAACACATTATGCTTTATGTACAAGTAAAGTGATGTAACCCACATTTTTGAGAAATATAATATTTTTTGGTATAAAGAGGTTACTTTTATGAACTTTCAAATTGAAAAAATCTTGTATTGAAAAACTTCTTGGGCAATTCCATTTTGTTTTTTGTAATTTGTTTCAAAATTATTTGTAACCGAAAATGTATGAAGTTTTTTCTACCTTCTGTAATTTTTTTTATAAGTTACGCTCCATGGCCTTTGAAGTGTCGACGTATCGTCGTCTCTGCTAGTGATAAAATAACAGCAACACGATACTATTGTTATTTCAAGACAAAGCCTAGAAAAATGATAATGTTGTACACGTTTTTGGTTTCGTTGCAAATATTTCACAAAATGAATTTAAATATTCCTTGATCTAATTAGAAATTATTATTATCATTTTAAAAAGGCAAATTGCGAATGCATAGCCTTACACTGAATAGTTATAAATAAAAATGCTTCGATATTAAATCTATTTGTTGTTAGGAAACAATTTTTAACTGATTTTATCATTTTAGAGGGTACAGCTACGTCCATTTTGTTTGATAAGTGATAAACTAATAACAATGCTATTTCTGGACAACCGTTAATTCAAAAATCAGCCAATATGATATAATTGAAAAGGCAATTAAACATGTTTTAAAATTATGTTCTTTAAATGTGACAAAAAAAACACTAAAAGAAGACTTAGGAATATTTTTAAAAACATCCATTTTGAATTGATGTATTCAAATGAAAATAAAACGGTCAAGAGCTCGTTGTTTCTTGTCTCGTGGGTAGTAAGATCTTTCATTTTTCTAAAATAAAATAATTTATTCAAATTCAAAAAATTCATTGCATTATCGTTTGTAATTTAGTACGTGAGAACTAATAATGTAAATACAACCGAAGTACAGTATTCAAAAACCATTTTAATTGATATTTTAATTTACCTTAAATTAAAAATTTCTACGATAAACTGAAGGTTTTTATTACAAAAATGGAATTTTACTGATTTCTTAAATATTTTATTCCGTCAAATTTGTTTTACCATATTCGCATCGAAATATCACTTTTCAGCAAGGTGTGTGAGCCATGCCGCGAACAACCAACGGAAATGGGAGAACATGTGTAAAAATTTCGAAGGGTGCTTTTCTGCGATTATAAGGATATATTTCGAAGGAAATAAATAACTTTATATCTTGTTTACTACTCAGAGATCTAACTGTTTAGATTATTGGAATCACCGAAGTATGAGTAAAACCGTTGTTATTTTAAAAATAACTATAAATGCAAACAAAGCTTGTTCTAAAAGTATATAAAATTTATCAAATTAAGCAGAAGTTCATAAATTTCCGCTAAGTTAACTGGGACTAATGGGAATAGAGCAGGGTGGTAAATATTTTTGTTTGCTTTGGGCGAGGACTATTAATTACTCTCTGGTAGAAAATTGTATGCTTTTGTTACCAGTGTAGTGGCTTACTAAAATGAGATATATTATATTGTCTTTTGTCATCCTAATCTATCTGTAAAACTAATATACTAAACATCAGAAATAGGGAATTCTGCTAAAGCAAAACTTTATTCAATTATGCCAACCCTCTAACAATACAAGGTGATACCAAAATTGGTTTGGTTTATTTCGATTTTAATATACTTGAAAGATAAACATTTTTTATCTATGAATAGACCACAAAAGCTTAAGTACTAGACACCGTCGTTGTTTTAGGTGAAGGCAAGGAAAGTTCATTGAAGACTTGCAGATCAGAAGAAGAGGGGAAGGTCTTTGCTGGTAAAACATTCCATAATCAGGACACTCTAAGAATAAAGGACGTACAAAGTGAGACGTCCTTGGTCTTGGGAGTTGGACATTAAAGGGAGATGTGGGTCGATGCGAGGTGAAACAAAATATACTAAATTAGAGATGGTTTTCATTTCGAAGAAATATATAAAAACGAAAAACGTAAAATTTCAAAGTTATTCACTCAACTTCAGTATGGGTAGTACCTAAAAAAAGTCTGATACTTCAAGAAAATATAAACTACAAAAGATGATACTAGCTATAATACGGTTACAGGAAAAACTGAAACCCAAAAATTAATTATGCTCGTAAAAACCAACCCTATGAATTTAAACTTAATTAAAATGTATATAAAAACTAGTTACGAGAAATAAAGATAAAGACAAATTTAGTGGACCTTTTATTAAAAAAGAAATCCTTGAACGTCACTGAGTAAAAATTGAAAATATCAAAAATCCAAAAAAGACAGAAATAATAAATATGATAAAACGGCCTCTTGTAGCAGATGGCCCTACGCCCGAGGAGACAAACCAAAATAACATGATATAAATCAAAACACTGCCATCTTACTATACAAATTAGGGCATGCCGAGAAAGCTAGTAAGCATTTGGGCATTTATTCAAATATTTGACATAAAAGATGTAAGAAAATAGAACTTGAAGTTTAAAATATAATATGCTAAAAGTACCTTCAATAAATAAAACTGACTATAGTAAGGGCTATTATATTCATTATATAATTATTGTTAATCACAAACAATGGAAGTATAAGCAAAAGTATAACTAAGATGAAAATGATGCAGTGATAATAAATATTGTAAAACAAAATCAAAATAATAATAAACAAGCAAATTACTCTACATACTAATTCCATAAAAAGTTTCCAAGAAATATCTAAAAAATATATCTCATAATCAAAATATTCTAGTTTTCAAAGTAAATCAAACTATAGAAATACTAAATAAGATTTAGTTAGAAGAAATATCTTATTTTGAATAATAATAATGATTTTAATACAAAGTTTTATGTTATATTAAAATATTTATAACATATTAGCAAATATAAAAGTCGCTATATTTTAGCGAAATTGAGTAATTTTCATATTAATATAATTCAAGCTAAAGAATTATAAGAAATAAATCAGATTAAAAATATTTAAATTCAGAAAAGATGCCATTTGAGCCGAGCTTAGAAAATATAAAATAGAAAAATGTTACAAATACGTAGTACGAAAGCTTTCATGACTAGAGTCTATTAAAAAATCATAGTTCTTGGGTTTAGACCGTGTCAAATTGTAATCACTTTCCGACGTTTCGCCTGCGATTGAACGGGGCATGTTCAGGGACCTTGACTGCGCAAGATCAAAATACTGAATAAGATCCGATGAGTAGAGTTCAGGTATTTATACCCGACCTGTGACTTACTCTCATGATTGGTTTCCACTTATGATGTAGCACGTAGCCCACGCCTCTACTGAAATTTGCAGGGTACTTGATAAGTTGTGACATATTTCAACATAAAAACCTTAATCTAATCCTAACTGAATTGATAAGAGAATGCTTAAGGACCACATATTTCATTTTTCAAGGAACCTTTTATGAGTAAACTTCGGGTGCTGCCATAGGATCTCCGCTACCTCCTGTAGTAGCGAACATTTTTATGGAGGCTTTCGAGGAGATTGCTTTAAGCTCTGCTCCTTTTCAACCTAAAAATATTAGTTTAGATACGTAGATGATATTTTTGTAATATGGCCTCATGGAGATGAAAATCTAACTATATTTTTAGATCATCTAAACCAACAAAATTCTAATATAAAATTCAATGTGGATGTGTGAGTACAAAAGAAAGAAAACGGCACCCTAGGTAATACCCTTTCTAGGAAACTGACAAATACGAATAGATATTTAAATTTTAATTCTCACCATCATCCATCTCAAAAACAATCTGTCATCAATATTTTAGTCTTTAGGGCTTTGTCAATACGTGATACAAATTCAGTTCCGGCAGAAACAGAGAAACAGATATTAGGTATTATAATCATCCCAGACCTAAACCAGTATTGGATACTCAACCATTAACTAGTATAGGTTTACCTTTTATTTAGGGTACCACTGATAAAATTGCAAGAATCCTGTGGAGATCCAACATTCGCACAATCTTTAATACACCAAAAGGTTGGGCGATGCCTAAGAACACCAAAAGATGTAATTCATTTACAATCAGAAGGAGTTTATAAAATTCATTGTTCTTTCGGTAAAGTGTATATAGTTGAAACTGGACGGTATGTGTCTTTTAGACTTAACGAAAATGAAAGATGTATAAGTCAGAAACAAATTGTTCAATCCGCTGTCGCTGAACACCAGCACACATGATTAATGTAAAATATACCAAGGTTCTTGCACCTGTCTCGGTTTGTTATAAACGAAAAATTAGAAAATCAATTAAAATTGTAAAGCACCCTAAAAATTTCAATAGAGACGCGGAGTGAGTTACGCGTCGGTGGGCTCAGGGCGGGTATAAATACCTGAACTCTGCAGATCTCATTCAGTGTTTTGAACTTGTGCAGTGAAGATTCCTGAAGATGCCTCGTGCAATCTCAGGCGAAACTGCGGAAAGTAATTTCAGTTCGACAGAGTCTAAACTTAAGAACCATGATTTTTTTAAAGGCTACGTAATAAATAATGAAGTCACTTTTTTCAAGCTTCAAGACCAACTTGAGTTTGGCATCTTCTCTAATAGTCTGGAATAGTAGAATGCGTTATTCATCATTATGAGTGAAGGCTTTTCTAAATTTCATAGCATCATGGTGATCACCGAATTTGGACTAGCCTTAAAACCCTTTCTCTGATCCAGCATGCAAAATAAGATATCTGACACAGATTCTGAACTTTTCTTATTGACAGTTGTAATTGAATCATCTTGCCAACTATTTCTAAATGCTCCCTTGCTAATGTAATAAAAATATATTCATATAGCATGTCTATTTTTAATAAAACCTCCCTACAAACCTGTGTATCCACGTTTCCTCCAAAAATAAACAAACAGCTTTTAAAGCAAAACTAAAGGTAAAATTATGCCCTTAAAAACCGCTCTCTTTGCTCAACGGTGTATGGCTAGTCCATTAAATATTTCCTATTGGATACAATATTTTTTCGCCATTTAATATGAGTTGAAATCTCACATCTAACCTAGTAGAACTGTCATAATCATAATATATAATTTCTGAAAACTGATTTCATAAACTTGGAAAATTAGATGACTTGAATGAAGCAAATAACAAAAAAACTGAAAACTCTAATCTTGTAAATAACCCTGTATATTATCATAAGACAAATTTACAGACTTCTGTTTACGAAAATTTAATAAATATAATACTATATATTTTATATATATATATATATATATATATATATATATATATATATATATATATATATATATATATATATATACAATGTGGTCATTTAAGTGTGCAACATATGGGATTTTTTTTATTAACTACACAATCAAAATTATATATATTGCCAAAAGTTAGTGCATCCTCGATAATAATATAAAGTGTACTTAGAATGGTTGCAAGTCAAACAGCATACAGGGTAGGTAAAAAAATCATGCAAAAGTACCATTATTTCGAAAGATTCAGCAACAATTTATTCGGAAAAGTTGTTTAGCATTAAAAGTTATTCCTGGATACTAAAACAGCCTCCTGAGACAAAAAAATTTTTTTGGAAAAAATCAAACAAGTTTTTGAAAAATTGATTTTTTTGATAATTATCATAAACACTTTCATAGTTTAATCAAAATCAGATCAGATTCGCATAACTCCGCTCAAATTTAAGTATACTTGTGAAATTAACTTGGATTTTTAATTTTTTAGAGAATCACAAACTTCAGGCTTGTTGCAACGATATTAAACACAACAAATATCTTCATTAAAAAACTTTCATTTGAAGTGCAAAATTATAAAATTGTTATTAATTAATTGTACACCTTAATTGACAAACCTGAAATCCTATACTAAGATAATCGCGGATACCCATGGAAAAAACAAATGAGGGTTAGAAGTAAAAATTATGACAGTTCGGTGGCGATAATATTTCATTCTAGAAGAACAATTATATAATTACATACTAATTAAGGTTAGTCGAGAAGACAGAATTAGTTTTGATGTGGGGATAATTATAAAACAGTGAGTGACGCAGCTGATATTTTCAATGAACGACATCCAGACAAAAAAGTTCACTACTCAACTGTAAGTAGGATTTTAATAAACTTCAAACATACAGGATCTTTACACTATAAATATAAAAATGAACGTGCCAAAACTGTTAGTACTGAAGTGAAATCAATTAGCGGTACTTCAGTCAGTTGTTGAAAACTCTAGAAGATCCACCTAGGAAATTTCTGCTTATACGGGTATTAAAAAAAACTCTGTTAAAAGCATTCTCAAGAAAAACAAGTTTCATGCTTATAGGCCAATGTTTATTTGCACGTTTCAAGAACGAGACTATGATATCCGCTATGATTTCTGCATATGGATTTAAGGACAAATAGAAGATCAGCATGATTTTCATAGACACATTCTCTTTGGGGATGAATCCACGTTCACAACAAATGGCACTGTCTCTTCCCAAAATTGTAGGTGGTGATCGAACGCAAATCCAAATTTTGTTATTGACAATAGAAAGCAGTACTACCCAAAAACAAACGTGTGGTGCGGTATTATCAACGAAAAATTATTGGGTCCGTTTTTTTTGCCGAAACCTAAATGGTGATACCTATTTACAGTTTTTGGAAAACGAAATATCGGATTTTTTGGACAATATAAGTTTATTATGGTATAAATTATGGTTTGTACATGATGGATGGCCCGCTCATTCTACTTGAAATGTTTCTGAATGGTTAAATGGGAAATTTGGTACTAAATGGTTAGGACGAAATACCCATCCACGGTAGTCTCCTCGTTCCCCAGATCTTACCCCATTAGATTTTTTTATGAGGATAATTAAAGCAAAAAGTTTATAAGGATCGACCATTTAATAATGTTGAGGAACTTGAAAATTCAATTCGTTTCCATTGCAGAAATATTCCAGCAAATATCTTGCGATCTACTTTCAGTGAATTTTATGACTGGCCAATTAGATGCGTTGAACGAAATTAGATGCGTTGAACGAGAAGGTGGGTACACAGAAACGCTTAGATAATTTTCATTTTTTTATGTTAAATGTTTTTTTACTTCATGCTGATTTGTTAATTGTTAAGTTATAATAAACATTTTTGGTAAAACTAATGACATCACATTCAATTAGATCTCGGTGCGTTTGATTTTTTGTTAATATTAATTCAAATTAATTCACTTTTAACCCTCATTTGTTTCTTCAAGGATTTCTAGTTTGTCAATTATGTGTACAGTTCTTTAATAAACATTTGAAATGAAAAGTTTGCACTTCAAATGAAAGTTTTTTAATGTGCATATTTTCTTCAGAAATGCTTCATCTCGTTAAAAAGAATATTGGCGAAATTTCTAAGTTGTGTTTAATATCGTTGCAACAAACCCGAAGTTTGTGATTCCATAAAAAATTAAAAATCCAAGTTAATTTCAAAATACTTAAATTTGAAATTTATCCATCTGATTTTGATTAAACTATGAAAGTGTTTATGTTAATTATCAAAAAAATAAATTTTTCGAAAACTTTTTTGATTTTTTCCAAAAAACACTTTTCTTACTAACATTTTGCTGAATCTTTCGAAATAAGGGTACTTTACTCTTGCATGATTTTAATATTTTTTGACCCACCCTGTATGCTGTTTGACTTGCAACCATTCTAAGTACACTTTATATGATTATCGAGGATGCACCAACTTTTGGCAATATTTTTGTTTTGATTGTGTATTTAATACTATGTTGCACACTTAAATGACCACACTGTATATATATATATTAATAAAATAAAAATATAGAACAAATAAAAACAAATAAATTACAATATAATACAAACTAACTGATTCTTTCCTAAAGTTGTAGATCATAAAAACATCCAGTTTATATGCCCATGGATGGAAGAGTTACATCCCAATAATGCTCATGTTTTACAATTCTATTAGTGATAAGATAACTTTATAAATAGAAGCATGTTTATGAATCACTTACTCTGTTCTCGTTCCAAGTTGGTAAATTAGCGCCTTATAAATTTCGGAAATAAATCTTGGATCGTTTTTAATGAATTTACTTTCGACCACAACGTAACTAGCAATACAAGTGGCTTTAATTTTCTAGATAAAAGGAAGCATTACATTATTCGCTATCACGAAGTTTTTAACAGCAGCTTGATTTCTTATTTAAACTTTGAGCCCTCCTAATTACTGCTAGATTTACAAAAATATTCAAATGTAGCATATTAGATGTTACTAAAGACATATATGCCTCGAAGTATAATTGGTATTTGAGATGTTATTTGCAGTTGACAAATAAAAAGTGAGGAAAAATTGCGAGAGACTAGCTATCAGACCAGGAGGATCAACAATTTTGCCCAAACCGTTTAACACCGGGTCATTTTTCATTTAATTAATGTCGCTTCTTTATGTGGCGTTTTTGTTTTGTGGCTTTAACTATGATGCATCCGCGCTGTTGCGAAGGTTAATTTGCAATAAAGCATTAAAGCTGTACGAATTTATCTGACGGACACTGTACAATTAGAGTTTTTGTTTGTTGTATTGTTAAATCATAGCTTCGTTCTCATTTATATTACATTTTAGGTTTTTAAACCGTAAGTAATCAGACATTTGGCCAGTATTATACTGGATGCCTTAAACTCGATGGCAATTTAGCAGTAAATAGCAAATTACAAAAAAATACTCATAATAAACTAAACCAGATAAACCTAAAGTGAGGCTTTATTGTTCTTAAGTAAGATGGATGTCCTATTTAAAAATAAATCTCGATGGTTATGGTTTCTTTAAGCCTTTTTTTTAAAAACAAATCTAGCTCTATCTGTTGCCGTTTTTGGGATATTTATAATTTAATAAATAGATTGACTAACTAAAATTACTTAAAATGGTAAATAGAAATATTTTTTGGATAGAATGAACAGTTTTTGAGAAAATCTGACAAATTTGTAGCTCTGCAAATATATGTCTTATAAAAATGATTTCTGAAAATACCATAGTGCACCTTTATTGCACCGCAATTTAATTAAAAATATTCAATAGTTATCTTAATACATTATTAGTTATTTAATTTTCTGTTTTTTAAAATGGATGAATAAACAAACAATTAAATTGCAGATATGCACTTTGTAGTAAGACTTCCGAAACGTTCAGTGCCTAACACACCTTTATTAATCTCCAAGCACGATTATGTAATAAGATGAGTTTTAAAAGGGCAACTGATCTCATTTAGGAAGACCCAGAAGAGTTAGATCTTTTCAGACGTAGGAGACCGTCTTTAATGAAACAGAAAAAAATCCGGGTACAAGTTCCCAAAATATTGCACATCTGCTAAATATTACCCAAGTACTGGTACAGCAAATGTTAAGAGAGCAGTATCTATCCTTATCACGGACAACGTGTTTAAGCCTTTTGCCTAGCAAGTTTCCTAAACGAATTGCTTTTTACACGCGGTTACAAAATAAAATCATTATGAGAGAAGGATTTTTATCGCAAGTGTTTTTTTCGTAATACAGTCATGACTTTTAACCATATAACGTATGACCTGAAGACAATTATCACGCAATAACCAGAAACCACTTTCAAAAGCAGTTTTCTATAAACGTATCGATTGGAATTGTAGGATATTTTCTAACTGGACCTTATTTTCTTTATCCTTATAGACTTCCTTATAGGCTGAATGGCGATCAATATATATCGTTCTTACAATAAAATTTAAAAAAAAACATTCTATTGTTGCAAAGGGATCATATGATCATGCTGATAGCTAGATTGGACTTATAATAGCCGCCTAGATTGCTTGACATGAATCCTTTAGATATCTTTGGTTGGGGTCATCTGAAATCATTAGAGTATAAAAAGTCAGTTCAGTGTAAGGATAATTTAAGAAATGGGATACAGGAGTCCTATGTTAAGATATAATAATATATAAGATACCCCTGGTATTTTCAAGCGAGTCCTCCAATCGATATTAGGGCGCATAAACGTATGTATTGTGGTTGGATTTGTCATTTTCAACAGCTATTGCACGTTTTGGTTTTTCCAAATGCTCAGACCCTTTAATTTTTTACATTTTACCGAAAAAAAAGACACAAAAGACAAGTTTCTGTTTCTTTAGTAAACTTCTAAAAATCTATCAGATTTAAAAATTAACAGTGACATACCATAAATTTACAAAAATAAAAATCGGAATGGTTACCCATGCGCATGCCAGTGGCTCACTCGCTTTTCTTCTGATCGAAAAGAGTAGCACTTTAAACATTTATTTTATATATCAAATCAGTCAGTATTCAAAATACTATGGCGGAACATTAATTTACTTTAAACAAATTGGAATAGCTGCTCATGCGCACACCTGTGGCTCAGTTAATTTTTTTTGGAAAAAGTAGCATTTTAAACACTTGTTTTACATGCCAAGTTTCAAGGAGTTTTCCAAATATTAAAAAAAATCTTAATTTTTAAAAAAGTTTAATACCCTGTATCTCGAGAAAGGAGCTTTTTAGGCCTTATGTTTATACGAATTTTTTTCCTTAGAATGAGCCCAGCAGTCAACCTTGAAAGTTTAGTTATGTACTTATTGAACACCCTCTTTATAGACGAAAAAAAAATTTACAAAATTATTTCAGATATATCAAACCTGGTAAATTTATACAAAACACCCATTTAATGAATCATGCAGGGTGTTTCATTTATAGAAGTAATATAATAATAATTTAAATTTATATTTCTATTTTCTAGGACATGTATTTTTGATACTTTCTGTATTAAAGTGTTTTTCGCATCTCCTATATTTATAGTTTAGGTAGGTACCAAATATAAAAATTAATCCTGTACAGGCAAATTTTATTTAGTTGACTAATCATTCTACGTATGCTCGACGTTCATTAAGGCTCGTCCATGTGCAAGATAACAGTACCGCTGGTTGTATAAAAAGAGAGAATAGTGGAATAAATCATCTCCCCCGGGTTATCCTCATTTTTCAACTTGATGGCATAAAATAAAAATATTGGGGTGAAAGTAATTTGATATACCTATGTTCTACATCCTTAGAAATAAATCTTTTAGATAGAAAATATATATACTTTTCTGAAAATAAAAAAAAATTCTGGAGACGCTAAACTTTACTAATTTTGACACTACTAAAAAGTTCAACACATCTAGTGATTTTGCAGATACGTTTTACAAAATGCTGCTTTTTTACTGATTTCAAAAAAGGAGGAGGTTCTCAATTCTGTACGTTTTTTTTTTATGTTTGCTCGCGCATATTGTCTAAACGACTTTTCTGATTTTGATGAGTCAAACCCCAAATTGTAGAGAATATTTGTCTGGTGGTATTTTGGCTTGAAATCCGATCATCCGTTTTTTTAAATAATATTATAAAAAAACACAGGTATGAGGGCGATGAAGGAAATGAGTTTTATAATTCAATGTACATTTTTTAAATACCCTTTCCAAACTAAAGCACTGAGGTGTGTAATAGACATACAACCCACCTTGCTAAAAGGTATCTCCTTTGCTATCCCTTTATGTATTTTTATGTATACAGGGTAGCCATGAAAATGTGCAACCTCAAAATCTAGTATTTTATTTGACATTTTCGGACAATGAACATTCGGTATGAATAAAACGTTATTAACCGAGTACCCTCATCATAGTTACCAGTTTGGCTCTATGTATTTTTTATGCTTATATATCGATTCCTCAGCAATGGTTTGACCAATTTGGATACACATTTCAAGATAGCAAGCGTATGAAAAAATGTTAAAATGTTTCTTTTTGTTTGTACATGAATTACTCCGCGATGGTTTGACCAATTTAGATAAATATTTCAAGGGATATTCAGGATATTGTCAGAGTGGTCATATAGCAAAATAATAAAAAATGGCAGAATGGTGCTATTTTGTTTTTTGCGCCAAGATATATTGCAAGAAGTTTTTTAATATTCTACTTTCGCGTCTCGATTCTAGCGTTCATCATTATAGCAGTAATGACACCAGATAACTTAAATATACGTTAATTTAAATAGATATAGACTTTGACTTAAATTTACTTAAACTTATTTGGACGTCTGATGCTTTGTATATACATTGCTTGAGGGCTTCAGCCCAAACATATTTATGGAAAAATTCAGAACCATCATACGAGCTAACTGACTTTTCACAATATGGCTATTAAATATGAGAATGTAACTTGTACAAACTAAAATGCCATTTATGGCCGACTTTATTCCGAATTATTCCGGCTCTCCGGCGAATGTGCTTCCTCCAATTACCGAACAATGCCTTATAATTGCAAAAATGTAACGTGTATTTCTTTATGTAAATGTCTTAATATAATATCTTTAAAACCTTGATACTAGATACTTATCGTACTTTTTTGACGAGGTGAGTTTTTTTCTCCGTATTTATAAACTATCTTCAGCCATAAAGAAAAACATTTCAAAATCTTACAGCGGTTGTGATACCACATTTTATGATAATTGGGGTATAAGGGGTGTGAAAAATTGGCACAGTTTCCGGTTTTGGTAATATACAATTATTATTATTGTTTAGCGTCTCTAGAATTTATATCCACAGACAGAATGCGGTTCTTACAATTTGAATAGTCATTTCCTTTCACTTCTCGCTCTATTTTATAGAAAAGAGCAAGGATGCTCATAATATCATCTTGCTTCATCTGAGGATTATGTTGCATTCGAAAATTGTTCCCATAGGGTTATGTGACTGTATCTTAAGACTGTCCTGAGAAAAATTTGCTTAGCTGTTAGAAGTATTTGTAAGGCATCTTTTGACAATCATATTGACTATACTTTTGGAGTTTACCTAATTCTAATATTAGATAAAAAAAGAAGCAACCTTTAACCTGTTAAATCAGTGTCAGCTGAGTGAATATATTAAAAGCATTGTGGAATTATTGTTGCGATGTTGACGAAAACGTTTATTTCTTGTTCTAGCAGCTTCTTCTGAAAGCTGAGTAATACACAAAAGCGCTTGTTGAATAACTTTAGTAGCTGAATAAAAACATAAATATATATGGTTGCCGAATGGAATATTAGGTCATCATATACATTCTTAAAATATCTTTAAAAAAATCGTTAAATTTTCTTTACCCCGAATTTTCCTCTTTGATTATTTTCCATTTGTGAGGAATAATAAAGCGTGACCCAATTTAGTATTTACAAACATTTTTATTGGGTGCCATTTTGTTTCATCATATTGGATTCCTACCAATATTTTACCAGTTTCTTTCTACCTATGCCACACTTGAAATTTGATTTAATTTAAAAAATAAATTCAGTAAGTAGTTTTTACACTGACACATACCGCCATTTTGTTATGTCATGATGAATTCGTACCAGTTTATACCATTTCCACATTTATTTTTTTTGCAAAATTTAAGTTTATCTCTTTATCGCACTTAATTATTGCCTAAAAATTGAAATTAATTTAATAAGTAGTATTCTCAGGCTGAAGTATTTTATTAAGTCCCTATTTTATTTTACTATTTTGGATTCATATGAAAATGTTATCAGTTCGTTCTTATGTAACATTTGATTTGTGTGCAAGATTTGAGGTAAATTGGATAATTAATTTCTTAGTAAGACAGACAGACCGACAGACGGACCGACGGAATTGATAAAACATATTTTTACGCATCTAGGGACGCTAAAACGTGAAACTATGTAAAATCTGAGAGAGTGTTTTTTTCACGATTACAAACATTTGAGATAAATGGGATAAGTAGGTTTTTAATAATAATTTGTTAACATTTCACTAGACCGCAACTTTGTTTCTCCAAATTGGATTTTTGTCAAGATATTACCAGATAATTCCCTATATGACCCTTAATTTTTGATAACAATTTGAAGTCAATCGGGTAAGTAGTCTTTCAGCTATGCCGCGAACTGACAGACAGACCGACAGACGGACCCACGGGATTGATGAAACATATTTTTTGGCGCCTAGGGATGCTAAAACGTGAAGATACGTAACACCATCTTGAATTAGTACCAGAATTTTACTAGAGTTCAATCTACTAAATAGTTTTTTCAGGCTGAATTTTTAAATATTTTATTAGGTCGTCATTTTGTTCCACCATCTTGGATTCGTGCCAAAATTTTATCAGTTGATTTTAATATAATACTTTAATGTTTGTGCAAAATTTGAGATAAACTGGATAAGCAGTTTTTTAATAATAATTTTTTTAACAATTCACTAGACCGCCATTTTGTTTCGCTATGTTGGATTTTTACCAAAATATTACCACGTCATCCCCATATGACCCTTAATGTTTTATTAAAATTTGGAGTCAATCAGGTAAGTAGTCTTTAAGCTATGTCTCGAACTGACAGACAGACAGACCGAGAGAATTGAGAAAACATGTTTCTCGGCATCTGGGGCCCTGAAACGTGAAGGTTTGAAAACATCTCGGAAGGTGATTTTTTCACGATTACAATACCCTTTTACGAGGGAAGTAATAGTATCTGAGATGGGGAAGTAACTGTTGTTTCTTTTCATATATGTATGAAAATTCTCTTACTACAAATTTAATATTATCATCATTTTATTATTTTCATTGTCTAAGTAAAACCTTCGTATACTTATATTATTACACAGTTACACACATTTTCTTTTTATATTCCGCCAGATAATTTTATTTTCTTATTATTTTAAGATGCGTTTTTAAAAGACTTATATTTAGAGCAGATATATGTGATTTCTTAAAGTTTAATTATTTAAACTTTTAGTATAGTTATAGTACATATTTGTAGTATTATTATAGTCCCAGAAGACAGAAGAGCCTCTCCCACTACAACGAGAGATACGAAAACACGATATTTAATTACCAAGATAAAAATCTGGGATAAATGATTTTAAATTAACTGAAACAAAGTGCATTTTGGAGCAGCAAATTTTATTTTCTATTTTCGGACAGATGCATAAAATTATTTAAAATTGATTTCTTTTCTGGTTTTTTCTAGAAAGATATCATTTAATTTTATTACATTATGCTGTCGTTGGTATCAGTATAACGCAGGAAATTGAAGAATAATATTGACGAAGACCATCAAGACATGTAAGTAATTCGGTCGCCTGTCATTTAATTTTGTATTTCGGCATTCATAAAGATAATAATGTTCAACTTAGCAAGCACTTGACTAATTAGTAAGCATATCCTTATCGGCCTGTATGACAGATCTGCACCTAGACTGACTGACTGTGATTGGCATAAATACGCATAAAGCAATGTTTATATTTTGCTATGGTTTATTGCAATTATTCCTCGGATTTATAAATAAGATATAGATTGTCTGGATATTAAGCTCCGGCCAACTAGTACTATCTGCATGTGCTTATCTAATATAAATCGGTACACCCACTGCAATGATTTTGTTGTTAACGTATGAACAACTTTGTGTATATCTTATCAAAGAGCACACAGCAAAGGTTACCAGTTTCTTGCTTCGATCATGTTCACTGAAGGCAAAACAAACAAATAATAGCAGATTTACATTTCATTTATTCTCTTTTTTTACCTATGTTCGAGTTTAATCGAATATTTTTTCCTAGAACAACATAATCCTTAACAATTATAATCCAAATTTACAATAGAGAAAGAAACTAAGCAGTCTTCTATTTTTAGATACAAATGTTACAAAAGTTAAAAACAATAAATTAATTATAGATTGGTATATCAAACCTACCAGTTCCGGTAGATATATTAATTATAAGTCATATCATAGTAATAAATTAAAAATTAATTTATTTTTAACTCTAAAAAATTAGTACACCCAACGTCAGAGCAAAAAAAATCAGAATTCTCTAAAAAATTTTATTAGGTAATTCATACCAAATTACACTTATTAAAAGGGTATTATACAACACTAGAAATAATAACATCCTGAACGAAAATAATCACGAAAAAAGAATCATATAAATTCTAATAATGACTTGCTTTTTGTTTCAATTCCCTATATTCAAAATTTGACTCCTAACATTTTTAAAACAGAAAACGTAAAAATAGCACAATGTAATGTTAAAACCATTGGTATTTTTTATAGTGAATTAAAAAATAAAGATCATGTTTTAAACCAGTATAATTACGTTTATTCCATTTCCTGTTGTGATAAAAAATACATTGGGCAAATAAAACAAAGATTAAGTAAAAGAATTGCATTACACAAAAGTGATGCAAGACTTAATAAACGGTCTTGTCGAGAGTCTTGTGCACTTTTAGAACATATTATAGATACGGAGCACATATGCAATTTTAACGAAAAAAGAATTTTATACACCGAACATAACACTAGCCAAAGGCTTTTTTAGAAATGACAAATATATAAAGAAAAGTTCAGAATGAACAAAAAAACCGATATTAAAAACTTTTATTATTATATTGTAAATTTAGATGACGAATAATTTCTTAAGAGATATAAATATTTTTCAAATTACCTGCAATATTTTACTCAATATAGTTTAACGTATTATTTAGTTTTTAAAAATGTTTGAACTTACCCACCTTTTTTATATTATGCATTTGATGTATTTAATCTATTTCTGTTATTTGATATAAAAACAACTGGTTTCAAATTCTTTATTTCTTGTCAAGTAAGTACCTTCTAATTGTAAAAAAGTCTTAAATTTTCTGACAACTATGCTATATATATAGAGGCGCGAAGAACAATATCATTATTTCGAAAGCTTGGCTATATATATATATATATATATATATATATATATATATATATATATATATTTCGTTTCTTATAATATTGTTTTTGAAGCGATAATTTTCAGAAGCTTTAATTAGCTATATAAGATGATTTTTAGCATATATATATATATATATATATATATATATATATATATATATATCAAAAAGTATTAAAAACAATATTATAAGAAATGAAAGTGTGAATAGCCCACGCCCGCCATAACAACGCCTGTTTATTAAAGCTCTTTGTGACGCCATGAAGCACGATTCTAAAATATTGCTTGTTTATAATATGGTATAGTTTGCTATTCTTATTCAGTAAATTAGTGGATTTAACTATTCAGTTTCTCAAACCACAATTTAGTTAGATATTAAAATAAACAATAGGGTTGTAAACCTTAGGTCAATAAAAAGGTTTTAGTGCTTGCTGGATGAAAGGTGGAATACAATGCAAATAACTTCAAACATAATTTTTCTTCACGGGATTTTCGGCGTTTAAACGTCAAAATTATCACCAGTTGCGTATCATCCTATATACATACGAAGTAAGTAAAGACTTTATTATATAATTTATCAAAAAACTTTAAATACAAAACTTTTTGAATTTTATTGCGATCGTTAGAATTTACAAAAACCACAAACAAAAGGTGATCGGGAAGTTCACAAATACGCATCAACTTTTTTGTTTTAAATGGAACACTTTGTATAAATATGTCTGTCAAATGGGTTTCCTCTTCCGGATTATAAATATACTATTATTTATACCTTTATCTCCAAAGATACCCAAGAAATTTGGGAAAAACCTAAGAGGCAATGTGTAAAAGAGATGCAGAACGATCCATTACATAGTCACAACTAAATACAGATAACTGCACTTTCGTTCGGGGCGCAAATTATCACATAACCTCAATTTGCGCGGAGAACCTGTCAACTCAGCAGCGTTCAGTTGGCTGGAGATTAGCATTATTGTTTCAAATGTAGTCGTGTGCAGTGGAGGCATTTAAGCATTTAGAAGTTTTTAAAGAATCTATTAGATATCTTTATAAAAAATAATATCAAAACATGTAAACTTCTAAAAAAGTCAGTAGTATGGTGTGTGCTGCCAAACACTGCAAAATTACAAGCTACAAATCAACCCACAGCTTTTCAGATTTTCCAAAAGACATAAGAAGGTAAGTTTTTATTTCCCTCGTAAAAGGGAAGTATTGTAATCGTGAAAAAATCACGATATTTTTTCAGATCTGTTTCAATTTTGTGGGACTGTCTGTCTATCTATCGGTCTGTCTGTTCGCGGCATATATACGTCAAAACTACTTACCCGATTGAGTTCAAATTTTAGTCAAAAATTAAGGGCCATATGGGGATGACCTGATAACATTTTGGTAAAAATGCAATGTGGCGAAATAAAATGGTGGCCTAGTGAAAAACTACTTATCCAATCTATCTTAAAATTTGTACAAAAATCTAGTACTATGTAGGAATCACTTGGTAAAATATTGGTACGAATCCAAGATGGCGAAACAAAATGGCATCTTATTAAAATATTTAAAAACTCACACAGAAAAACTAGTTAATGGATTGATTTTAAATTGAGCGCCATAACTAATTGTGGTATAAGGATGAATTGTTGTGGTACTAATTTAAGATGGTATATGGTGATACAAATTTAATCTGTTGGAACTAGCGATATAATAAAAAAATTATTACAAAAAAATAAATATCCAATTTACCTCAAATTTTGCACAAAAATCAAGTGTTATATAGGATAAACTGGTAACATTTTGGTAGGAATCCAAGAGAGTAAAATAAAATGGCGGCCTAATAAAACATTTAAAAAATCATATTTTTTTTGCTGTAACACCCGGTATATTAAGTGGGAGTTTCAATGAGTCAGTAGAGCGTGCTGTCCTCTATCCGTGTGCCGAATTTTAGAATGATCGCATAAGCACTTTCCGAATGAAATGCAAAAATCACCCGATTGGCTGCTCACCTTCCCCCACCACTTTTTCATATATAGTCAGATAGGGCTTAATGTTTTTAACCACACTTAATTTCTATAACATCCAGTATATTGTTTGGAGATTCAATGCGTCAGTAGAGTTGCTGTCCTCTATCCGGATTAGTTATTGTAATTATTCTATTAATCAGCAAAATAATATCTACTTACTTACAATGCATTAAAAATATCATAATAAGAACAATATTTTGGCACCGAAAAACTAAAGTTTTAATATTAACTTAATTGTTAGAGCTATTTAATAAAAAAACACCCGTCAAAGTTTAAAAAAGATTTCTTGAAAACAAATAGGTTAAAAAACATTTTTGGTTTAGGCAAAAACCGCAGGCGTCGTTAATAAGATACTGTAACATAATTTATATACAATTTTTTTATTTTGTGTGTTTTATAACTTCTCATTAAATTTATTTTGAAACTGAAACTTCACACCAAAAAAAAAACTGACAATAATGGAATCCATATACTTCCACATTGGTATTTATTGGTACTAAAAAATAATCATCTTACTTATTTATAGATATTACAAAACATATAAATGAATACAAAAATTGAATTTGCCGACCACAAAAACTCAGAAACATAAAATTCCATTCTCTTTTGTGATGTGAGAGTATTATAGTATATATTTACGTTTATTTACGCACGCTTATGATAGAAGTGAAGTGAATATAATATGCGCTACAACTGTTTCTACAATATACTAAAACACAATGTTTTCAAGAACAGCGATATAACTGAACTAACATAATATTAAATTTAGTACTTGCCCTTGTTTTTTCATAAATCTATAAAACCTCAATATAAATATATTGGTTGTCAATCTGCTATTGAAGTCAATGAGAATACATTACCTCGTATGGCAGAGTTTTTTCAAATTTCTCGGGTATCTTTAGTCTTTAGAGATAAAGCTATATTTATAATTAGCAAGAAGCACAATTTAACTAGAATTAATAAAGATTAATTTGACGGATATATATTATACTGGGTGTTTCATTTGAAATAACTAAGTTGATGCTCATTTGTCAACTTTCCAATCGTCTTTTTTTTTTTGTAAACACCGATATGACCTAAAAACGTTTGTATACAACTCATAAAAATGTCTCTAGAGTACAGTTTAAAGTATAACCAGACACCATATGTAAAAGGGGATTTGTTATATATGGAGCCTCTTCCCCTTAACTTTTGAAACTATGTATTTACAAAAAATAGTTAATATGAAAGTTCTGTAACTTATTCCTATACAGGGTGTAACAAATGCAACCTACAGTTATATTTTTTTTAATGTAGCACATATCTAGTGTATTTTTACATGTTTGATTTAACTGTAAGTTCTAGATATTTTTATGTACATAGTGTATATCTTGTTTCGAAGTAGTTGATATCTAAAAATTGCTATATTTCTTCCTTTCATGCCTTGTAGAATCAAAACGGTTGAACTTAGAACAAAACAATTTCAAATCCTGTAAACGAAAATAGCATATTGCATTTTCCTGCAGTTTTAAAACATCTATCGCCCGATATCGACTTTCAACATGACGGAAAGTTTCGATTTTGACACATTCAAATCGATAAGTGACACTGACATTAAATTCTGATTTAACAGAAAGTTGATATCAGGTGATAGATGTTTCAAAACTAAGTTAAGAAAGTGCAAATCATTTTAATCTAAGTTAAATCGTTTGGATTAAACATGGCGCAAAATATCGAAAAATTGATCTTATCAAAGAGCGCACAAAACAGGAAATACCATCTTTAATAAAACTTTTTTTTTTTACTAAAAAATTAGGAAAACATAAATAATGTACAATAACCGCGCTTCCCTTCAATCAAAATTTTTCTATATCTTATGTCGCACTTTACTGAAAAACATTTTTAATTTATAACATAATATTGTGTTCGACATTTCTTATTAGTCATTGAATCTGGAGTCCGCGTTTCCATGATTGATTCTTAAAAAAATGGCAAATTGTAAATTCTCCGATAAACCAGAATAAAAGGTAACGTAGAGCTTAATTTTACGAGTGTGGAATTTATAATCAATGTTTGATATAACGTACAAATTAGACCACGGGCATGGATTATGAACTTTCAACAAGCTTCGGATCTAGATGTTAGTCACGAATTTGCCTATCCATTTTATGCAGATTACTGTATTTTAATCATTAAATGAAAATCATCAATTAATTTGCCGTTAAGTTTTTTATTGTCGTTTTTATTGTTATTTCTGTAACGTCTAAAAAATGTATTATAGTATAAATATAGTACTTTCTTATATATGTATTTACAGATATCAATGGTCTTATCAAATTGAGGTATATGCAAAAATATATAAAATGAATCGTGTTTTGCCGTTTTTTAAAAATTATTCTGAAATAAAAAAGAATTTTCGCTTCTAAAACTTTAAGCTTTACTCCCCCTTCCTAGAATCACATCATTGTGTTGCGAAAAAAATTGTATACAAAAATAAAATAAATTTAGCGTCTTTCACCCTTTAAAAGCACTAAAAAAATTAATTTTGTTTTTAGGGAGCTATTTCATTTATCGTAGATTAACCCTATATAATGGAACAAAAGGAAAAATTCCTTTTGTATGCAAAAAAGGAAAATAACTTTGCCTGTTTTACCTTTTTTTTAAAGCTAAGCTTTATGAAAATAGAAAAATATTTATATTTTTGAGTAATGGAAAAAGATGTTTAAATATATAAATAGTAAAGAAATACATTTTAAGTTTTTTACTGTTTTCCAAATGTCTGAAATACATTTTATGTTCTCAGGTAACTGTTACATCTACCTAGGGCTGCTGAAATCGGTGAATATCCGTTATTACCCGGAACTTCCGTCGTTATCAATCTTTCCTTTTATTAGGAATAGTGAAGTATGGCACAATTTAGTTCCGCACGGGGGCGTGCAGTTCATGGAAGCAAGGGAAGCAGTGTTTCCCCAAAAAAAATTCAAAATATCTTCTAAAATGTAATTTTTGAAATAGGAAACCATTAATTTAGTTTATATTTAAAATGCTAAAATATTATCTTAATTATCAAGCCCATAATAAATGCGGCCTTGACTCCGACCGAGCAATAGAATCGAATAGAACACATGCGGGCCGCTAGCTTCTCTAGAGCCAAGTCCTGTATGCTTGATTTCCTGTGAATCGAGCTAGAGGTTATTGCACTTTCCACCGGCTGTTTGCAATTTTTGCATTTCAGTCGCGTACTTTAAGTGGGGGCGGAAGCTATCGTTGGAGTAGGTTCTTTGTTTGAACGGCTATCCGTGTGTTGTGTGATACGTATGTCGCGTCGTGCATGGTACAATATAGAAGACAATAATACGGACATGGATATGCAAATACCGTCAACTTCGGCTGTCGGTAAAAACGTTGAAAATGTTGGAGAATTTAGTAAGAAGAGTGTGTGTGAATGTGTGGTGTGTGTCTTAATAATAAAGGGATTTTCAACATTAAACTTCACTGATAAGCTTCAAATAATTTCCAAAGAAAGGGCAAAAGCGCCTATGAAAAATTTAGCCACAAAAATGAAAAACTGTATTAGACATTTTTATCGAGAAAAACAATACGAACAATTTAAATGACTAACAGTATGAAAATATAAGTAAATTATTTTGTTGGCCATGTTTACTTTTTGAAAATGAAAAAGGTCTCTGGAATAAAACTGGTTTTTCCTATTTAAACAATTTCCATAAAGCTGTAAAAAGACACATTATGTAAAAAGCGCATTTGCAGGCCGTCATAAAAAAAAAGTCTTCGGCAAAACCAGAATTGAACACTCCCCTAATAAACAGTTGGAAATTAGTCACCGCCAACACAATGAACTAGTCGATAAAAATAGGCGAATATTAAGAAGACTTATCGATGTTGTTTATTTTCTCGGACAGCACGAATTGGGATTTAGAGATCATGACGCAACAAGGGTTTCTTCAAATAGAGGAAATTTTCAAGATTTACTTAGTTTAATGGCTAAATATGATGAATCATTTAGAGCAGTCTAGCGTTTTTCGCGGAACGCCGAATCGAATCCAGAATGATTTAATTTCCGCTATTGCACCCATTATTCTAAAAAGAATTAAGCAGGAGATTGGCGAGGCGCGGTTCATTGCTATTGTTCTGGACGAAACAACTGATATCACTAATTTTAGCCAATTATCTATAGTAATAAGCTACGTTAAAACAGACGGAAGTATTCAAGAGCGATTTTTAGGTTTTAAGAATGTGTTCGAAAATCGTACAGCAGATGCATTATATACCGTAGTTTATAACTTTACTAAAGAAATTAATGGAGAGAAAAAATTAGTTGCTCAAAGCTATGATGGAGCTGCAGTGATCGCAGGACAATTAGGGGGTCTGCAAGTTAAAGTTCGAGAAACTTTCCCAAGTGCTGTGTTTGTCCATTTGCTCATAAATTAAATTTAGTTTTATCCCAGTCCATCAATCACATTAAAGAGTGTAAAGTATTCTTCGTTACTTTAAGTGGCATGGTTGCTTTTTTTTCCAAGTCAACAAAACGTACACCAGCTTTGGACTCCATTGTCCACAAACGATTGCCCAAAGTAGCTCCTGCTAGGTGGAACTATAATGGAAGACTTGTGTTAAGAGTCTCTGAAAATTGTGAATCACTGATTGAACTATTTGAGAATATAATATAAAATAATGAAACGTGGGATTCAAAAACAATAACTAGTTCGAGGGGGTTTTTGGACTGTTTGAAACGAGATTTTAATTTTAATTATTTGTTCAACATATTTTCAGAAATCTTTCCATTCTCGGACAATGTTTTTAATATATTACAAACTAAAACAAATGATATTGCTTTTTGCCTAAAAAAAGTGAATGATTTTAAGTCCATGTTAAGCCAAAAAGAGATGACTTTGACCTATTTTGGGAAAAAACGATGACGTTAAATGTAAAGCCACAAGCCAAGCGTCTTCGAACAGACAAGGTGGGAGATGTTCAAACATCATACAGAAGCCTCTTTTATGAAATAATCGATCAAATTCAGCAACAAATAAACTATAGATTTAACGGCTTAAATGATTTTAAATTCCTCGAGCTCTGCAATTTTGTGGCATTTAAAGGAAAAACTTTTCCAGAAGTGCGTTTAAATCTCTTCTTCTTCATTATGGCCAGTTCTTCGATCGAGTGATACTGCGATCTGAACTAAAAGTGATTTACGAAACTGATGACATTAGCGCAAAAAATAACGCTAAGGAACTAATGCAATTTTTAAAAGACCAGGAGCTGGAAGATGCCTACACCGAAGTGTCGAAACTGTATGAATTAGTATTGACAATACCTGCCACAAGTTCATCAGTAGAACGCAATTTTTCAACACTTAAACGTATAAAAAATTTCGTGAGAAATTCAACGGGACAGGAGAGACTTTCGAATACATCGCTGTTGTCCATTGAAATCGAATTACATTATAAATAGGTAAGTTTCTAAAAATTGCTTCTCTTTTTTAAAATTTCACCGCACGCCCCTGGTTCCTCACATAGTATTTAATGACACACATTACTGTCATTTTATTCCACCATATTGACTCGTACCAATATTTTATCAGTTTTTATTTTTGGGCATAATTTAAAATAAAAAGTAACTTTTATATTGGATTTGTTAAGACCGCCATTTTGCTCCGTCATATTGAATTCGTACCAGTTTATTATTTTAGCGCAAATTTGAAGGCGAATAAGACTATTTTTTACGTTGATTTTTTAAATATTTTATTTGTGCGGAATTTGGTTCCGCCATCTTGAATTCGTACCACAATTTTCCCAGTTTATCTCTATATCACACTTAATGATTGTGCAAAATTTAAAATTAATCTAATAAACAATTTTTTCAGGCTGATTTTTTAAATATTTTACTAGACCCACATTTTGGTTTTGCCATCTTGCATTCGTAACAAAATGTTACCAGTTCATGCCCATGTAACACTTCATATTTATGTAAAAATTGAGTAAATTGGATAATTAGAACTTTTTAGTAAACATTTTTTTAACATTTTACTAGGCCGCCATTTCGTTTCGCCATGATGGTTTTTTACCAAAATGTTACAAGATCAGCCTCATATGACCATAAGTCAATTGTATACTTTTATAGCTATGCCGCGAACCGACAATCAGACCGACAAACAGACGGAGAGAATTGAAAAAATATATTTTTTGGCATCTAGGGACGTTAAAACATGAAGATATGTAAAACATGGGAGAGTAATTTTTTGTCACGATTCCAAATATTTTATTTGGCCGCCATTGCTATTCCGTATCAAAATTTTAGCAGTTTATCTCTATATGACACGTAATTCTTAGATTTATACCAAAAATTTACCAGTCGATTCCGACGTAATACTTGATATGTGTGCAAAATTTAAGGCGAACTGGCCAAGCAGTTTTTTAATATTATCTTTTTTAACATTTCACTTGAACGCAATTCTATTTCGCCATATTGGATTTTTATCAAAATGTTACCAGGTCATGCCCATATGACCGTTAATTGGGTAAGTAATTTTTTGCTATGTCGTGAACAGACAGACCGACTGCGTTGTGAAAACATTTTTTTTTCATATAGCGACCCTAAAACGTAAAGACCTGTAAAAATCTGGGAGGGTGATTTTGTCACGATTACAATACCTTCCAAAAGAAGAAGTAAAAATATAAATGAAATTTTACGGGTTTTCCCGGTTTTGAATATTTTTGTGCCCTGTTTACTAAACTAAAATTATTCTGTATTCAAAAAAATAAAAGTGTTTCGCCATTTTCCGAAATATGTTTTTTTTTAAACATATAAAATCAAGTGTCTACGACAATGGCTTCCACAATTTTTTGATATCAGAACATTTATAATTTAACTATTTCTGTTTTCAGTTTGACTGTTATTGGTTTATGTATTCTCAAAGTATGTTTTTTTACTTATTATACCCCTTAAAAATATCGAAGATATACGCCCAGGACACCCAAAATCTATTCTCCGGAGACACTGATCTAGATTATTTTTTGTGTAAATTTGAAACGAATCGGTTTAACTGTTCTCAAGTTATCGTTGGAGCAAAACGTTGAAAAAACCCAGCTTAATTTGTCGAAAATGTTTGTGATTCCAATACTTCCCCTATATATAGAGTATTAATAACACAATATATTGACAGCTATATGGGGAAGTGAAAATTAATGCTTGAATCTTTAAAAATAATCTCTCTGTCATAAAAGATCTCCAAAAATCATACATTCATATTCAAAATAATTTTTTGCCTTTACATTACCGCAAAAAGAATGTCGTTGCTTGGGGATGTAAAAGTATACAATTCCCAAGAAGGGTAACCCGATATACGATCTTTTCCCGTCTAAGCCTAATTTATACTTCCATCGTTCTTTTTCATCATATGTCTGAAAAACAGCTTGCTCGCCTTTCTTTCTCATAAATAATCTGGGCATTTCAGCGAGTCAAGATAAAATTCTTTATACTGTATAGGTGAAAGAGAATATTTATTTTGTTACGATCCATATTTATAAAGCCTTTAAGTAGGAAATAAAAATGCTATATGTTAGTTGGGCCGTTTCCAGGCATTTAAGTAGAATAAGAAGGACTAAAGGGCTTTTAGCGCATTCTGATGGTTCGCCATTATGTAAATAGTTCAGAACAACTAATACACATTATTTTAATTTATTGCGATTTCTTTTTTTTTATCTAGAAGGTGAAAGGGAAAAGACTACAAATATTTTAACAGGTAAAAGGTAATTTAGAGCAACAAATCCTTGATCCATCGAAAACGTACCAGAAGTTATGCCAGGAAAAGATCTTGTCGCAAAAAACCAAAAACATGACAAGTTTGGTGGTCAGGGGGACAACTTTTGTCGCAAAAATCATAGCCCAAACTTTACTCTACTAAGTGGGGGTGTCATCCCCTAATAGGAAAAGGATCAAGTGATACGACATTGGAATAGGTTTTAGGTTCCCATATATTGGATTCTCGTTTTTGAAATTCCGTCATTTAATTTAGGAGCTACGAAGTCTTAAAGTGCCTTAATACATTCGTCGAAAAATGTAAAAATTAAATCGATTTTACGTAAAAACTTACCGTATCAACAAAGTAAATGTTAAAGATGTTGGTTGACCAGCAACCTCCATACAGTAATATAGATTATCTTCAAAGCGATGTCGTACATTCTGCAGCACTTGCGATGTCACTTCGCAACATATATGCACGATTCGTTTCTACAAGTCTTCCAGTATCTTTGGAAAACCACAAAAAGAAATCTATGAAACTTTATATAATCACGCACAATCTGCGAGAATTATGGACGTGCTCCGTCCTGTTCGAATTTAATTTCTTCTTCATTGTAATTAAAGTTAAAAAAGTAAAAAAGTTAAATACATGTTAACGGTCAAATTTCTAGGAAGAAAAAGAGAACTAACAAGACACTCTCCAAAAATACCAGCTCGTATGTTTTATTTTTGAGGTTTTATGTATGTACCTCGTGCAAAAACCCTGAGATTGGAATCGGTCCAGTAACGATAGTTCTACTCATCCGATAAACACACATTAACTAAAAAATTGGAATTATTCATTGCTCACACACTCATTGATTTCGAAGAACAACTTTTGTCGCAAAAATCATAGCCCAAACTTCACTCTACTAAGTAGAAGTGTCATCTCTTAAAATTTTTCAAATAGTAAGGGGGTCAAGTGGAACGACATTGGAATGGGTTTTTGGTTCCCATATATGGACCTTTCGTTTTTAAAATTTGGTTAATTCATTTAGAAGCTACGAAGTCTTAAAGTGCTTTAATACATTCGTCGAAAAATGTAAAAATTAAATCGATTTTAGGTAAAAACTTACCTTATCAATGAAGTAAATGTTAAAGATGTTGGTTGATCAGCTTCATACAATAATATAGATTATATTTAAAGCGATGTCCTACATTCTGAACCTTTCAGGAGTCACTTCGCAACATACATGTACTTTTTGTCCTTGCAAATCTTCGAGTGTATCTGGAAAACCACAAAAAAAAATCCAAAAGATTTAAATCTGGTGACCGCGGAGGCCACTTCGTCCCTTCGTCCTATTCACTGACTAGGAAACCTTTCCTTTAAATAACCACGCACAGTCTGCGAGAAATATAAACGTGCTCCGTCCTGCTCGAGTTTTATTTCTTCAATATACAGGGTGTTAATTAATGTCGTGGACATATTTCAGGGGGTGATAGTACTCGACAAAATAGGAAATATAATAATAGAAATATAAACTCTTGTTTATTTCTTTAGCTCTTTTGTATTTTGCATTATTCTCGTATCTATCACAGTTTTTAAGAAAAGGGTTTTATTTTAAATCAACCGACATGATAATGAACAATCAGATAAAATTATTACAGTTAAATTAAAAAAAAACAAAATTATAAAAGTTGTTGAAAATGTCCGCCTCTTGCTAGAATGCAAGAATCATTTCTTCGCCTCATGGACTGACGGCCTCTGTCAAATATTCCAGGAGTACTGCGAATGAAGTCGCATGAAGCTATTATTCTGTTTCTTAAATCTTCTTTTGTCTGGATTGGGATCTAATACACCAATGTTTTCAGGTGTCCCTAGAAAAAGAAATCCAGGCTATTGAGATCTGGAGATCTAGGGGACCATGGCTGAGGTCCCTCTCGCCCTATCCAACGGTTGTTAATATTAATATTTAGGAACTCTCTCACATCTAGGCTGAAATGTGCTGGTGCACCATCAGGCATGAACCACATTTAATTTCTAAGAAGAATTGACACGTTTTCTAGCAATACCGGGAGTTCGTCTTCGAGAAATTCACAATAATATCGTCCTTTTAGCCTTGCTGGCAGGAAAAATGGACCTATCAAGTAATCTCCAATAATGCCGGCCCACACATTTACTGAAAATTGTTGCTGGAAATTATTTTCATGTATCGAATGCAGATTCTCTTCTGCTCAAAAATGAAAGTTACGTATGGCATTCCTAGAAAAATTTGCCTCATCGCTAAATAAAATCGTGTTTCCAAATAATGGATTTTGGGCTGGCATTTGTAAGAATCACTGGCAAAAACTTAAACGGAGTGGAAAGTCATGTGGGAGAAGAGCTTGAACCCTTTGGATGTGGTAAGGATACATTAAGTTGTCTAATAAAATTTTCCATATGAGCACAAATGAAATGTTAAGTGTTGCTGCACTTTTCCTCGTACTGGTAGCAGGATCATTTTCTACTGCATTCAGGACTGCTTCCTCGACTTCAGGAGTCCTAACCGTTCAATTTGCTCCTGCTAAATGAGCGGATTTCTTGAATGAACCATTTTCACATAGCCGATTATGTACCTTTGCAATTGTTTGTCTACTGGGCACCATGCGATTTGGATATTTCTGTTCATAGAGTCGTCTGGCTTCACAACAATTGCCGTTGGCAAGTCCATGAATGAAATGAATTTCTGCATATTCTTGATTTGTCAATTCAACCATCACTAAACAACTCGAAACAACTACGGAAACGTCAAGCAAAATGTGTGTTACAAAATGTCAAATTAAAGAACAGAATTAACAAATGACCTGCCTCAGCCTGCTACCTTTTTTTCCAATTTCATTATTTAGCCTACACTTAATTTGCATCTATAGCAATTATTGCAAATAAGTCGAAAACTGTGATAGATACAAGGATAATGCAAGATACAAAAGAACTAAAGAAATGAACAAAGAGTTTAAATTTTATATCAGAATTCATACAGGGTGCTGCAAAAAAAAGTTCTGCAGGATAAACTTTTAGGTGGTGCAAAAAAGTAACACCCTGTATACTACCATCCACGATTTTAATATTTTATCGTAGAGGTTCTTAAAAATAATGCATGTTCAAACCTTGAACTAATTGTCTCAGAAGTAACTGGAAAAAAACGCAAAAAACGAGAAAAAAACTGAAACTGACACCCCGTATAACGAAAATGGTGTGTTTTTGACCATGCATATATTGGCATTTTTTTCCTATTTTATCTAGTACTATCACCCCCTGAAATATGTCCACGATGTTAATTAACAGCCTGTATATGCAGCAGTGTGTCTTATGATGTTAGTTACAGCTGGCTCAATGTTCTTTTCAAGCAAATTTAAATACATGCATCTGTCAAATTTCTAGGAAGAAAAAGGGGACGAACAAGGCAATCTTCAAAAATACCAGCTCATACGTTTAATTTTTTGGGGTTTTGTGAGTGTACCTTGTGAAAAACCCTGGGATTGGAATCGGTCCAGTAACGACAGTTCTACTCATCCGAAAAACACACGTTAATAAAATAAATGGAATCAATGTTCATTGCTCACTCACTCATGATTGCGAAGAATTGTAGGTGTCGACCAAAGTCCTCTTTATTAAGTTCCTGCCAGTAATTCAATGTTATACGGATGGAACTTGTATTTTTTTAATATTCGCTGAACACTTGTACGAGTGACGTCAGTCATTCCAACTTTACCCAACAATACATTTCCAACCAGATTTTCTACTGCCTTTTTCTTATTTTGAACACCAGTTTTCCGAATTTTCGTCACCGATTCACGTACAATTTTACCAGACACATGTTTTTCAGCATGCTGCTGATTAAATAGCACTGCGAATCTGTTCCCATAATTCGCTATTAAAAAAAATTTCAATCACTGCAACTTTCTGGAATAGTGTAACACTTAATGTAATTAAAATATTTAACTTTCAAGCACTCTAAAAACGCAAGTCACAAGACCGCTATCTAGCAACTAATGGTCCCATCTTGGTCGATTCAAATTTTTGGCGAGCAAAAACACAATAATTTATTACTCACAAAAACTGCAAACAAGCCCAAATAATTACGGTCTATGGAATAATTTCTGTGCAAATCGTGAATTCGTGTAAGTCTGCCAAGGAAACAGGGTATAAAACTAGATACAGCGTCGATAAGCGAGGCGCTAAAAAAAAGATTAAAAATGACCCAATGTCTAGTATTCTGTACACTTTGCTCAAATAATCTGCAGGAATGTGTGTTTGTAGAAATTAAAGACAACCTATAGTAAAACTATTATTTATTTGCGTTTTTCGACGAACGTACTAATATACTTTAAGACTTCGTAGCTGGTAAGTGAATGACCGAATTTCAGAAACGATGCGCCAATATAGGAGAAATCAAAACCTTTTTCTAATGCCGTGTCGCTTTGCCCCCTTTCTATTAAAAAAAAATAGAGGAAACTGGTCCTATTTCAGATTTTTTGTTCGACAAGATCTTTTCCTTGCAGTTATGCCTTCTGGTACTTTGTCGATGAGCCAAAGGTTTTGGAGTTAAAGCACTTTTAAAATTTACAATTTTTTGGCGACGCGGCACCATTTCATTTACACTTTCTGGGTGCAGCACATTATTTTGAATACTAGTTGGATTAAATCATTGTTTTCGATTTAGAGTTAAATTAGGTTTTAAATTTTAGTTTTCTAGTTGTTTTTCTAATGTTGGTTCAACGATAAACGGATTCCAGCAGAAGAAATCAACAATAGAGTTGCAATAGCTAAAAACAACTTTTCAAACTAAGAAAACTACTTTCGCGCAGAGATCTATACCTAACAATTCATTGGAGAATAACTATGATAATAATGTGTCTATATAGACGAATTCTTAAAATAACCTGGACCGATCGTATAACATATGAAGATGTTTTATCTTAAGATGAAGGAATAAAAAACGAGAAGGTCCATTATCAATAAAAAGAAGAAAAGCTTCACATTTTGGGCCACATTTTCAGAATCGATAAGTATGCCTTGTTGCAACTGATTATGGTGGTTAAACTAGATGGTAAACGCGGTGTAGGAAGAAAAGTTTTCCTGGTTGAGAAACCTAAGGGAATGTATGCGCTGTGGCGAACTTAATAAGGATGGCTCAGGACAGAGATGAATTCCAAATGACGATCGCCAATTTCCAGTAGATAGGAAATGGCACTAAAAGAAAAAAAATATTCTAAAAAACCTATGAATAATTAACATCCTTTATGAATAATTAATATTATTTTGTAGGACTTCAATCTAGTCACTGGTCAACCCAATATATGACATACCAAAAATAGCTGAATTTTAGGGTAATTAACAAGAAAATCTTAAAACATTAAAAATCTCAGTTAGCTTTGATTTTATAGACTATAATATCTATAAAAGTTATGTTACTTTCCTAATATTTCGGGAATTCCATTATAAAATGAGATATATCGTTTTATTATATAGGTATACTTTATGAGAGGGCGAGATAAGCAGAAATTAACTCGTAAATAATTGTTAGTTTTCTTTTAATATATATTAAAATATATATATATATATATATATATATATATATATATATATATATATATATATATATATATATATATATATATATATATATATATATATATATATATATATATATATATATATATATATCCTATGATCTGGGGAGAATCTAAAGAGCATGGCAGTGATTGGAATCTTTACCTTGAAAATGTTTGGAATACTATTTTTGGGGAACAAAAGACCTGAAAACTACAGAAACCTTCTCGCGCAACTTCTTTCTTGCTACCAAGACTTAGGGTGTAATACGTCACTGAGAATTCACCTCATGTATAAAAATATCCATATAAAGTGTGATATTTAAAAATAATATTTAAACTTAAATGACCAGGCCTACATTGGCTATTTTATACCTATATCTGTATAAGCAGTGTTAGCCATTCTAATACTCTAATCTCAATATTCCAGTTTATAGAAAATGCAGCTTAAATGGCATACTACAACCGCCAATAACCAGATAATGATGGCCGTATTATACTATTTGGTTTATCATAGCATACTACTATTTCTCAGTGTATGCGATTTAAGCTGCATTTATGTTGAACGATCATAAGCAAGCATCTAGAAACAATTAAACTGAAAATTATTATAAGCAGAAATTATTGTAAAATGCTTATATTAATCACTTGTCACGTTTTTATAATAAATAAAATAGCTAGTTTACCAACTTCTATAAAGTGAAATAAAGACATTAGAGTATTAGAATCGTTAACAGGTATGGGTATAAAATGGACAACCTAGGTCTGGTCATTTAAGTTTAAATGTTATAAACAAATCTGACACAAGTTGAGACTAAATAGAAGACTTAGTTTTTGTCTACTGAAAATGATGGGTAAATAAATCTAACATAGTTTAACTAATACAAATAGTAAAATTTGATTTAGTAGTTTCCACGATAAAAAATTATGTAGCTCGGAAAAAAAAATCCAAATATTGTTGTAATTTAACGACAAAATGATTAACTTGTGGTAAACTATTGGAAACGTAATTTAACGTGAAATTAAATGGATATATAAAATATACAAGGTCCAATTTAAATTTTGGCAGAAAATTTACATTAAAAGTAGACATTTTTATTTTTTTTTGAAAAGGCGTAATATTCTGAAAAAAACAGAATTCGAAAAAAAAACGGAATAGTATGCTTTATGCTTTTTCTAACCTAAAAAGTTTGTTTTTAATTACGTCACCTCAGAAGTTTGACACCGTATTTTGTTTTATCTGTTATATGGTGAACATAACGGTTTTCAGAAAACCGCCATTTTGGAAGAAAAATATAACTTGTGAACATCATTGGAAAGAGAATACGACTATAAAAAATATACAGGGTTCTATTTAATATATTAAGGTTTAGGTCACCTCCGGTTAAACCGGTAGTGATGTATAATGCAATTATCTGTCAAAATATGTATCTTAATAAGTTACTAAACGTACCTAAGTTTGAAAGCGATATCCGAAAAGGTAAAAAAATTAGAGCGTGTACACTATGTTCTGTGTCACCCGGTATATTCATTCCGGGTATACTTCCGTTCACTACTCTCGTTCTGAAAAAAACCCTTTCGCCAAAATCAGAACTTTCTTTCTCGCGTTCGAATAGAGACGGAAGAGGAATAGGGAATATCTTTATTTTTATTCGACCAAGCTTTCGAAATATTTTCATTTCTTCATCATGGGTCCTTAAAATTTAATCCATTTAATTTAGTTAATAATATTAATTAAACAAGCATTTTTCTCAAATTCCCATCGTTCGTGTTTATTATTATATGTAAGTCTAGAAACATATATTATTAATATTATTAACTAAATTAAATTGTTTAAATTTTAAGAACCCATTATGAAAAAATAAAATTATTTACATTTGGCAATACATTTATAGATATTGTATAAATTGTAATAATAAGAGTTTTATTTTAAGTTTTTAAGATTTTTGGTAAAAATATTTTCATGAAAGCCAACCTGTATTATTTTAGTAACAATCACTGTAAGCCTCGACCCTTTTGTTTTTTCGTAAGACGAATTAAAAAGAAAAAAATCCAACCTTAGTGCACGATACGATAATGGAAATGCATTATCCAAGTAAAATTCGTGACGTACTTCGTTTAATATTTCAGTCATTTACTATAAATCAGGCCTTTTGAATTAGGGCTTGTTAAAACGGGATTTTCTCAGCTCGTTCGCTGCAATTCGAGCATTTTGAAAAATGTACCTAAATTACTCGCATATCGGTTAGTTTCGAATCTGTTTATATTCCCTTCAAATTTATGTGTAAGGCATTAAATGTCATGCTTTTTTTCGGAGATTTTAATACTCTAATAATATAGAGCAATCCATTTAAAACTTATATGCTTGGTTCATACCATTCTGAGCTGACCCTGTATATCAATAATTTTTTTAACAATATACAGCGTAATGAAATTTACAACTACAACAAATACATTTTTATCTATATATCCAATAAATACACCAGACAAAAATTTAGTAATTTGTAGCAAACAAAACTACAAATATTCTAGTTTTGTTAAATAAACAAATTAGTCGCTGACACTAATGAAAATGTATAGTATAAAGTAACTTTTAGTTAGTATAATTAAAGATTTGTAATAACATAGCTAACATCGGGTCATCTATCTACACTGACTGTCACGAAAAATTTTACTTCATTTAAATTTGTAGGAAATTGCAAAGTTTTAAAACTTTGTTTCTACTGGGCCGATTTTTATGATTTTTAAAGCAACTGTTCATCTTTTTAACCTGCATTTAAATTAAAGTGAAAAACTCGAATATTTCATATTATACAAGGGAAAATAAAATGCAGTTTTTTTGGTCGAAGTTTAAAACGTCCTATGGGGTTGTTTGACAGAGTAGATAGTTTAAATTATAATTTGGCGGATACGCACGTCTTTGCTTAACAATTTGTTTTTTGATTCATCTTCATAGCGTTATTATTATTTTTAAGATATACACTTCTGAAGATGATATACTGTAATTTTAATTCTAGCTGCTTTTGTATTTAATAGGATTAAATCAACACACCTATGTGATTTGGTTGTTTTTTATAACGTCATTGGAAAGATTAAATATGTTTTTTGACAGTTGTTGTGGCAATAATGAATAAAGATGCTTTTAAGAGAAACTCTGTCAGCTATTATTGACTTATTTCGAGATGGTAGAGACAAAAGTCATGCCGCCAACAGATTTACATGTGCACAAAGAATAACACCGCGCATTTACGCTCGCTTTGTCGAGACAGGTTCATAAGTTACGTTCACGAAAAGGTGGCCGTAGTAGAACTTTTGTCAGCAGTACAAATAACACGATAAAAGGAACGTGAACGTTAGAGAAACAACTCTTGAAAGAAGGTTAACTGATAAAAATATTGCATCAAAATAACTAGCTACAGGAATAGAACTTAGTCGAGAAAATCGGCTGAATTGGATGCCATTTACCATAGATCACCAAAATTAGGTTAAAACTGATTGGAGACATGAGTTATATATAGACCAATCAAGATTTTGCTTGAGATCTCTGGATGATCGGGAGAAAATATGGCGAGGATCTGGAGAACGTTATGCCGAATGTACTACTAGCTCTAGAACAAACTTTCGAAAAGGATTAGTAGTTGTGTGTGTCGGATTTTCTACGAAATCACGCACTGAGTTACATTTTGATTTTCATCTATTTCATACGCGCAACCCCATACTAATCAATACCTGAATAATACTAAAATCACCTAGATTAAATGGCCATCAAATATTTCAGACCTAAATCCCATACAGCTCGTTTGGGATATGCTTTGCAGAAGATTAATTTATATCCCTGCAAAATTTGAAGAACCTACTAAGGCGCTTTCAAAACAATGTTTAATTATTCCCCGAATTTCCCAAAACTTTAATATGTCTGTTATTAAAAACCAAAGAAAGAGAAAAAATCAAAATTTCTAATAAAGTAAATCACTGGCCAATGAGTAAACGACTGCGACTGACTAAATTTTTAAATGTTTCAACAAGTTCTTATGTTCCAGTGAGTATCTCATGTTACGTTTCAATTCAAATGATGAACATTTTGTTTTCTTTTTCCTGTTTTTTTCAAGTACAGTTTTTATCTTTTCTTCCCTTTTATCGTAATGTATATCATATGAATTAATACTCAATCGATTTCTGCATTTGATCTTCAGAATATATAAACATTTTACTCCGTAAAATTATTTGTTTACAATAGTGGTCAAAGCAAAACCTGCCAAGAAATTGGCCTAACTATAAAGTTAAAAAGTGAAGGCAAAAACTGGCTAGAGAGTATATAAATTAAGAGAAACTGGTTTTCTTTAGATTAGAATCCAATCCATTTTTCAATTTTGGGTTATATGTATTTTTATACTAATGTGATAGTTCTGAATTCTTTTAAAAAGGCGTTGGAGACCGTATCTTTTTCGTAAATTTTGAGAACTTTAACAAACAAATATATCTAATAACACCGTATGTACTGTTCTGATCATGTTTTAAAATTTATTATCAACACCCTAAGCATATTGTCTGAAAAGTTGTATCACAAATAAAAAAAATTTAACAAAAGGTAACTCGGATTTTAAGAAGAAGTTATAATAGTTTTTAATACCTTATTATTTTGGTCTGCTGAATTTACCCGACAGTACGCGTTCTAGCTGGTTGTAGAATAACGTTGAATGTTGTATTTGTGAAATATTTCAATATTTTATTTCCAGAAACTGATTATACATTAATTTGTGTCTTTTGGATAATAGTCTAGTTAACAAACTTTACTGCTAGTAGAAATATGAGTAGAAGTTCACTAAAGTCGAGTTTTAGTTTAATGTAAATAAAAATATTAATAACCCGCTGTAACAAGTAAAAAATGTTTTATACTATTAAAAACTATTTAAAAAAAAAATATGATAATACCTAATTCTAGACACTAACAAAAAGCTTTATTTTTTTAGTTTTAATAACTAATAAATTAACAACTAAAAACATCGCAATATCACAATCTCATATATATTTAGTGACTTTTGTTTAATAATTATCCCACATGAAATATGAATGAAAACTCTAAAAAATGTTTTAACTAACAATAGCCTCATTTTAGGAAAAATTAGTGAAAAAATGTTTAATTAATAATTAATAGTATATATTTAATATTACGGCCGGTTTTGGAGCATTATAAGAGCTTAGGGTTCGCCACGCGGAGCTTTGTTTTCTACATTAAATTAAAATTATTAATAATAGAGGTATAGTTACGAGAGGCGAGACCTTTTTAATGGAAAATTTGTCCTCTATACGAGTATTTTTTTAATTTCAGAAATATTAATAGTTTCTCAGTTATTTGTGATAAAACTAAACTCTTTTCTTTATTTTAATTTGTTACACTTTTGCACACTATTGCACATTTTTCTAGAGGTTATTCTGAACCCAATAAGCCCTCCTCGTTTTTTACTAGCAGTAGCAAGAATTAATACCATTTTGAGTTTATGAGCTAGACTATATAATACCAGTACATTGCAGGCAGACAATAATCACAATATGTTTTATAGTAATTTCCAGCAATTATTTATTTTTAAAAAATATACTGAAAATATAGGCATTGCTATTTCTATAAGGGATATCCTCATAAAATTATGAGTGAGGATAAAAATAGTTGTGACCGAAAAGTGAAGCATCTATGAAATATGTTACAGGAAGTGTCAAAACGGCGCAAACGCAAGCCATGTTGTCAAAGTTACTTTTTATCTACAAATATAGGCAACTGTTTTTATTTAAGGCTTGAAAAGATATATTATTCATAATAATTCATATCTAGAATACTGAAATTTATAATTTGATTTTCGTTAGCAATCAATATTTATTTATAACGAAACGTATTATAGGCAATTATTATTTATTCAACTTCGAGTATTCTAAACAGATATGCAACATTCGGCAACCATGTAAAAATCTGATAATGACATGGCTTTATTTGTATTTCCATTTTTAGGGCGATTTTAAGGATGCTATCGGCAGTTGTGTGATATATTTAAAGAAATAGTTTTAAATTAACAATAACAAAAATTTCTGCACCAAAATATATTTCCAGTATAATATGATGAACTGATTTTCAAAATTCATGAATAAAAAACTTACTTCCTACCAACTGAGTACTGCATAAATGCATAAAATAAATAAGAATAAAAAATATTTCATTAATTCCTAAATAGGTAACACGATTATTCCTACTTTACTTACAGTTTTCAGTCTATAAATGAAACACAAATTAGAAGATACCTAAATACTAGAGTAAAGTCGCCAAATGTGGAATACCGTTTTTGTAAGTGCATAAAATTGACATAGAAAAAAGTTTTATTTTGCCTTGTTTATCATAGATGAGACCCTAAAATATTTCTGAATAACATCGCTTTTGATTTGCATAAACTTAAAGTGCTATAAAAAAATAACAATCATGTTTTACCAAAATGGACATTTTGCACCAAAACCTTATTTACAAAAATCGCATACGTAGACTTCAGCTACCGCCCTCGCACATTCTTCATGCACCCAGCATTGACACATAACACACATCACCCAAATTTCTCCCTGTTGATCGGAAGAAAACTTGCTTTCGCAAAAAATGCACAGTGCTTCATCCGAAGGACTTTTTAAAGGAAAATTTTCTTCATCTGTGGAAGAATCCTGGGTTGTAAAAGCAGAGTTCTCAGAACTCGAAGAAGAATCTCTCTTTAAATTTTTCTTTTTTGTCTTGCTTGGACCAGCTTCATTTTCGCCTGTTATTTTTCGTTTCACTTGGTCTTTTCTTTGATTTTGTTTTTTACTAGGACTGCATTAATTCTTCTTTGTTGGGCGTTGATGTTATGATCTTTGTCATTCCTGGCTTCCTTCCCCTATTTCCAATTTTTTTCCTTAATTTTGGGATGGGTATAACTTCTTCTGGTTTAACTAAAACAGCTGATAGATTTGGTTGGTCATTTGCTTGCCCTATGTTCTGATCCTCTTCATTTTCTGTTATATCGCAGTTTTGTGCCTCTTCTATAACTTCCAAAAAGTCTTCTTCCTTAAATATATCCCAACTGGATACAAGCCAGTTGCTGCAAATCCTTTCACAGCTCTTTCTCCCGATTGCACCTTTAGATATGCCTTACCGAATAATTCACTGACATCAAAATGTGTCATAGCACGTTGTTGGGTTCGCATGAAAATTCTAATTTCTTCGTTGTAAAGCTGCTTCAATGATCCCATTACTGACTTATCAAGAGGCTGTGTTTTGTGGGTTGTGTGAGGTGGAAGGCATAATATGGTTACATAGTTCCCTTTAGCGGCTAAAATCACATCCAGATTTTTGGCGTGCGTGTGATGACCGTCCAAAATGAGCAGAACAGGGCTATCTTGGGTTGGACGGACTTTTTCAATGAAATGTCGAAACCAGTCTGTAAACAGGTCCATCTGTATCCAGCCTGAGGGATGATAACGAAAAATAGATCCTGGCGGTGCTTCCTTTTGAAGGTGAACGTTGGCGTTTTTTCGTGGGAAGATTAGCATAAGCGGAACAAAAATTCCACTTGCACTTATGCATAATACCAATGTTAGCAATGATCCTCGTTCTGCCGATGTTATAGCTCCAATCTGACGTTTGCCTCTTAATGTAAGAATGGCTGGACATTTCGATTGTACTATGCACAACCCTGTATCGTCCACATTAAACATGCGGTCCGGAGGAAAATTGTGCTCTTCCATTAATTTTTCCAGAAGAGTGAAAAAATCGTTCACATTTTGCCTGTTAAAACCAACTGCCCTCGCTACTGATGTACCTGTTGGCTTTCTAATACTAATTATATTTTCATGGCGTTTTAAAAATACTTTTACCATTTCTTGCCTGCTGTTTGTTGAAAGACTGAAAATGGATTTGGCAGGTTATTGAGCTTTGCCAGTTGAAAAGCTACGTGGCTTACGTCTTGCCTAGTGAGTCCAAAAAATGTTCGTTCCATAACTAATAGATGTTTGACTAATTATTTCTCAAGAGCTTCTGTCAAAACTGGTTTTCTTCCAAGTTTGCTTTTTATTACTTGCCCAGTTTCTTTCTTTCGAGTACAATAACGAAATAAACTCGAACGCGGAACTCTAAATCGCTTTGATGCAGCTAGATACCCCATTTTCTTACTAAGAACTGAATTCACCGCCAAATTCATATCCTCCTCCTTCCAGGCATGCTCTTTGGTGTTTTTCTTTGGCATATTTCTGAAACAAAAAATAGATGCTATACTTATTATTTATCCAATTCCCTAATGTGGAATATTCCACAATTGGGTCCCATACGGTATTCCACATTAGGGCACGTGATATAAAAATATTTTAATGAAATTTAAAAAAGGAAAGTACATCTAATTAGCATGCTAGCTGTATATCACAATAGTACAACATATATTCTACCATACCTGATATTTGTCACTTTTGGATGAGCTAAAATAAATGCCGAACAAAACTGTTTTCACTCCGGCTTCGAAATATCGTGGTACAATAAACACGTGAGTCGCTATTTTTTGAGGTTCAATCATTTTTCAGAAAAGCTGCTATACCACATTAGGCTGCTGTTCCACATTTGGCGACTTTACTCTAAATGTAAGAATTTTTAATTTAATATTCATTGGATGGCAGGCATCTTTTAGGATTTAGACAATTAGTTGTTGTCTTTAAATTTTTCTTTGGGTTCAACATAATTTTTCAAAAAAAAAACTGAAATGGAAGATTTATAAATATCTCTTACTTGGAGCTTCCGCTTCCAGAATTTCGGCGTAATTTGCGTCCATAATCTCTTGGTCAAACTGATTCACTAAACAGTTCTAAAGAAGTTTAAAATCAAAATCATAAAACAAACTGTTTCCTTTTTAAAATATTATGGAATAGGAAATATGCTTTGTTTACATTTATTCGATGATTGTCAATTATAAAATAATTTTATTATTCCTGTTCTTGCGCTTGCGCTGTTTGTTATATATCATTATCTTTTTTGTAAAATGACTTCACTCTTTTTATACGACATTTAGGATAAACTATATCCCCTCTCATAAATATATGGATATCGTCTCGAAGAAATTTTCTTCAATTATGCCCAGAGACGTAGGTTTCAGGAGATTGAAAAGTCCAACGATTTAATTGAAAATTTTGAATAACCGGTGAACTATATTGTTATGTTTATGTTCTTTTGTTTATTGCATTAGATTTTTAAGAATTTAAGACAACATAATTTTTTTAAGGGTGATAGAAAAACTATTAGTACCAATGACTTTTACACCAAAAAATCTCGAAATTAGTTTCAATAAAATTATATTTTTATGTACTATAAGAAACCTAAAAAAAAACAACTGTTTGCTGTTTTCTAAAAATTTTTAAATGCATGGCTTTGTTTGTATTTGCATTTTTAGGTCGATTTTAAGAATGTTATCGGCAGTTGTGAAGATATACTTAAAAAAATAGTTTCAAACTAATTCGGAGAATTATAACAAAAATTCCTGCACCAAAATATATTTCCAGTATAATATGGGGAACTGATTTTCAAAATTGATGGATAAAAAACTTACTCTCTACTAACTGAGTACTGAATAAATGGATAAAATAAATAAGAATACCAATTATTACAAATTCCTAAATAGGTAACACGATTGTTCCTACTTTACCTACACTTTTCAGTCCATAAATGAAACACAAATTAGAAGATATCTAAATAATAAATGTATGAATTTCTAAATTGATATTCATTGGATAGCAGGCATCTTTTAGGATTTAGACAATTAGTCATTGTCTTTAAATTTTTCTTTGGGTTCAAGATAATTTTTCAAAAAAAAATTGAAATGGAAGACTTATAAATATTTCTTATTTTCTACTTGGAGCTTTCGCTTCCAGAATTTCGGCGTAAAATTGCGTCGATAATCTCTTGATCAAAGTGATTCACTAAACAGTTCTACAGAAGTTTAGAATCAAAATCATAGAAAAACGGTTTCCTTTTTAAAATATTATGGAATAGGAAATATTGATTTATTTACATTTATTCGATGATTGTCAATTGGCGTTTTTTCGTGGGAAGATTAGCATAAGCGGAACAAAAAACGGTTTCCTTTTTAAAATATTATGGAATAGGAAATATTGATTTATTTACATTTATTCGATGATTGTCAATTATAAAATAATTAAGAAAGTATGCAAATTTCATTCATGTTCTTGCGCTTGCGCTGTTCGTTATATTTCATTATCTTTTTTGTAAAATGGCTTCATTCTTTTTATACGGCGTTTAGGATAAACTATATCCCCTCTCATAAATATATGGATATCGTCTCGAAGAAATTTTCTTCAATTATGCACAGAGACGTAGGTTTTATATTTCCCGTATTTCCAAAGTCCAACGATTTAATTGAAAGTTTTGAATAAGCCGTGAACTATATTGTTATGTTTATCTTCTTTTGTTCATTATATTAGATTTTTAAGAATTTAAAACAACATAATTTTTTGGAGGTTGATAGAGAAGCTATTAGTACCAATGACTTTTTTACACCAAAAAATCTTAAAATTAGTTTCAATAAAATTATATTTTTATTTACCACAAGAAACCTAAAAAAAACACGTGTATGCTGTTTTCTAAAAATGAGATTTTTATAGATTTAGCAACTTTTGTTACGATGCGACGGCAATATAAGCTGACATTTAGAGGTTTACTATTAATGTTGTTTGCTCAGGACCGCAGCACAAATTCCCTATAAGTCCTTTGGTCGAGAGTGGGTTGATGACGGATGAAGTAGCGCAGTGCTAGCGATGACTGGTAATAGTACTGAAAAGACAGAACAAACAGCGCAGTATACCCTGACCTGGAGTGACCAGTAGTAGGAGTGAAAAGTAATTAAGAGTAATTGTAGGTATGACTAACATTCAATCATATGGTGGTGGGTAAGTATTAGTACGTAACCAAGAGGGTTGTTGATCTGTTAGGCCTCACACGATTACTAATACTACTACTAGACACACTGGAATGGCGCATAATGACTTATCTGAAGGGTGGTGAACCTTGTTTCAGCGCGTATGCCGGAAATGACAAAAAAACGAGTTTTCGATTGTTTGTGCACCAGCACAACATTTTCACGTGATTTCGCCAATATATTTTTCATTTTACCTTTTTGTAATGTAATTTATGACAAATCAGCAGAGAAGTTGCTAATTCTTTTACGTTTTCGGTTTTATTAAGCTAGAATCTAAAAATAAACGCATTTTACCTTTATGTAGATTGCCAATAAAATATTCTTAAAATAGAAATAGAAATTGTTAGTACAAGATTAGAATTAATTACAACAATGATTGTACTAATATTTATAAAACCGATTAATTATAATTAATGTGATATGGAACTTTTTAATGCGTTTCTAAGTGAGGTAGAGGTAGCTATTTTACGTGTTTTAGTAAAATTCACTAGATTCATTTATCAAACGTTCCATTAAAAGTTGTTTAAAAAACTAATCTTTGGTTAGAGCTTCCAAAGTGTTAAAGTTTTTGAGGAGGGCCTTCCTTTTCTACATTTCCGTTAAATAAATTCGGTAATCAATCTCTTTCAATTATTCCAAGCAATTTCTCAAATCAATAAACTTCTGTCTCTATAGATAACTCGACTATCAATTCAACACTTACATTTTAATGAATTCCACTCGCTGGCAAATTTAATCTATTTGCTCTATTGTTTTATGTGGATATTAACATACATTTTGAGGGTTTTACAAATTGTTTGAACCGCATATTTCTGAAGAAAAATTTGGTGATTATCGTAGGTAATACCACAAGAGCTTTAAAATTACCGATAATTTTTCACGATAGCGTATTTTCTATAATACTGTTAGGACGATTGAAGTTTATAAAGAAAAGACGCTTGAGTGAAAAATTGTTTGTTTAATTTGAAAGCTTAAGTGTTCTTTAGGGAGATTATTTCCAGAACATGAATTTAAAATATCAGGGAATAAATGGAAAAATATTATTAAATTGGTTGCATATTTCTACAACTCGAATTATTATTTTCCTCGTAAAAGAGAAGTATTGTAATAGTGAAAAAATCACCTTCCGAGATTTTTTCTGATCTTTGCGTTTCAGGGTCTCTAGATGCCGAAAAACATGGCTCTCTGTCTGTCTATCTTTCGCGGCATAGTTATAAACTGCATACTCGATGGACTTCATCAAATTCAAACAAAAATTAAGGGTTATATGGGTTATATGGGGATGACCTGGTAAAATTTTAGTAAAAATACAATATGGCCAAACAAAATGACGGCTTAGTGAAATGTTAAAAAGTTATTATTAAAAAACTACTTATCCGATTTGTCTCAAATTTTACACAAACATCAGGTATTATGCTGGAATTAACTGGTAACATTTTGGTACGAATCCCAGATGATGGAACAAAATGGCGGCTTAATAAAACATTTGAAAATTCAACCAGAAAAGACTGCTTATTGGATTGATTTCAAAGTGTGTGCCATAATTAATTGTGGTATAGGGACATTGAAATTTTGCTCAAAAATTAAGGATAACATCCAATTTATCTCTAATTTTGCATATGCATCAAAGTGTTATGTCGAAATCAACTGGTAAAATTTTGATATGAATCCAAGATAGCGGTTTAATAAATTACTTAAAAATTCAGTCTGGAAAAGCTAATTTCAATTTGTGTGCAATAATTAATTTCAAGTTGTGTGCAATAACTAATTGTGGAATAGAGGCTAACTAGTAAAATTGTGGTTCTAATTCAAGATGGCCGAACAGATGGCCGTTTTATCAATCCCTGCCTGTCAGTTTGAGGCAAAGCTTAAAGATTACTTACACGATTGACTTCAAATTTTGGCCAAACATTAATTATCGCATGGGGATGACTTCCTAATATTATGGTAAAAATCCAATATGGAGAAACAAAATGGCGGCCTAGTTAAATGTCAAAAAAATAATTGTTAAAAAACTGCTTATCCAATTTATATCAAATTTGGTACAAACATCAAAGCGTTATGTCAGAATCAACTGGTAAAATTTTTACGAATCCAAGATGGCGGAACATAATAGCGGATAATTAAATACTTAAAATTTCAGCCTAAAAGAACTATTTAATAGATTTATTTCAAATTGTGTGCCATAACTAATTGTGGCATACGGGTCAACTAGTAAAATTGTGGTATAATTCAAGAGGGCCAAACAAAGTACATAGGAATGAACTGGTCAACTTTGATATGAATCCAAGATAGCAAAACAAAATAGCGTCCTAATAAAATATTTAAAAATCAGTCTGAAAATACTAAATATTAAATTAATTTCAATTGTTGTGCAATAAAGAGATAAACTGGCAAAGTTGTCATACGATTTTAAGATGGCGGACAAATAAAACTTTAAAAAAATCAACGTAAAAACATCTTGTTCAATTGATTTTAAATTTTGCAGAAAAAATAAATGTGAAAATGAGATATACTGGTATGAGCTCAACATGACGTAACAAAATGATGGTATGCGTCAATGTAAAAGCTACTCACTGAATTTATTTTATTTTTATTTAAGTATGCCCAAAAGTCAAGGGTGGCGCCCAATAAAAACGTTTGAAAAGATAGTATTTGTAACACATATATACTGTGACTATGTACTGAACTAAATATCGTCACACTTCTTAATGAGGGAAGTTTCGGGTAAGGGAGATTTACCGTTTTTTTTGTCACTATTTTTCTACAGTGTTTTTCATCCATCTCTAAGTAACTAGAAAGGGACTTCGCATTCGAATGACTCCGCTCTTGATCAGTTTTGAGGTAGCAGTGGTTCATTATTTTCTTCTCTCTTTTGAGTCTCGCTTATTAGGTTTGATTTTTAGACACACACTTTATTTGGCCCTCCACTTGTGCTCTTGCGCTTTTACTCCTCTTTAAGCTAGTACATATTAGAGAAAAAAAAATTCTGTAACTCGTCCGGGGTGTACGCTTCATGATTGATGACTAGAATTTTGAATTCTTGGTATCGCAAGAAAGATAATTCTTTTTTTTTGCATTTCTTGTATCCCTGGCAAATTTAAACTCGACCTGTATTTATTTTGATTCCGTGTTCACTAAAATACTTTCTCACAAAATAACATGAATGGGGTCCAAAAACTCTTCTTACTTTCCATTGTATTCATGGTTTCATGTTTTATTACCTTTTCATCTATTTCCTTTTAAAATAAACAAACTTATTTAGTAAATCAAACTGACAGTAACAATATCGTGACAACTATTTATTAGGCAACTACGACGACCTGAAATTACCGCAATAATTTTATTGAGAATTATCAGATTATCACTTTTTTTTGTTTAGGTTAATTTGTTTTTTAGGAGATTTTAGATGTAAAACATTAGTTGAGAGGTCTATTTATATGGTAACAATTCTCAATTTTAGGTTAAGTTTCTCAGTTTTAAAGCAACGAAAGCAGTTACAAGTTACTTATAAAAGAGCTAGTAAAAGAGCTTAAAAATGTTAAGAATTGGGCTAGGCCAGCTAATTCTTTTCCCATGCCATGACATGTATAAAACGAACCAGAGAGGCCGTTTTTCACTTACTGCTTGAATCTGAATTGTTAGGGGGCCAATATGAATTAGTGCCAGGGGACATAGACTTTAGCAAATTTTACGGGAGGGGCCACGATGTACTGTAATTTATTAGACCAAATTATGCTACCAATGTATGGGGTCAGTCAGTGAAGTCTTAAATTTACAGTGAAAAGAAAATATAAATATTGAGCGTTATAGAACTTAATAGACAATGATGGCTCCTTAACAGAAATGCAAATATTTAATTATTCTAAATTCTAAAAAGTTAGCTTGGTATTGATTGTTAATTCCCTTGAAATTTCGCTTTTTGTTGTGATATTTGATGTAAGAACTGCTTACTGCTAACTGCAAAAATTTTTCTACATTTTATTTGTTATTGGTTATCACATTTTCCAGTCGTATTTATTCCAGTGGAGTCGATCAGGCAGTTAAATATTCGGCACATAAAGCGCTTTGGACCATTAATCGTAATATTAGAACCAACACAACGTTATTTGGCTCAGTGTGTGATTTAGGTCGACTTATTTAAAAATACAATTAATACAAAAATTATGTTTCAAAGAGACAAACAGCATTCCTAGGTTATAGCGTAAATCTGATCTATATATGAATTTAAGCAGCAGGTCCGAAGTGCATTCAGCTACGCGAAAATATTTCGATAGATCCCAAGTATACCGAATAAAATATAATGTGACATGTTTCTAGAAACCAATATGACTAAGTGATATGCGTGATACATGTTGATTCTTAGTCCTTCACGGATGGAAAAATATGATGTGTTTTCATTCCGGATGTACATTCGTTCACTAATGTTGTTCTGAAAAGAACAGTTTTGCTAACGTTTCGCCAAAATTATATTTGGCATTTTCGAAGCTTCTTTCTTGCGGGCGAATAGAGACTGACGTGCTAGCCACTGCGAGCTTCCTTCTATTCCCCTACCTGGGACCGAAGGTTTTATCTGAACGGCCGTTAGTCATAATTTATGTTTTCCGGATGTTGCTGTGGTTGTTGCGTTAATTCCGCTAGATTTTTTGTGATTTTAGATTTGTCGATTATTGTCCTCCATACGTTGGTACTTTTAATGATTCGTCCCTTTTATTTAAATGGCTTTATTTTTCTGTTTCTATGGCTTCTCGGATTATTCTGATCTTATAATGTTCTATATCGTTAATTTCATGACCCCCATCGAAATTTATTTTGTGTCCAGTGTTTTTGATGATGTAGGAATAGGGCCGAGGTTGTTTGTTTGTTTCTGATGCCAAGCTTATGCTCGTCTACTCTTACTGATATTCGCCTGTTAGTTTGGCCCACGTACATCTTTTCACAGTCCTGGCATGGAATGCTGTATACTCCGTGGTTTTCCAATTTGATTCTGTCTTTTGGGTTTCCAAGTAGTTTACCTATGGTTGTTTGTCTGATGTTTGTATGTTGTGTTTTCTAAGAATTCTTCTGATTCTGTCTGTTGTGTCCTTTCCATATGGTAAGATTATTTGTTGCCCCTCGAAAGTTTTCTTTAAAGTGCCTTTAAAGAAAAATGGCTACACAAATCGCAGCATAGAGAAAGCTATTCATGCACAGGCTTCCCGAACAACGAACAACAAAATATATATATGTATATATATGAGTTATAGACTAGTAACATATTTTCTGAAGTCCATTAAATAGCAAACTGAAAAACTTTCTTGTTGGTCCATAGGCAGCTACTTCAGTTGTTTATTCAGTTATTATTTGTAAACATTTTCATTACTAGATAAGTTATATCCGAGGATTACCTTTTTATGGCGAATTATTTCAATTTTTCCGGTATTTTCATGACGTAATGGTAAAATATTTTCATAATAATTCTGTATAAGCACTGAAAAATCGATCTACGAACTTCCTTAAGTTTCATTCTCTTTTATTTTTCTTTAAACGCATCTTTTAGTGTCTATGCACATTACCATTTCACATTTTTCTACGCTAAATTTAATGGCCTTGTCAACAAGTATTTTTCATTCCTCGATAAGAATTGAATGTAAGCACTGGGCATTTTTAGTAGCTCCGAGTATTTCATAAGTAAATTTAAAATACTGTTTCAATAAATAAAAATGGCATTTAAATTATCTGGTATTATTTTGGGTTGTCTTTTTAAAAAATAGTAGTATTTGTGTAAATCTTTCTTGTAGAACACATTGCGTAATTGAGAGGAGAGCCACAACTATGCTCCAAAAGCATTCTTCAATAAAGCATTATGAACTATGACCACCGTTCAAATGTATGGCGCTATTATTAGGATTATTGGCAATCGAAGCCGCTTATTTATTGGTAAATTCAAGGATTAACTATAAACTAAAAAATATAACTACTTTTGAAACAAAAAAAAACATAAAGAACAGCCAAATAATCAAATATTGCAAAATCAATTCATTTATTAGTATCCTTTTTTAACAGAAATTTATTAACTATAATTGCTCATAACCACCTTCTTTTAAAAAAAATATACTTTTTGAGATATTTGTAAAAAACTTGATTTCGCCCCCTTTCATGCCTAAAACAAGAAAAAAGATGACTCAAATTTAGGGTACTTCTTAAACTATGATTAGTACTTCAAAATAAAGGTTACCACAAAAATCCAGTTTGGTAGAAATTATTTCGAAGTCAAGAACTAATTTTATTGGGCAGACATCCCAAATTATAAGATCCTGTGTTTTGCCGTTGAAAGTGGATAATAAAAACGTTCTGATCATCTGTTTATGACAGGTTGCAGGAATGGACTTGAGCATCTTATTCATTATTGCACATAAGATAAATAAAACTATCGTGTTTTTGGAGATATTTATTTTAGTAGGAGCGTGTAAAAACAAATGGATAAAAAGTGAGTGGTATAAATAAAGTAGTATATATAAAGACAACATACAATTAAAAATAAATATACGGTATGCCCCCGGATGCATAATTCCTCAACCCAACCGCATACAGCGCCAACGCGCTGCCGATAAGATCCTAACTATCAATCACGGGATCCCAACTGCGTATGGCGCGTATCTGCCGACACTAACCTTACTCAACCATATTTTGCAAAACTTTTTAATGTCATGAATAATTTGAACGCGTCTTTTTTTATATTAATTTATTGCAGACACGCTGTCATTTTAATGAAATAGTTAGCTTTTCTTGCTTGCATGTTTTAATTAATGTATACAATTTTATTCGAAGGTATCAAAGGATTTTCATAGAAAAACTAAAGGTCAAATTGTTTTATTTAGATAGCAGAACCAGGGCGTGATTTTCTACCCGAAATCGATGTAGGTTGAACTCTAATTTTTTTTTGAAGCTTCTAATCTCAATTTCTGCAAGGAATGCCGACAAATGTGCAGGTGTACTAATCTTTTCAAGTCTTGGAGCTTTTCTCATGATATTGGATAGTGAAGCATCCATGTTGGAACTGGCTATGGTAACTAAGTTTTGCCAATTAAGCTGAAAACGTTTAAGCATAGCATCGTTCTTATTCTCATTTACGTTTTTTGGTGCTCTAGATCTTGTTCAAGCCTAACACGTTGATTTTCACTGAACTTTCGTTAAGGTCTTGCGACGATAATGGCATAGAAACTGAGGGTATTGTTATGGAAGTAAAGAAGTTTTTTGAGCTTTCTGTAAAATTTCCGAGCGCTAATTGCGCAAATGTGACTTTATCAGTTGAAGTCAAAGACGGTGCAGCCTTAACGTTGCTATATTTTTGGTGAATAGCATATAAGTGTTTGTAAAAGACTCCCCCTTGGCCAGCAGAACATTCGCATATATTTATATCTAAAATACTTTATATTGTAAAGCAATTGTTCATATTCAGTTACTTTAGAAATAGTAATGGTAACAGAAGCTCGAACTAATTTAGTATAAACTAAATCATTCCTAGCAATTCTACCACTTATACCCTATTAAAAGTAATTTGTGATATTTTTCGAACGTTGTCGCTATAAAATCTACCAAATCACACATGTTAAAGGCCTTATACCCTTCCAAACACAAAAATACGTATTAAATACTCTACTATATTATTAGTATTTTGTCCTTTTGTTCGTAAGAATCTGCGGAAAGCCAAACACCATTCTAAGCGTATTTTCCATAATTTCTGTACGTACTTTAAAAAATTGGAATAGGTTTTTGCAATACAGTTATCGTTAGGTTCGTTCCCTCATTGACTCAATAGCGGCTTCTTCAGGTAATGAATATAAGACTTTTCGAAATAGGCGCATTAAATGTTTTCTGTCATCCTTTTTATTTTGTGATTTGTATCCCACAGTCATCTCCATAGACCTTGCATTATGTGAAAAATGCATAGTAGCAAAGGGCTATTCGGAAAACAAAATTTTAGAGCATTTTTCGGGGTTATCTATTACATCACTGTTAAATTCAACTATTACACAATTATTGTCAAATGCGAAAATAATAAACCAACTATAAAGGAAATACTGCTAAGGACATGGATATTTATTAAATCGTAATAATAACAATTTAATTAATAATAATTTACAGAATATTTAATAAATTCATTAATAAAGTTTTCCTGTAATACCCTTAATCGTAGGCATTGGGGTTTTAGCCAATTCTCTGGTTTCTTGCAAAGTTTCTCCTGCGATAGCCACTATTGCAATTTTTCCACGAACGATACATATTTAAAACAAAACGAAATAAAAACTTTTGCGTTGTAAGCACTTAAAAGTATTTTTTGGAACTAAATCGGACTAGTGGTCAGCAGACCTATATTATAAAACATTTAATGCCCTACTGAAAAGGTGAAACTAGTTAACAACTCGAAACACGAGAAAATGTTTTAAAAAAATCAATTTTATTTCATAAGTGTACAAAGAGAACTGACTACAAAATGCATTTTAGTTATATTTATAAGTTCAATAATGCTTATGTAGCATGAGAACGAAAAGATAAAAGTCTAAGAATTGTAAGTGCATAAATGCAGAATTGCATTTTTCACCGGAACGTAACTACGCCCCTCTTAGTTGAAAACACGTTCTTAAAGACGTGATTTCAAAAATTACAAAAAAAATTTAAAGGATATTAATAGTTTAGAAAATTCTAATATTTTCTTCAATATCTAAAGTATCAGTTTGCATTTAATTGTTTCTTCTTAGACTTTTTTACAAGTTTTTATATATGAAAAATATAACAATTGTTGATATTAGTATGTAAAGTAAAATTGTCCAAAAACTGGTCTTATTTACATAAATCGTTGTGGTCATTTCTTCTAGGGTTTTCTTCTGGTTTTTCAATTTGGCTTCGATTCTTTAGTAGTTTTTAGGTTTACGTAGTTTAAGTCCATACTAAGAGGGCTGTAGAATGATTGTTGTATATATTAAATAAAATTCGTGATTACTTATCTGTTTCATTTGAACTTTATTAATTATATTTTCTATTTGTAAAATGCGTGATTTTAGTACTATTTGGTTATGCGTGTTATTAGATATAATTGTTTTAAATTTATTAATGGTAGATTCTAAAAGTGTAAACAGCGTCAGTTTTTAATTTATTTTGGTTTTCTTGTAATTTCGTGATTTTAGCAACAATTTGTTCTGCGTCATTTTGGTCTAATTTTCTAATTATACTTTTTATGAATGAACCTAAAGGGTTATGAATTTGGAAATATCGATAAGTTTTTGTATATATGGGTGTGCCATCGGTTTGGTTTATTTTATGTTTAATTTGATTAGTAAATGTAAGCAGGGTGCCCTCACAATAAAATATGTCGGGATATTCGTAACACAAGTTTCTAATAGCTTTGTATTCTACGTGATTAATTATTTTTATTTTGACTGGGTTTTTGCGACTATTCGTAATTAAAGTGGCTTCTGGAATCTCTGCGCATCCAAATCTGTATATTTTAAAATATATAAACCATTTGATTCATTAACAGGCGATTTAATTTTTTGACATATGCGTGGGGGAATTATTATTTCGATATCTTCAAAATTATATAAGTTTGATATATTGTTTTGATAATATAAAGGTTACAATTTGAGTATCTAAAGAACAATGTTTTAAATCTATATTGGCTCCGATATGTGTTAGAAAATCAATTCCTAAAAGTCCGTTAAATTTAAGTGAAAAATCAAGAAGATAAAATTTATGATTACCTACATGATTAAAAGAAGGAAATATTGGTATATTAATTACTTCATTGTGAATGGACGTATCGTAGGATGTCCTGATGTTAAATTAGGCTTTATAAAACTTTTGCCACTACCAGTATCAATTAAAAATTTTGCTCTGATTTCGGGTATGCAGATTATTGGTAAATCTGAATTTGTGTAATTATTTAGAAGTATTATGTTTGGTTGTTGGAAATTTGGTTCTCCTGAAAAATGTTTTCATTAAAATCAATTTGATTTTCGTAAGGGTTATTTTCTAGACAAGAAACTTCGGTATTTGAGTCATAATACGAATATTGCGAATTATCGGTGTATTCTGGGTAATAATATTGAAATTCAGCATTATTAGCTAGACAATATTTATTTTGATCATTATCGGTATTTATCAATTCGACTGATTGATTATATAGTTCTTCTACAACAATATTATTGTGGTTGTTGGCTTCTTCAAAGGATTGTGTTCCCTAAAGAAGTATCCATCGGCCCAGATTTTTTTGGGCGTAATATTCCAGAAGAAGTTGGGCGTTGATTTTGGGGGTTAAAAGGTGGTCTGGGGATAAAAGTGTTTCTTTGCATAACAGTTTGATTAGGGAAATTCGATTGTCTAAAATTATGTGTGGGTTGCCTAAATTGTTCAAAGCCCATAAATTGATTATTTCCATTATTGAAATTTGGGATTGGTTGTGTATAAGAAGGCATACAATTTGAAAATTGCTAAATATGGTAATTCGAAAATATTAACAGGATAATATGTTTGTGTAAGCAAATTTATTTTTGACTTTTTTAAATTAAAATTTTGGTTTTTTCGTACGGTTCTTATAATATATAAAATTGTCTTCTCCCAAGGCACAGCTCATTGCCTCTTCCAGAGTAACTGGATTTTTTTATCTAACCACAAGTTGCATATGGTAGTTTAGACCGTTTATGAAGGTTTTTAATACTAAATTTCCGTATTTAGTTATTTTTTAAAGTTTTAGACCTTGCGTTTCATTACTTAAATTTACTTTGGGGAATAAAAAACTGCGAGCGTCTTGGAAACGTAGGACAAATTGTTGCGGTGTTTCACTTCTTTGAATAATACAATCAATCGATCTATGATCTGAAAAAGTTGAAATTTTTCCTTCTTTTACTGCGGGCCATGTATTTAATTCTATTCGAGAGCAAATAATATCGGCTGCCCTACCTATAAGTTTACTTAAAATAGTATCGTGTAAACATACATTTATATATTCATTATTGTCAGTTTTATTTCTATGATTATTATCTTAAGTATTAATAAATCTGGTTATTTGTTTTGTATTCCCATCGAATAAGGGAATATTGTCTGCTTGATATCTGACTAACTATAAATTAGGTTCAATAGTCATTATTTTACTTATTCGAATTAAATTAAAAAAGGTGTTAGGTTTCCTTCACAATTTAAGTTTCCTATTATTAAAGCTTCCAGTCTCTTGGAATTGCAAGAGACGTACTTATCAATATTTAAGATAGGGTAAAAATAAAATGAAATAAGGAAAATTGAAAGGAAGCATTTACAGCAGTGTACAGGGTGTCCAATTTTGGTTGTAAATGCAGGGTATCTCCGTTATTTGCAAATATTTAGGGTTGAGGTTTTCGGGACACCGTGCCACTTTTTTGTCAAACTCAAGCGGCCGTAATCAGATTTTCCATAGCCCGCCTGGTTTCGGAGATACAGGGCCAAATTGAAAAAGTTGCATTTTGGGACACCCCTCGTATCTCGGTTATCTTTTAACGTATCGAAAAGGTAAAAACTGGCTCTTATAGAGTTTTTTTACGTAGAATCCGGTGGCGTAGACAGATTTTTACTCGGGGCCGTCGCTTTTGATACATGACCCAAAGTCACGTTTTTTTAAATGGGACATCCTGTATATTTTTACGTAGTCCTATTCGTCTTATTATGAGCTTTTAAAAAATATATGGTTATCTATACTTATTTTAAAAAATAAGGCTGCAATTTAGGTTTGTAATAATATCTATCTATATTTTTCATAGTAAGTCATGGACTGATTGTCAAAAATGGCTTTGTCACTGCTTTGTCATAAAGTAAATGAAGTTTTTATGTTAATACTAATAGATGTGTTAAATTAGTCGCTCTGATTATTACTTTTTAACAAATGACTGTAAATCAATTATTTGAAAACTTTGAGCAATATGATATGCTGACCTGTTCCATAGAGAGTCATGAAAATATAAATGCTGCTTCTGAGATTTATTTCATTAGGTAATGTTTTATTTTCCTAATTATTATTGCAATCTTTTTCAAAACTTAAACTTTTATTATATAGATATCCGGAAAGGAGGCAGCCAAATAAATTAATATTTTATAGGCTGAAATCGAATTTAATAAATTTTGGCTCTTTCAAAAAGCCCAGATCAAAGAAATATAACAAAGAGAATCGTGAGGCTGATGAAATTAACGTCTTAGCAAGTGTAAATGTAACACCTGTAACGTGCTGTAGAAAAATAGAGAATGAAGTGGATGTAATCAAGTCTCGGGTTCAAACGATTTTAAAGAAACATAAGTATAAACCTTATAAAGTCAGAGTTGTGCAAAATCTACAACCTGGAGATGCAGAACGACGTATTGATTTTTGCCAGTGGTATTAACAAAAAATTAATACCAACCAAAATGTTGGAAGGGCGGTTATATGGTCCGCCGAAACGTATATAAGTAGTGCTGGAATATTTAATAGGCACAATACGAGACACTGATCACCTGAAAATCAACATTTGATATTTCTGTCCATATTGGACTTCTTTTTATGGGGTCACCTAAAAAATTTCATTTTTCGTACCCGACATAACACAGTTCAAGAGCTGCGTAACACCACTGAGCAGGCATTTTTGCAAATACAAGCACGCAATATAGTCATTTCAAATGCACTGGGTAAAATTGCAAGAGTGTGTGAGAGATGTCTAAGAGAAAATGGAAATCAGTTTGAGCAGTTCTTTTGAACATCGCTAACTACGAAAAATAGATATACTTAATATATTCTTAAAAACTTAAACTGTAGCCTTATTTTTAAAATAAGTATAGATAACTATATATTTTTGAAAAGCTCATAATAAGACGAATAGTACTACGTAAAAATATACAGTGTGTCCCATTTAAAAAAAAAAACGTAACTTTGAGTTTTGTATCAAAAACGACGGCCCCGAGTAAAAATCTGTCCACGCCACTGGATTCTACGTAAAAAACTCTATAAGAGCCAGTTTTTACCTTTTCGATACGTTAAAAGATAACCGAGATACGAGGGGTGTCCCAAAAAGCAATTTTTTCAATTTGGCCCTGTATCTCCGAAACGAGGCGGACTATGGAAAATCTGATTACGGCAGCTTGAGTTTGACAAAAAAGTGGCACGGTGTCGCGAAAACCTCAACCCTAAATATTTGCAAGTAACGGAGATACCTTGCATCTACAACCAAAATTGGTCACCCTGTACTGAAGATAAATCAAATTTTCATTCTTAAACTAGGGTTCAATAGGAGAGGCGATGTGGTCCTTTCCCTGGTTAGCTGCTATGAGGTTAGTATGATGTGTGTTCCCACACTCGCACCAATAGGACGCTGGACGATGCTGTTCCAAATCCTTGGTCAATTTTGAGTTTCTTGGTACACCCTGAAGATTTTTGATTATCCAATTTTGCCACAAATCGTTGAAACCAGAAATTACTCATGATGCGCGACTGATGACAAATCCTACCAACTGCGCCAGTTAACAACTCAAAACAAGAGAAATTGTTTTTAAAAAATCAATTTTATTTTATTCGCGTACAAAGAGAACTGACTACAAAATGCATTTTAGTTATATTTATAAGTTCAATAATGCTTATGTCGCATGAGAACAAAAAGATAAAAGTCTTCCAATTGCAAGTGCATAAATGCAGAATTGCATTTCTCACTGGAACGTAACTAACTTTATTTCCTTGGATTTCCTCTACCTGCATTTTTTTTATTTTGAAAATAACTACTTTTCCAAAACACATTTTTTTCAGAAATGCCTAAATAGCCAATAACCTAGAAATCGTTAACATATTTTTAACAGTTTATCTTGAAGTGAATCATTGATATCGAATAAAATTCTCCGCAGTAAATGCAGACGAATTATTACTATTGCATATGTTTATTTTGACAGACTCGCCTAAATAAACTGAAACTGTTCCGATGATTCCCATTGTATACAATAATAGCTATAAATTTCATTTAAATTTAACAAACCCCGGTCAGCATTCCGGAATCTTTATTTTATTGATTTCTAATTTAACGATATTTACCGATTTCTCTCGTTATTACCAAGGTAGCAGCTATAATAAATGGGTTCATAAAGTACGCGCTACTTAGAAAAATATAAGTTAAATTAATCTAAACAGACGCTTGTTAATATACTTAAGTGTTTCTAGTGGAATGGCTTGAAAAGTATGTACTACGGAAAATAAAAATGCTATAAACCAAAATGAGTTTACAAACAAATATTACAGATCTAGATAATAAAATAAAATTAAACATTCTTTTTACTTCCCTCCTAAGAGGTAAAAATGCAATATGGAAGAACGAAATACCGGCCTTAGAAAATGTTAAAAAAATCATTATTACGGAACTACTTATCACTGGGCAAAACTTAACAAAACTTAATATAGGAAGAAAGTGGTAACATTTTTGCGTAAATCCCTTAGGGTGAAATAAAACTTATCCAATTGACTTGAAATTCTGTACAAAAATCATGAGTTAAAAAGGAACAGACTAGTAAATTTTTAATAAAATATTTAAATATTCGGTTCCAAGTTCCAATTCCTGGGAATAAAACTTTCTTTTTATGAAGGAAAATAATAAAGGACATAATTTATTTTTTGTACACACTTTTTACTTTACTACACAGATAATATTAGGAAAAATTAATAAACATTAATACTGGAAATATTAATAATAATAAATGAATTAAACTAAAAAAGTGTCGTCAATACAAGAGGTTAAGTTCAAGATACGAACATTTTGTGTGTAATATTAAACAAGGCTAAAAATACTAATATGATATAACGAATTAAAATGAATGGAACAGTTTTTTTATATAATATGTAATGTTTGGCATTTAATCCCAAAATTATCTATCAGCACAATACTTAATTTAACCTAAAAGTTTAATATCAATTTTAATTGATAGCAAACCTTAGGAAAACAATTATTAACTTTTCTACTAACATATTGTGATTAGAAATATACAGGGTGGCCCGTTTATCTTTGGACACTACCTTATCTCAGAAACTGTGCGAGATGAAGCGAAAAGTTAAATACAAAAGTTAATTGGGGTAATTCCAGTGTTCAATTAATTTGGTTTCCATATATACTGTGTACTTCGTTATTCACACGTATCCTGTAGTAATAATACGGATTCAAATAGCATCATTCGTGGAGCCCATAATTATGAGTGGTGAGGCAATGTTTCGGATTTATTGACATTTATCTTCTTTATTTTGTACGTTTTTAAGCCGGTATATTTAAGATGTTTTGGTATTTTTTGAAACCCTGCCTGAGCCATAAAAAAGTCAAATTTAGTTTTTATTTACTTTACCTTCCTCTCCGATTCCTCTTTTTTCGGGATTGAGAGAGTAAATATGTCGCCCCAGACTGCTTGAACGTAGCACTACTTTATAGGTATACAACGGGATCTCCACAATGTGTGAGATACTTGCATCACCCACAACATCCCCTCTGACATGTCATGATCCTGCGTATCTCATTGGCAAGTAAGCTTTGGTAATGAAACTCTCAAAAATAAAAAAATGACACCAGATAATTTTCTATAAAATTGATTACTAAGGAATCTTGCGTATTTATTTTGTTCTACTTCATTTTAAAGTACAGTTTTGATTTGACACAATATATCTTACGCATATACATGCATATATACATACGTATTCTTAGTGTTTATATATATATATATATATATATATATATATACTTATTTACTAGGAATGCCGTTATGTACTTATTTGAAAACTTTATATACCACTAGCATTGCCTAAAATGGACACACAAAACACTTCTTGCTATAAAAATAATTATTTTTAGTCTTTAAATATTTTAGTTATTTGTTTGTTTAATTTGTCCGTTAATTGAATATTTTATTACTATAGATAATACAATTTCGTTGACAATGTTTACAAATTCTGTTTGGAGTTAAAAAAAATATTTACAGAAGATAGTCAACTATAAGTCCGAAACGGTGCCTGGCACATCCATGTTGTTATACATCGTTAAACTCATTGTTTATTTGTCTATATAGATCTAACATAATATACATGGAGTTGCATTTGACAATGCTGAGAAAAATAATTAAACGCGAAATTTGACATCAGTGTGTCATTTTTTGTGTGGCTACTAGGCAATAAATGAAATATACATTTATTATTTTTATGGCTTCGGCAAAGTTTTAAAAGGTACCGAAATACTTTCTATATACCGGTCTAAAAACATTGCATCACAGATCTATCAAGTTATATATGGCTACAAGTGCCATAAATAACCCTATTTGAACCCGTATCAATATAGAGGGTGTCTCATTTAAAATATGATAAGTTAATACCTGCCATGAAAAACGAGGAACCCTGTATATCTAAAAATAAAATAAAGGAAACCCTGGAATTATCCTTATTAACCTTTAAATTACACTTTTCGCTCGATCTCGTAGACTATCTGTGATAATATACCTGATATGTTTGACAATGTCAGTTTTGTTGATTTACAAATATCGATCGTTTAATTGAAATCCTAAGAATTGAAATTTTATTTATACTGGATTATGGGGATATAATGTGAAAGCTTCAAAATGTTTGTAACATTTTTAATGATAAAAACAGAAATCGAATAACCTCCTAAATCTACCGTAATTAAAATCAACAAAGAAATTCGTGAAACTGGAAAGGTAAAAGATGTACGTTCTGGCAGACTTAAAAGCGCAACAGATGCTGATAAGGTTCTGAATATTAAAACGATAGGCGTTTGGAATTTTGTAAAACCATGATGGAACGTTGCAATACCTATTTAAATTTTATCAATCAAATTATTTTTTCTCACGAAGCAACTTTTTTTTGAATGGAAAAGTTAACAGGCATGTGGATATTGGGCCAGGGAAAATCCACATTGGATACGTGAAAATCATACCCAATTTCCCCAAAAGATAAATGTTTGGTGTGGTATAAAGGGTGCAAGGACTGACATTGTCGCAGCTATTGCCGAACTATTTCCGAACAACCGTAACTTTCTCACTTTACCTGCTGAATTAAGTATTTAAACTTGATTTTTTTTTTTAGGTAATGGTGCACCAAATGATGAAATACGGTTTCAGCAGGATGGTGCTCCACTATATTTTGCTTGAAATGTTCGGCAATATTTAGACAATGTTTTTTTTGGAAGATGGATTTGACGTAGGAGTACAATAGCCACCTCAGTCCCCACACTTGACGCCTCTCGACTACTTTTTGTAGGGATACCTTAAAAATTTGATGTATAAAACTAAATCTAATGACCTCGAGGATTTAAAGGAGCGATTAGAAATCGAATGTAGACGAATCGAGCAGGCTGGAATTCTTTTTAATGTATTAAATGTTTTCCCACTGTATTTTATCTACTGTCAGAAAGTAAATGGCCGATATTTTAAACACCTTACTTAGTTTCATTAATTTATTGTTTGTTGTATAAGAATTTATTTTTTCTATTGTGTTATTTCCGTTTTTTACAACCTATTTTTAAAGTTGGGACGCTGTTTTCTCTTGTTAGTGTTTTGGTAGCAAGATGAGGAATTATTGTGTTTTCCGATCTGCCAGAACGTACAGCATCTTTTACCTTTCCAGTTTCACGAAATCTTTTGTTAATTTTACACACGGTGGATCTAGTTATTGTATTTCTGTTCGGATATTTGTTATTAAAAATGTTACAAACATCTTGCAGGTTTCGCATTTTATCCCCATAACCCAGTATAATTAAAATTTCAATTCTTTAGGTTTCAGTTAAATGGTCTATTTTTGCAAATCGACAAAACAACTATATCAGGTAACCTTTTGTGTGCAGGTATTTTAATAAAAAGTAATACATTAAATTATGGATATTAGATCCCTATTTTCGCAAAAATTGTTGACTTTCAATACTCTTAATAAAAAGTACTGAGAATTCTACGCAGATTTTAAAAAAGTAATATAATATAGGATGTTTCATCAAAAAAAATCCTTTTATTGCAAAAAAAACGTTAAACTTGGCAGCAATGCCAATTGAATCCGGCATAATTTCATACCTAAGTGTAGTAATTCAAGTAAGTGGTACCTGAGACATTTCGCGGCTTCCTTACTTTTGTTACACGCTGTATATATTAGATTATAGATTTTTATTTTTTTTAATGAAAATTTTTATGTATATTACATTACTAGAAAATATATATAAAAATTATTAATTTTTTTTATTAAATTGGTTAATACCAAATACCTATTATACATCGAATAGACAGTCCATCAGACAGATTCATAAATTCACATATCAATCGTTCTTGTCAACCAACCAGTGATGGCAGTAGCATGATTTAGGTCTATATGTTTAGAATGACAATACAAAAATTATAATTAGTTAAAACTGTTAACGCTATTTTTAATTCAAATAACCAAAATAACGTATTTATTTTTCCTTGGTTTGCATCTTTCTTTCAAAATTTCTTCGATAATTCTCTCAACATATTGCTGTTCATGTTGAATTTTTTTTTAAATAACTTAAAAATCGTAGAATAGTCACATGACAACAAAAACGCCTATGCAAAGTTTCTATGAAATTATTGAATATTGGCAAATCATTAATAATTCTGATATTTAGTGAAAATATAAGATGTTCTTTGTTCTTACAATGCAGGATATCAATGTAAGTATTCTTCAAAATGCTCCAAAACAATCTACGATCTTGACGAAAATCTTCAGATATAAATTCGAAATACGTTATAATAGGAACAAACGCCAAGGCAGCCACCATTTTAATTTAACTTTTTGTGAAAACTCAATATCATTAGCATATTTTTTTGAACACCACACAAGACTGAACTTTTCTGTATATATTTTCGAATAAATGAAACAAGCAACCATGAATATTTACAGTTAGAAAAAGCTGTTGCTGTTGCTGTACACATTTCGCCGCCTTTAAAATAAAATATTACCCTAATTTAGGGAAACTGTTTTTACATAACATTGTTTATATAAGTATCTTTCTTTTGTTTATAAATAGAGCATACAATAACGTTACACAACAGTGAGTTATCATACAATGAAGGGTACAAATATGAATAAGGAGATTTGGAGTAACTTTAGTTCCATCAGCCATCTAATGTTTAGAACTTGCTAAAAAAAACGCAAATTTTGAAGTTGCTTTTTTCACTGAATTATTAAATAAGAATGATTTTCTACCAGGGTTTCAATAAAATTGCTTGGAATGATTATCCAAATTTGGCGGTTGACCAAATTTTGTTTCTATGTTTGTTGTTTGTTCTATGCCTCAGTACGGGACTTTTCATTGCGGAAGTAGATAGTAACGCCACCGAGGTTTTCAGACAGGCGGAATTTACAGTTTTACTATCAGTACAAGTAGAGTTACTAGCACAATTTTTAGTTGGTTACTTGAAGATAGCATTTCAAATTTCCTCGCATCAGGTGGATGCGAATGCTGATTTCTTAACACAATTTCATAATGATCTCCCACTCCTCCAATATTTTTTTAGCGAATAACTATAACTATAACTGTAACTTTGTGTAAACCTTTTTATTTATCTGTAAAAAGAACACGTATGATTTAAAAATGGCAACTCAAAGTAATATACATGTACTCAAAAAGTTGAGAAATTAAAAAATACGTTTTAGGTAAAAGATACCACATATAGCAAGATTGTCTACATTCTGATATATTTTTATTCAATTGTAGTATGTTATTTTAAAGAAAGACGTTTTAAATGAAATATTTTTTAGGGCCGTACAAAGTTTTCTGGAATCTAGACTAAAACATAGGAAGTCAGTATTTAAAACGCTAGCTGAGATAAAATATATAATTGTGTGCTTCCAAGATCCATAGAATGATAATAATTTAAAATTTGGCGATAATAACTTAAAAATAAATTATTTTAAAAAATGTATTTACTATAAAAATTAATTATAAAAACATTTATAATAATGTCGATAGTAAGGTGAAAATAATAAGGTCTGAAGCTGATGGTTAGGTACAGAAAATAAATTATGTAGTGCATTGTAGTGTTTTTCTAATTAATTAATAAAACGTAAACTTTTAAAATAAAACATTTATAAATATTTCACACATAAAAATAATTAAATTACTTAAATTAATATTAAGCTAATAATCCTGAATTTAATTTAATTTTAAGTAACTTAAATTTTAGAAAAAAAATGTAAAATGCACGTTATCAATAAATATTTCACATAAAAAATTATTCTCACCGGTAACATTTATATTTTATTGTCCTATCATTTTTGCCAATCAGTGAGCTCAATCTCATGGGCATTTAGTTTAGAAAAAACATAATTGCGAGGTAATGCACTCCATACCTCTTGTATTTTGTTTAATAAGTCATCTGCAATTAACGAATGAAAATTACTTCCTTCGTTTATTTTTTTTTAACTAGAAGCTCGAGATAGTTTTCATAGAACGGATATCCGGGCTACGCGAAAGCCAAGGTAATACCTAATTTCTTTGGTGCATCCACTCCGTTACCCTTCTGGCAATATGCATGGGGAAATTAACATGCTAATAAGTAAAATACTCCGGAAACTGCTCAGTCCCCGATGGCAACATAATATTTTCGAGAATGTTTATATAATTGTCTGCATTCAATGTGCTTTGAATATTTGTGCAAACCACAATCCCTCAAGCACAGTCCCGATTATTTACAGAAAAACGTCCACTTTCATTTACACTTGGATATACCTTTTATCAAACCAGCTATCTGGAGGCTTCTATATCCCTATTTTACGATTATAATAAGATTGAAATATTTTTTCATCAATAAAAACAAAATGTTGCCAAAAATCCAATCCTCTATAGATTGTAATAAAAAACTCTTTGCTCCTTGTTAGTATATTTTGGTAATTTTTCTGTTAAGTTAACTATCTGCTGATCACGAATCTGAAGTAAGATTTTGTCTGCAACGTTTCGTTTTTGAGTTATCCACTGTGAAAATGCATATTTCAATTTTTTAGTATTTTCAACTTACATTTTATACGAAACAGTTTTGCAACAATTCACTGAAAACTAGCAATATAATATTGCAATAATAAATAGTAAACAGATCACGGCTCTTTTTTATATTTAAAACATATTTAGAAATACACAAATTTCACCGTCAAAAATACTACTAGAATTTCGGAATTTTTATTGGCTACATAACCATTTTGGCACAATAGAATTGTTCAGCACCAACTATTCGAATTTAAAAAAAAAAACTTATAATTTTGAATGTAGTTGTGTTTTAAAAATCGCATTGGGGTTTGGTTAGCTCTGGTTGTTAGGCCATTTTTATTTTGAGGTGATGTAAAAAAGTTGATTTATATTAAAACAAGGATTTCTTTTTAACAAAACCTATACTGTTTGGAAGATCTGTCCCATTAACATTAGGTTAGCCCAGGTTCATCAATAAAACTATCATTAAAGCCTTAAAATCGCATGTTAAGCTTACCTCAAATCATGGAAAATCAGATTTGAAATACGCATGTACGCTAAACTATGTTGTGATTCATGGGTTTTGTATGGAATTTAAAGTACTGTGTGATTTTATGGCTTTAATGATGGTTTTATTGACGAACCTGGGCTAACCTAATGCTTAACGGGACAGATCCACCTAATAGTATAGATTTGGTTAAAAGAATCCTCGTTTTTAATATAGATTCACTTTTTTACATCACCTCAAAAAAAAGCCTAAAAAAGTAACCAAAACGCATTTCTATGTTTAAAACACAATTACATACAAAATTAAGTTTTTTTTTAATTGGAATAGTTGGCGGTGAACCATTCCATTGTGTCAAAATATCCATGTAACTAACAAAAATCCCTAGATTCAAGTATCAAATATGGAGTATTTTTTACGTTGAACTTTGCATATATCTAAATGTGTTTTAAATATAAACAACGGTCGTGACCTATTTACTATTTATTATTTTAGTATTCTTGTGTCAGTTTTTAGTGAATTGTTTCAAAACCAATATTTTGTATAAAATTTACGCTAAGTTGAAATGGGCATTTTGATAACGGATAACTCAAAAACGAAACGTCGCGGACAAAATCTGACTTCTGACATATATCTGATATAGTAACTGATAATGAATAAAAAATAAACTAGTAAATATATAGAAATATCAATAAAACCCTTTGCCAAAAATACTAAAAAAATATTTATTAAAAAAATCAAGTGCTGTCATAATGAACTTTTTGACAACATTCTTTCCAAATTATCACAAAAATAATTTTATGCTAAACTGACTTCTGCCAAATTGAAATATACACCAAACTGACGTACGTAAACCTGCCATGGTCGAGTTTCCTAGAAAACACGACAAGATAAATATAAATCTAATTGCTTGTGACCCTCCAATAATTTCTAATAAAGTACTTTGTGCCAATTAGTTAAGTTAAAAATATACTCAAATCTTACATTTAAAAGCATACTTCTTTCACAATCACTTATTTATTCTGGGAATAACGGTAATGATTAAATCAATCATTCAATTAGTAGGTACTATTAAATATATTGGCGTAGTGCGAAACTGCCTGTATATTCGAAAAGCCAATAATATATATATATATATATATATATATATATATATATATATATATACAGTGTGTCTACTTAAGTTCTCTACATATGGGAAACTTTTTTATTAGTAGTTTTACGGAAAAAGGTTACTCTTTATAAAAAGTTCTGCTTTCTGCCAAAATAATATTAAAATATTCAAACTTGAGATTGCATATACAGGGTGGTCAAAAATTCCAAAAAATCGAAATTGACTCAAGAGAAAATCAGATTTGAAATACGCATGTACGCTAAACTATGTTGTGATTCATGGGTTTTGTATGGAATTTAAAGTACTGTGTGATTTTATGGCTTTAATGATGGTTTTATTGACGAACCTGGGCTAACCTAATGCTTAACGGGACAGATCCACCTAATAGTATAGATTTGGTTAAAAGAATCCTCGTTTTTAATATAGATTCACTTTTTTACATCACCTCAAAAAAAAGCCTAAAAAAGTAACCAAAACGCATTTCTATGTTTAAAACACAATTACATACAAAATTAAGTTTTTTTTTAATTGGAATAGTTGGCGGTGAACCATTCCATTGTGTCAAAATATCCATGTAACTAACAAAAATCCCTAGATTCAAGTATCAAATATGGAGTATTTTTTACGTTGAACTTTGCATATATCTAAATGTGTTTTAAATATAAACAACGGTCGTGACCTATTTACTATTTATTATTTTAGTATTCTTGTGTCAGTTTTTAGTGAATTGTTTCAAAACCAAATATTTTGTATAAAATTTACGCTAAGTTGAAATGGGCATTTTGATAACGGATAACTCAAAAACGAAACGTCGCGGACAAAATCTGACTTCTGACATATATCTGATATAGTAACTGATAATGAATAAAAAATAAACTAGTAAATATATAGAAATATCAATAAAACCCTTTGCCAAAAATACTAAAAAAATATTTATTAAAAAAATCAAGTGCTGTCATAATGAACTTTTTGACAACATTCTTTCCAAATTATCACAAAAATAATTTTATGCTAAACTGACTTCTGCCAAATTGAAATATACACCAAACTGACGTACGTAAACCTGCCATGGTCGAGTTTCCTAGAAAACACGACAAGATAAATATAAATCTAATTGCTTGTGACCCTCCAATAATTTCTAATAAAGTACTTTGTGCCAATTAGTTAAGTTAAAAATATACTCAAATCTAACATTTAAAAGCATACTTCTTTCACAATCACTTATTTATTCTGGGAATAACGGTAATGATTAAAATAAATCAATCATTCAATTAGTAGGTACTATTAAATATATTGGCGTAGTGCGAAACTGCCTGTATATTCGAAAAGCCAATATATATATATATATATATATATATATATATATATATATATATATATATATATACAGTGTGTCTACTTAAGTTCTCTACATATGGGAAACTTTTTTATTAGTAGTTTTACGGAAAAAGGTTACTCTTTATAAAAAGTTCTGCTTTCTGCCAAAATAATATTAAAATATTCAAACTTGAGATTGTACATACAGGGTGGTCAAAAATTCCAAAAAATCGAAATTGACTCAAGAGAAAAGTACTTTTTATTTTATAGCAAATGTAATACAAAATCTTACTTAGAATAAAAAACATATCTAGCACTAGATTTGTTGCTTCCTATCTGAAATCACTTCTTAAGGAATGTAAAATTTTGGCTTCTTACTGGCAAGTCCAGTTTCTTACTTTTGTTCAACAAAATTTCCTTATTTATCGATTGTTGATAATGGCATTGTCACTGCCATGGTCAACCACAATATTGTATTACTTTATTGAAACATCAGTTTGAATATTATAGTAAAAAGAAATGCCGGTGAAATTAAGCAAAGAAGATAAAATTGAAATAATTTTAATTGTCGGAGAAAATTATAAAACATTTCGAGAAGCTGCAGACATTTTTAACAACAGACATCCCATTAAAATTATACATTTCACAACAGTGGGGAATATTCTAACTAAATTCAAGACTTTTGGAAATGTAGAAAATAACTTTAACAAGAAACGGAGGTCAAGGGTTGCCAATGACGAAACTACAAATCAAGTAATGCTCTCTGTGATAGAAGACCCTAAAAAGTCCTTACGCAAAAGGTCAGCAACATTGCCAAATAACGTAGTTAAATACAGTTTCAAAAATATTGAAAGAAAACAGTTTTCGACCTTACAAACCAAAATTTATACATACCTTGAGACCAGGAGACTTTGAGCGACGGTTCGAGTTTTGCTGTCTGATACAAGGGGAGCTAGAAGATGATCCTTTTATGGCAAGACGCATTATTTTTACCGATGAAGCAACGTTTACTTCTAATGGGACTGTAAGTTCGCAAAACTGTCGTTGGTGGAGTAACGTTAATCCTAATTTTGTTATACAAACTCGTGATCAGTATTCATTCAAAACAAATGTGTGGTGCGGAATTTATAAAGATAGAGTAATATCGACATAATTTAAATAGTCAACGCTACTTGGATTTTCTAAATACTTACTTGTACGATTTTATTCATGAACTACCCATAAGTGAGAGGTTCCAGATATGGTACCAGCAGGATGACGCACCATGCCACGGAGCAAGGGATGTAAGACAATACTTAAATTTTATCTTTAATGGACGAGTAATCGACAGGTATTCTGATATTTTCTGGCCAGCTAGATCTCCGGACTTGAGCCCTCTTGATTATTTCTTTTGGGGCTACTTAAAAGAGAAAGTGTATCTAAAGATGCCAATTCAGAATGTTGATCATTTCGAGAGGGTAATTAGGGAAGAGATACAGGCCATAACGCCTGCCATGATTAGAAACGTTTTAAGAGAATTTTCTGTAAGAACGGTTACCTGTATGGAAAGAGATGGTGGATATATGTTGAGGCAAATGTGCAGTGACGGAACAGTTAGTTTTTATTGTTAATTAAGTTATTTACCTGTAATGTTTATTAGAATCAAAATTAGTGAAGTTATTTTCTACATTTCCAAAAGTCTTGAATTTAGTTAGAATATTCCTTATTGTTGTGAAATGTATAATTTTATCGGGGTGTCTGTTGTTAAAAATGTCTGCAGCTTCTCTAAATGTTTTATAATTTTCTCCGACAATTAAAATTATTTCAATTGTATCTTCTTTGCTTAATTTCAGCAGAATTTCTTTTTACTATAGTATTCAAACTGATGTTTCAATAAAGTAATACAATATTGTGGTTGACAATGGCAGTGACAATGCCATTATCAACAATCCATGAATAAGGAAATTTTGCTGGTATGTAGGTAGGAACAAAAGTAAGAAACTGGACTTGCCAGTAAGAAGCCAAACTTTTACATTACTTAAGAAATGATTTCAGATAGGAAGCAATGAATCTAGTGCTAGATATGTTTTTTATTCTAAGTAAGAGTTTGTATTACATTTTGCTATAAAATAAAAATTAAAGGTACTTTTCTCTTGAGTCAATTTCTATTTTTTGGAATTTTTGACCACCCTGTACATGCAATCTCAAGTTTGAATATTTTAATATTATTTTGGCAGAAAGCAGAACTTTTTATAAAGAGTAACTTTTTTCCGTAAAACTACTAATAAAAAAAGTTTCCCATATGTAGAGAACTTAAGAAGACACACAGTATATATATATATATATATATATATATATATATATATATATATATATATATATATATATATTACTTACATGACTGAAATATGACGTATAAGTCTATTACGCTCTGTCAGTCTAAATAAACTTTAATTGTATTTACTATAACAGCAGTAAAACTCACACGGCTACTGTGTATACGACTGGAAGATTTTATTGCTCCATTTTATAGCACATTTTATTATCTTAATAACTTTTGACGTTCATAAGTCATATTTCTTATGTTACATTAAAGAGAACTGAAACAACTACAGTGTATCAATATCATTTTAGAAGATATTATTGGCTTTTCAAATATATAAGCAGTTTCGCTTATATATTTAATAGTACTAATTGACTGATTGATTTATTTTAATCATTTTCATTATTCCCAGACTAAATAAGTGATTGTGAAAGAAAATATCTTTTTAAATGTTAGATTTGCGCATATTCAGCACTAATCGGCTCAAAGTACTTTATTAGAAATTATTAGAGGGTCACAAGCAATTAGATTTATCTTTATCTTGTCCTGGTTTCTCTAGGAAACTCGACCATAGCAGGTTTACGTGCGTCAGTTTGGTGTATACGTCAATTTGTCAGAAGTCAGTTTAGTATAAAATTATTTTTGTGGTAATTTGGAAAGAATGTTGCCAAAAAGTTCGTTATAACAGCACTTGATTTTCTTAATAAATATTTTTTCAGTATTTTTGGCAAGGGCATTTAATATTAATATCCTGCTAGATTTATCAATTTTATGTTATCGATTTATATATTCATTTTGTTATTTTTGGTTAGTGTTTATTTATATTGCAATATTTGGGTTAAATTCGTCTTGTTATTGATATTTTTGTTTACGTTTCTTCGCGCATTCATTGCTATTTCTATATTTTTTTTAGTTGGTTTTTTATTCATTATCAATTACTATACCAGATATATGTACAATTGCAATTAAAATCGGAACAGCGCTTTGTCATATTGTAAATATAGCTTTCCTATCTTTAATATCTCTACTTCTGTACATTACACCGACATGGTAAACATGAAATATCAATAACAAATTTCATATAAAGTGACATTGTTATTTTGTTTGTATCAATTGCACACAAAAATTGAGTACTACAGTAGAAAGGCAAAATTATTATCTTACTAGACGAGGGTTGGTCAAAGCGAAGACACAGATTACACATATCTAGGCTCGCACGTCAATGAGCGATGCCAAAGTTGAATGTGTCAAAATAGTCATATTTTAAATCCATACACATCACCAAATTTTGAAACTAACCTGGTAGTTAATTACTGAGACATGAGAGTGTTCTGCTTTTAAATGGGTCACACTGTATATATATATATATATATATATATATATATATATATATATATATATATATATATATATATATATATATATATATATAAGCAGTTTTCAAAAAAGTCTTATATAAGTATTTTGTATATAAGTAAGTTGTAAGGCTTCTAAAAATCTAGATATCTATAATAAATTGGAATATACAAGTTCGCCCACAAAAATGTGGAGAATTAAAGTTACATTTTTTAAATGGAATACTCCGCATATTATTACTTATTTTGGTTGTACAGTCAACTTAGAACATTTTTTATTAACTATACGTTATGCCTAGATTCATTAGTTTCCGGCGTTTCAAATAATAACGGATAACAATGCAATATTCGAACGTAGTCGTATTTAGCTGAGCAACAAATTAGGTATGGCATTTGACAATAATAATTTGGCATCTGAAAGTCAAGTTCTGCCAGAATTAAGTAAAGAAGGACATTTCTTCTTACTAAAGCAGAGAGAATTGATATTTTAATTTTAAGGGGGTATGGCGATAAACAGAGACCATATCAGGAGGTATGTGATATTTATAACAATTTGCACCCAGACAGGCAAATTTTAGAAAATGCAGTTTTTCGAACTGTAGAGAACAGAATGACTGGTAAAGTGTAAAAAACCGACCAAGATCTGGAAGACCCAGGAGTGCTACCGCCTTCTTTCGATACAAGAAAATTCCAGATAATCCACCAGACAGCTTGCTTTGGATCATTAAGTTGATCAAAAATCCGTAAGAACCATTCTTTATACTGAGAAAATGCATCCATACAAAGTTCCTGTTGTACAAGAATTTTGTGACGTTTGACTATGATTGAAGACTAGAATTTTGCGAAACAGTTACTAGAATTTTCAAAACAATATTGTTTTTTCAGGTGAAGGGACCTTCATACTACACGGAATGGTTAATAAACAAAATTACCGTTACTGGGGACGAAATAGCATAAACAGAAAAAGTTACTCTCTGGGATGGATTGTTTGCGGAACATGTAATTGGAGCCTTTTTTATCGAGGGAAATTTGAACAGTAAACGATATCTCCAGCTTTTTCGGAAGAAATAGTTTCAACTATAAACAATTTAACTCCCGATATTAACTCAACCTGGTACTGGCAAGATGGAACTTCTCTGCATTTTACTAGAGCATTCTACTCTACTAAGTTAGAGAATTTTTGGATGTCACGTTCTCAATTAGATGGATAGGAAGAACAGGACCTATCGAATCGCCTTCACGGTCCCTCGATCTTTTCTCTCACATTTCTTTTATTGAGATTACCTAAAAAACATTGTTTATCGTAATAAATCCAATAATTTAGAAGAATTAAGAATTGAAAGTGAGAGAATAACAAGGGAAATGGTTTTAAATAACCAAAGACATTTTTGCGACAATTTATATCATTGTCAATTAGTAAATGGGGGACATTTTCAACATTTATTAAAAAATAGAGCCGAGCATGACTTGTTATACCGGTTTTCTTTCCTGTTAACTTATTAAGGTGCTTATTGAAATTTATTTTGTGTTGTATAACTGATCAAAATGTCATGATATCTCAGAAAATAATGAATTTCGACATAACGTATGGTTAATTAAAAATGTTCTAAATTGACTGGACGATCAAAATAAGTAATAATATACATTTAAAATCCATTAAAACATTTTTTGATAATTCCTGCGAAATAATCGTTCGTTCTGATAATTTCTATATATATATATATATATATATATATATATATATATATATATATATATATATATATAATATCACTTTCCTAACATGTCTGTTATATACCATTATATTACATACCATTGTACCGTAAACCTTTTGAAGGCTACTAGATTTATTAAATACTATCTGATTTTTCTGTGCTGGGAGGACTGCGAAAAAGTTCTCCAAAAAACATTACAGATATGAATAATAAAATTTCGAATTTTGTTTAAGATATGGTTCTGTTCTATTAGAAATTATTGTTTAATATTGCATCTAGTTGTCATTTTTACTATATGAGTAATATTTAACAGCTTTTAATTTAATTTAGAAGATTTTCGTTCAACCCTCAAGAAAATCAATAACCTTAAGGTCTAAGTTCCTTTAGGCAGAATTGTTATTATAGGTAAATACATTTGTTTATTATGTTTTTATACTTATCTATGTAACATCTCGCCTATTTTCTTGAGCTCTTATTTAAATTAAATTTATGTACCTAAATATTTGTTCTGATATTTTTCGGATATTTCGTATTATTATACCTACAAATATCAGTGTAACTTGTTATAGATAAGGTAAGTGGTAAAAAGGAAAATCATAAATTACAAAAATATACTAAAACGTCTTTTTTATATACCAATGGAACAATTCTAAGCAAATTGCCCCTACCTCTACCTTGAACCGACTATTTAAAAAAAAATTTTTGTATATGGTCGGTGATTGTTGACTGTACTGATGAAAACTTTAAGTCAGAAACACGTGTCTATAATTTGCCCAAATTACATTGCTTTATCGGTTATCCCAAAAAATCCATTTCATATATATATATATATATATATATATATATATATATATATATATATATATATATATATATATATATATATATATATATATATATATATATATATATATATATATATATATATATATATATATATATATATATATATGATGTGTTTTCATTCCGGGTGTACATCCGTTCACTACCCTTGCTCTGAAAAAAACAGTTTTGCTGACGTTCTGCCAAAATCACATTTGGCATTTTCGAAGCTTTTCTTCTCGCGTCCGTATAGAGACTGAAGTGTTAGCGACTGCGAACTGCGACCCCCACCCGTGGTCGAAGGTTATATCTTGGTTGGTCGTTATTTATGTTTTCCGGATGTTGCTGTTGTTGTTGGGCTAATTCCGCTTGATTTTTTGTGATTTTAGATTTGTCGATTATTGTTATTGTTATATGTGATATATATATATATATATATATATATATATATATATATATATATATATATATATATATATATATATATATATATATATATATATATATATATATATTTATATATATGTATATATTGCGGGCATACTAAAAGTCGACAAATCTAAAATCACAAAAAATCAAGCGGAATTAGCCCAACAACAACAGCAACATCCGGAAAACATAAATAACGACCAACCAAGATATAACCTTCGACCACGGGTGGGGGTCGCAGTTCGCAGTCGCTAACACTTCAGTCTCTATACGGACGCGAGAAGAAAAGCTTCGAAAATGCCAAATGTGATTTTGGCAGAACGTCAGCAAAACTGTTTTTTTCAGAGCAAGGGTAGTGAACGGATGTACACCCGGAATGTAAACACATCATATATATATATATATATATATATATATATATATATATATATATATATATATATATATATATATATATATATATATATATATATATATATATATATATATATATATATATATATATATATATATATATATATATATATATATATATATATATATATATATATATATATATATATATACAATATATTGTTTAAATTGACAAAAAGGGTAAAGAAGCTTTCTAAAAAACAGTATGCAGAAAAAAGTAGTAAACTTTTTGTGTAAAAGATTATACAGGGTGATTTAAATAGGACTGGGTAGACTGGGGTCGATTCACGTAAGTCGGTATCCTCTATTTTTACAAAGAATATGTCACTGTGAAATTATTATTATTATATTGTAATAAATTAATAAAAATAAAAAAATATTATTTATTTGTCTTGGGTGATTTAGTTCATATGTATAGAAGTTAACAGATTTTCAATAAACTTATTTCATTGGTTACCACGGCTGCTCATTTCGGCTAGTTGAAGGCGATTCGTAGGTTCTAAATAATTTTCAGACTTCTATGGGCACCAATATTGAACTTCAGTGCTTGAAAAGGAAAGACAGATTCAGGATTTGTAAGTATATTCTAAGAATGAAAGATTAATTATGCTTTAATAACAGTCCTTAATTATCAAAAACCTGAAAGGTAAACAAAATAAACACGAAAGAAAAATTCAAAATCACTCAGATTTATTACATATATATATATCTGGAATTTTACAGTCTATTCAATTTTCACAATAACAAGAAAGGGTATCATTAAAAGTTTTAGTCATACCCCATTTTAAATTTTTTACCAAAGCCAAACTAATGAAATTTGATACAAATATATCAAAAGTTAGAAGTTGTAAAATCAAATTATAAACAATACATTTAACTAAACCAAATAACAAAATATTGCAATTTTAACACAGTAAACACTAAATTTTCTTAATACGCAAAGTATGAAAATAAACTAGTGGTATCTGGTTTTACAATTTACAAAATATAAATAAAAATTTACAATTGTGATTTATGTCCATTTTTTTAAATTTTTTAACTAAAAATTAACATAGATGTAAAAGACTAGGCCTTATCTAGCTACTCAAATATACAACAAAAAAATAATCACAATGACATTATTGTGGAATAAGCTCAATGTATTAGCATTAAACCAAAAAAATATCGCAGTTACATTTAAGTATAAGTTTATAACTATTTTATACAGAAAGGACGATATATTAAATTGCAAATATGAATGCCAGTGGCAAAGAGAAAACAAAAACACAGCAAATGAACAAAAATCAGTAAAATAGTTAAGCGGTAAGAAGTGTCATATATAATTTATCTTGAATGCCAAAGGCTAATGCGAACTAAAAACCCAGAACGTGTTCGGTTCTTTTGAATTTTAAAAAGATAAAATGTTCGAGTAGAAATACATACATCTGGATATCTAAAACTGAAGGTGGAACGTCAAAAAAAATAAAAACTCGAGTATCGATCGGTGGTTATAAAAATAAATTAATTAAAAGTGTTACCTGAGAAGTATACACCGAGCTAACACCCAAGGTAATAAGTCAGATTAAAAATACATATACGTTTGGAGAGTATTACCAAAACGAGTGGACTGCGAATTTCGAAGAGATTATCAAAGTGTCTCCCGGGGAACGGTAGTAGGAAATTTATCCCAACTTCTCTTCTAGATCCAACCGGATTGTATTGTATATATATATATATATATATATATATATATATATATATATATATATATATATATATATATATATATATATATATATATATATATATATATATATATATATATATATATATATATATATATATATATATATATATATATATATACAAAATGGAATTTTTGATATATTTAATCGTTTTTATCCCAGGAGGTACGGGTCCAACTTTACGAAGGGCCAGACAATGGCAAACAGAATTCGTGCACGACACAAATTTCAATAAATGTCCGGTTGCGGCTATTGTAACAATATTTTCATATATCAATAACATAACTTATCAATTTAAACTGCAATTGGAGAAAAAATTATTAAATCCACAAGTTATATATACTCTATTAAAACCCTGGTCATTATCGAGCATTTTCATTGCTAAGAGGGGCTCCTAAATGGCCTAAATTTTAATTCTAAGAGCTTCCGGAATTTTGTAAAATGTAAAAGGAAAGCTGATTTAGCTTTTCCCAAGTTTTATGGCCCAAGTTATTATGGCTACCGTACGACAACCGAAGAGTTTCAAATGTATCATTTTTTTGCTGGTTATTTTAGAAATGGTTATGAGGATCATCCCCTCGCTATCGTCCTGCTGCTGTTATCGATGAAAATCAATTATTAATAACTGAAAATCCTATATCTAATGCTATTATAGTTATTGGATTGCACCCAAAAAAAGGATCTGGTCTCGATAATATACCGAACGCACGTATAAAGAACACAAAGGCTCAACTGATTATGTTTTTAAATGATATTAATAATTTATTTTTAAATAATAGAATCTTCCCTTCGAAATGGAAGGTATCTTATATAATGCTCCTGCTTAAAAATAATAAGCAAAATGTAAAAAAAAGCCTACTAGTAAACTATTTGCACTTAAAAAAATATTTGAAACAATAATCTACGAAGTCATTCCTTATATAGTTATAGATATTATAATTAGACAGCAGCATGGTTTTATCCTCGTAGGTCTATTGACAGTCTATTAGAATCATACGGACTACCTAAAATACTCAAAATTAATCTATTTATACCTATCGTCAGGGTACAATATTTGCGATCTCCAAAGGACATTATTCCTTCCCAAACGGAAGGAGAATTTGCAATTTCTTGTTCCTGTGGCGATGTCTATATTGGAAAAACTGGACGATCCATATTGACTAGGCTTAAGGAACATCAACGATGTATTAGGAAGAAACAAATTGTACAATCTGCTGGATCTGAACACCAATATTCTACTGGACACGTCATAAATGTAAACGAAACCAAAGTTCTTGCATCGGTCTCGGGATTCTATGAACGGTAAATTAGAGAATCTATTGAAATTTATGAGCATCCTAACAATTTTAATAGAGATACAGGTTTCAGCCTACATCATACGTGGAAACCGATCATTACATCGGGTTACGGATCTCTCTGAGCTCATTCACTGTTTCAGTCTCGTGGAGTAATGATCCCTGAAGATGCATCTTGAAATCGAATGCGAAACGTCGGAAAGTGATTCCATTTTGATATGGTTTAATCCCAAGAACCGTGATTTCTTGACTATCACAATAATGAATTTGTATTATTTCTCTATTTTTAAACTTCTTTACTTTTGCGTTAACTGTTTGTGTCGCGCAAGCCCAGTGGAGCCATTGTAAGTAGCACTTTCAGCCCAATTCACAAAAAATAATCTATTTTAACTTTACGGAATAGTAGAACGATTTCTAAACTCTCGGTGGTATATAAAATTATTAATGAATACATTGATTCTCCGTTCTTGCTTCTGAAATAATTTATAATATACCTGTTCGTGACTTAAAGACTCAAAGTATTTTTACATTCCTTTTAGAAACTCAAACTCCATACAAAACTCTCCTGTTTGTAAAATTAGCCAAAGTTTTAGTATACTATGACATGTCGGTGAAGTGTTCGATATGTCTTTGAATGATTTTTATATTCCTTTTTGTATTTCATTTATGATTGTAGCTAAACTATGTATAACGTGTATACTGGATTTTTGTCCGTTGTATTCTTAATTTCCAATAAATAAATTAAAAAGTGCAAAAGCTATGAAAGACTAATTTTAAAATAATAATGAGATACAATTTTTGAAAAAGAAAGCTTTAATAATAAAACAAAAGAAAACTTAGTGTTTATTATAGTTTTTTATTCTTAAACTAAGAACCAAATATTTTAAATTATTTTTTGAAAGTTTTTTGTTCTAAAACTAAAAAAGCTAACAATGTTTTATTTTATATTATAACATTTGGCGCTTTGCTTTCTTTCTGGACAATAGCATTCTCTAAGAGTACTTTTAGTCCAAATGTAGATGTTATTGAAAACATCTAGGCCGTTAATTGTAAGAAAAATATCCAAACCAACTTTAGAACTTTACATTTCGATCAAAATACGGGAACTAATCTGTGAATGCTTAAAAGAGATTAGACGTAGAATATTATACCGAATATGATTCAAACGATAAAAGATTGACGAACACATAATACAACAAAGTTTTGGCGTAGCCTTTGTTTAGTCTTAATATCTTCTAAGAGATCATTTTCCCACTTAAGTTCACTACTTACTGTTTTATACTAATTAATGATTTTAGTATGTTTTAAGCAAGATGATTTTTCCTATATATCGACAAAATGGGAAAACAAAAATTCGTCCAACCAAATCGTTCCAGAAATATATAGAAAAGGGGTTGAAAAACCTGGTGTCAAAAGTAATGTAATTTTATCTTTTGTGTTAAAAATAAAAATCATTTACGTTTAACACTGATACTGGTACGATTTTTGGTTTTAGGCTTGAATGCTGTTACTAATAACTAATATATGTAGTAATACCTCAAATATTTTCTTTGTATCTTGTTTAATTTCGGTACCCATAGTTAAAACAGAATTTGTGCCTTGAAAATGGTGAGGTTTTTTCGATTTTTTTTTTTGAAGAAAGTATGTATCACAAGGAATTTTTACTTTTAATCTATTTTATACAGCATATACTATTTAACACTGAAAAAAACCCCAAATGTTTGGGTTTGTGATATTTACAAGACCCATTTTAATTTATTATGACTTCTTATTCTGATATGCTATTTCAGAATGAAAACGGTTGTTTTAATCAACGACATATAAAAAGGATTTAATAATACACAGAAAAATATTTATTTTTTCAAAAACTTAAATGTAAATATGATTTTAATTAAGGACTAAATAAAACAGAAATACAATGAAACGACAAATCTATAAGAAAAATAAAATGAAAATTAATATTTTGTTGCTCCACCAATTTTTTTCGATTACATTGTTAAGTCTTGTGATCATTGAACCAACTATAGAACTTCCAGAATCCATAATTGGTTAGAATTCGTAGGACGAAATCCATTAGGAAAATTATTTTTTTTTATTATGTAACCCCAAAGGTTTTCGACTGGGTTGATGTCAGGGCTTCTTTGTCTCATCCGTTCAGTAACAATTCGGACAGTGCGTTGTTTTAAAATCGTGCGGTGACATCGTTTTCTAATATATTAATATAATTTTGCACATTAAAATCTTCCTTCAATCTTTCTGCAAATCCCGATACCTCTTGAGCTCATCCACCCCCAAACGTTGTTGGCTGTTTTTTACATTTTGGGTATATTTCTCATTGAAACGAGTATTTGGGGCCTATACAATCTAATGCGTCGATTGAAACATGACTGAAATATCTTCTCGTCAGTAAAATAATTTTAGGCCAAAAATACATATACATACAACGAGAAACCAACTCTCTCCTTCTTTCTTGCCACAGTAAGGTAAGGCTTTATTGCTGCAGAATGATTCCGTAAGTTGAATGTGTGTTTTATAATATATAATCTGGCAGTTCTAATACAACCTGGGAAATGAGTTTCCCTTTTTGCCGTCACAGCGGATTGGAAGGGGGTTTCTCTTAAAAAATATATAAAACGATGGGTTTGGTACGATTTAATACATCTCCATTTTTTACCTTTTCTTGATTTTGTTAGGAAGCTTACCTTAAATTTACTATTTAAGCAAAAAAAAAAGGGTGGATGAAGCGTTTTTTTTATTAAAAAAAATCACAAAACGTTCCATAAATAACCAAGGAACTTCAGAAATTTCACTACTTTTCCAATGCAACACTGTCAATTATGAAGTTTTTGACAAAATACAGATTCTAAATTATATGCACTGTTGCCAAACTTACTTAGTTTTCTGCAAATATACAACAAATAGTATTCCTAAATTTAAACAAAACGGTTTAACGGGAGTTTTATTAACAAACCTGGTGCTAGCTTACCCCGATATGAATCACAGGTCCCTAAATCGCTATCGTCAATCACGGTACTTTAGAGTGCGCGCATATTTCAGATATGATTTTAGCATGTGATTTTATGGCTTTAATCATGGTTTTATCGACGAATCTGGGCTAATGGAACACATCCACCTAACAGTATATGTTTTGTTTAAAAAAATCCTTGTTTTAATATAGACTCCGAATTTTGTTGGTACACTACCGCGCGCTTTTTTACAGCGACCTTAACCAATCCTAACCCAACCTAATCCGCATTTTTATTAATTATAAGTCAAAAAATACTAAAATTATTAACTAAAATAAAACCAAATAAATGCCCAATTTCCCTTCCGACATAATATGAGTAGAACTGGCAGCCTACTTAATGTGAAACTAACCCTAAATATTTTTACTGGTGCTAACACGGTACAAAATTTTTTTCCACTCTGACTTGCACCAATCCATCTATATAAAAAAAATAATACTGTCACATCAAAGAATATAACAAAATTTATTTTTGCAACAGCGCTCACCGGCAGACTAAATGACATGCTTAAGTTTTCAAAATACACATATATTAACTTACAGCAACAGTCACATGCATAAAATGTAACGGAATTTCAAATAAAATGTGTTAAAAGTGCCGTAGTGCGACTAATTGTAATGCATCCACTAATAAAACTCAAAAAAGGTCAAAAATCGAGATATACTAAATCATACCAGAACCTAAAACGATAAGGCGTTCATCTTCCTTTTATGTGCTTCACTTACTATTCGTCTTACTAAGAAATTTATTTGGTCCCATTTCTCTTTTATATCCTGTACTGTACTTTTCTGCAACTCTGCGCCTTGACCAACCTTCTTCTAATAGTTTTCTTCTATTTTTGAGATAGCAGTAATAAATAATAACGTCGTTGATAAGTTTTTAACTTTGTCATTATATTAAGGTAACACGCAGGTGAAAAGTTACAAAAGTACAATTTACAATATGTAAATATAGTGCCCGGTTTTCATTTGCAGTCACTGTACAATTAGTGAAACTACAATTGAGGAGCTGACATCCAAAAACCGATAAATCCATTTTTATGATTTTGAGATAAACGACAAAAACTTCTAGGCGCCAATCCCCTAACAAATTTCAACTTCTAAGCTTTTGTATTTGTGTGTTTGAGATGTCAGATGAAAATGGGAAAGTTACGTTAAAAAATATTTAGTAATGTTTGTTTTTTAAAAGAAAAAAAATTGGATTTATCGGTTTTTGCATGAAAGTTGAAATTTGTTCTTTCTAACAACAGAAAAACAGCTGTATAGTTTGTCAAAACATATATTTTGCATAGAATATACTATAATAGAATATATAACAACTAAAAATAATATTCTTTTAAAAAAAATAAACAATTTATTCTAATTAGAGCTTTAAATTTACGCAAACGATTTTTTTAAAAACTAAACAAAAACGCACTGCTCTTCGTCCAGGCAATCACATACTTCATCTCCATTGTCCTCTTCGGCCGCTTCCCCTTGAGAAGGACCATTTAATAGGGTTTTATACCATTCTAACTTCTGGTTTTCCTCCCAGTTCTGTCCGAATTGTTGGACCATAAGCTGCCTTAATGATTTTTTCGTCTTTTCTGGTATCCCCCGATCCAAAGTTAATTCCGTAAAATATAAATCTAAATCTATTCTTCCCGGCTGGAGAAGTGTCTCGAATTTTTCCTGGCCACTAGTAAATTGATAGTATGGTAAACCACACATCCTAATATTCGTTCCGATTCCGAATCGTCTGAGAAATATCTTTTTCAAACTTGAAATTCCCTTAACTTTTTTTAATGTATCCAAAAAATTTTTTACCTCAAATAATCGCCAGTCGATGCCAAGCTCTTTTACTTCCCCAACTTTCTCGTATATAGTTTTATATTCTTGAGTAGAAATCAAAGTGGGATGCTTTCTGAGCAACTTCTCTAGTCGCCCGAAGCACCTGTCAGCCGGTAAAAATGAATGGCCTCGCACAGGGAAAATTAACTGAATTTCAGTTATGTGAAATGGAGCTTTGAATCTCAGCCAAAAATACAATGCATGGACAACGTGCGAATTTTTATTTTGTCCTGCACAACCATCGCAGAAAAGTCGTACAGTAGATATACCGTCATACGTCAGAGAGTCCAAAAAATTTAACAGTGCCGACGCAACCTCGTTAGACCCCCTTCCTGCCACATTTTCAGTCCAGGTATAAAATATCGGATTTCTAGAATCTCCTCCAACACAGCAAAAGCAGTAAAGACTTATCTGGTGGGCATAGAAGGCATCATTAATATTAGTCCTAGGCAAGGGTTGAACCTGCTGGAGATCAAAACAAAAAGTAGCAGTATTTGGGGGCTTTTCTTTCAAAAGATCGTAGAAAGCATTCGCCCTTTTCGTGTGCACTGTTAATTCTGTTCTTAATTCGTTCTTCTTTTTTTCAGTACCTGCGTCTTTGATCATAGATTTCAGTCGGGTACATTGAGCGCAAACATCAGAGGCTGGACTAGAAAATCCTATGTTAAATTCATTCACAAAAATTCTGCGGAACATGCTGAATGCAACTCTGTTCTCCTGAGGACTTTGACGCTGGTAAATTCCATGCAATTTTTTTATATTGAGTTCAGCAGGCATATAAATTCTACAAGACTTAGCCCTATTATAGTGGCTTTCTTTCGCAGGCAAAGAATTCAGAAAGTTTCTTACGCTTTGTTTTTTACCTGTCGATTTTTGCGAGATTCGATCGCCTCCTCTCTTTTCTTTAGGTATGTCGCCGGTGGAAAGTGTTTTGGCAACGGTGTTAACACGGTCTTTTTTAATATTAAGAACTTTAATAAAAAAATCTTGACATACTCGAATCTTCTGTCTTGAGAGCCGTTTGGGTAAATAATAATACACAGAAAAATCACGTTTTCGGGGCCTCTGCTTCAAAGGCCTCTGGCGTTCAGTGGGTACAACAGCTAAGAAGTGTGATAATCTTACACTTTGGTCAATATAGTCACTGCTTTCATAAAACTTTTGCCGTATTGATCGTATGTCATGTAAAGCGAGACGACTGCAGCAATAGGCAGGACCATCATGAGTGCATGCCCTTACAAATTTTTTGAGCTCTGGGTCTTTGTCTACGTATCTGAAAAAAAAAGACTCTTGATAACCTTAGCATGACTGGCTTGAAAAAATAAAATTTAAAAAATATAAAAAAAACTCATGCACGCCTCGAGCATTAAAAAATTAATCAAATTTTTAAAAAGTTCTGTGTTTGTGCAATTTTTTTGTTAAATATTTTATTTTATACTTTTTAGTATCATTTTTAGGCACCCTGTGTAATAAATTTACAATTATTGGACACCATAATATTGTATTTTTATAGGATTTGCCTACATATACCAAATCTCAGCCAATTCCGATAACTGAGACTGTTTTGTACCTCTTAGCTTTATTTTTTACTCACCCTGTATAAGATATTCACGAATGGACACAGTAATATTTTATTAACAAATTTGGGCTATTTAATATTTTTTACACACCAAGTATAACATTTGAAAACATATTATTATATTTTCATCAGGTTTCTATAGGTATACCAAATTTCATTCAAATCCGATAACGGCGACTAGTTCAAAAATTACTTGAAAAATTTGATCCTCAGATACATACTATCTAACGAACATACTAGTGAAGATTTAAATAAAGTCTTTTATAAATGACCCAATAAAGCAACTAAATTTCTCTAATTTCCTTGTAAACGGTTTGTAATGATGATATACTTAGATGTAGATAGAAAATCTTTAAAAACGATTGATTGATCGATCAATGAAAATGTTAGGTTAAGTGGACTAAAACAAAAATAATACTATTTACTATTTGGCTTACCTCCCATCCTTTGACCTTTGCTTTTTCGTCTTATTAATTTGCTTTTTACGTGTACCCTGATTTATATCTTGGACAATACTCGCATTTCCATCCATTCTAATTCACAATAAAAATAAAACCAAAACACCACTTTTTAACGGTTTTAATAATCTAATATCTGCTTTCTGCAATACTACTTTTACCTCCACAATAATTTTAGGTGGTATCCCTCCATCTCTGCAACACTCTCAGAACTTTCATAAACTGTAAAAACTATTTCCTATTTTATCTAAAATAATTTCTTATTTATTTCAGCTACTCGCTCCCAGATGGCGAAAAAAATATTTAAAGGGTTTTGCTTAGATTTTGGATTTATCGGGCTTTGCTTGAAAGGCCCTACTTTGCACCTCATTTTCGGTGTGATTTAACGGGATATGTTTGGTTTTCAGTATACCATTCGATAGAATAGGCCGAAAATATCCAAGTTCCACGTCTAACTCAAAAATGACAAAAATGGATTTATCGGTTTTTGGATGTCAGCTCCTCAATTAGAATAGGAAACTCCATTGCCACTCTCATTGGCAGCTGTAAGAGAATTTATTTTGGTAAAATTTGTACCAGGGCAGTGAGCAACAGTATCTGCCGAAGTTTTAGACAATATCAAATCTTCAATGTCCTTTTTCTTTTGTACCGAGTCCTCTATATAACCTCCTGGCCTTCCATCCACCGTGTCTCTTAATTGTAGTAAGATTAGCACCAGAGTCCGCCAACAAACTAGATGAGGAACAATGTCCAGTATAAACATGAAAATCAAGCAAATTTAGAAATTTTAGCGATTTTGGCAGTCACTTTATCAAAACTGTTGATTTCAACTGGGGTCCTGGCACATTTATTACAAAACTACACTACCAAAGTCTATGTACTTTTTATAATAGTTCATAAGGTATGTTGAACATTAGTTTTTGTGTCTGGAATATGAACAATTAGTGAAGTTCCCAAATCATACATGTTATTTAATGTCAAATTGCACAGCTCTTCACGACAAAAGTCTCCAAATACACCGAAATCTGGGGAAACTTTTTGCATTCATCCAGGGCTTCTGCGAGAAATTTGTCGATTTGTTCCCTTATCAATACTTTCAACTTTTTTGGTCGATATCCTTCAACCCTTGTTTTAAACAAGCTTGTAATATCTGCTTATTTCCTGATTATTTTTGTTCATCGTCGCCTTTGACATAGAGTTATTTGACCAAAGCGGTGGCGAATTCCATATTTTGCTTATCTTCGAAGTATGCAAGAAGCACTGGCCTCCTCGACACTAACATTTTTGTGATCACACCATTTCAAGAAACGATCGTTTGTAAACCCGTACTGTTGCTTTGACTTTTTTAGTAGTTTCTTGGATTTGCGCCGGGAGAAATTCATTTTCTTGATAACTATCTATCGAGCAAGAATTAGTGATTAACTTATTTGATGTTACTTGCCAAGAAAGACAAATTAGATTTAAATATGGTAATTCTGAGGATACTTAACAGTTTATTAACGTACAAATATCATTTGGGCTTTCAAGGGTGTTTTTAAAAAAATAGTATATGATATATTTGCTAAAAGTGATTTTATTTTGTTCGAAGAGATTTCAGAAGGTCACTTTTAGCACTTATATCATAAATGACTATTTTCTCCTCATCTACCCACCCTTTTTTGTCATTTCAAGGTTAACGTTCGTGGATGAATTTTCATTTCTTTTTGTTGGTTTAAAATAGATTTTCTCTTTCAAAAATCAGCCAGTTTCGTCAAATTTATTTTTTGAGTAAAATTGATTTTCATTTTATACAATTAAAAATTTTGAAACTTTTAATAAAATGTTTTGGATTTTTTTTTAACATTACGACAAATATGGGCTGGCACTGAAAAAAAATTAACTTTAAATAAATTATCTATTGGGCTTGAAAATAATTTTCATATCTCAATAAGTAAATATTTTTTATTATTATAATTTTGTATTTTTTACATTTATTGGAATATTCTCTAATTACAAAACCCTTATGCCCTTAACTACAGTTAGAATATGAGGCCAAGGAATATTTTTTTTTCAACTTCAGAGACCCAAACTTCCACTATAACGGCAATTTATGACAACGATGTTCAAGAAGAAAATGATTTAAGAGTCGTAAGTTTTTCAATAAAGGCGAAAGCTCAGAATAAATCTTTTTATAAAAGTCACGCCGGACATTTATAGGATTATCTTAGTTATCTCAGGATTATTCAGCTGATTCAGGTGCGCTGTATAAAACTTATTCCTACTTTATATAATACTCATTTCATAAACAGTAACCCCAAATTGTCATTGAGCCAAATATTTGTCATTTCACAGCAACGAAATATATCTGTATTAAGTGTTAAGTTTTTTGAGGTTGATGATATATAACAATATTCCTTATAGCAAAAATACAAACACATTCTGCAACTAGAATGTTTAATTTTGTATAATCACGTATTTCAGCTATTTTACCTGCCATTTACAGTTGATTAGGTATAGCCTTATAGGATTTTCAGATTACCATACCGTATTCGTATAATATAAAAGGTTACTGCTACCCGCTGGTTTTCGTATTTCGTGTATGTCATTTATCGTCATTTACAATTCGTTTTCCTAGGTGACGCGTTGTTGTTGGGTGCTTTATTTGTTCTTTCTCGTTTCGTATGCTACGGAAATCACATCTCCCCTTTATTGAATATTTTATTTAAATTTGTTTTTAGTGGAAATGTGTTACTTTCAAAATATTTAGATCATTTAGTCATTTAGGTTAAGTGAAATCTTCTTTTTTTAGAATATTTTTTATTTATTTATTCTGCATTATTTCGTTTTAGGTATTTGCTTTAGATGTAGAATAGAACAAGAAAAAGAAATATTAACCGAATTATTATCCGATTATCGGAATTATTAATACCTGGATAATCTAGTTTTAAAAATAATACGGTTTTGCTCAACACTAAAAAACATTCAGGGGTTCTGCACTCATGCTTTTTGAAAATGGCGGGAAACGCAAAAGACGCTACACACTCTGGCAGACCAAAAAGCGCAACAACTAGTGATAGGCAATGCCTATTTGGTTATATAGTACAAGAATAAAAAGCACAAAACAATAAATAATAAATTAATTTAAACAGCGATGAAAACCGAATAAGATGTTTAAAATGCTGTCCTTTACTTCCTGACAGTAGGCCAAATACTATGGAAAATCATTCAGAGGGATATCAACTTCCTCCATTCTCCTGCATTCTCTTTATAGCCTTAGCTTTAAAGAATCAAGATCATTTGGCTTAGTTTTGAAAACTACATTCTTAAGTAGCTACTCAATTGTACTCCTACGTCTAATCCATATTCCAAAAAACACCACATCCAGATATTGGTGAAAGTTTTGAGCATAATGAGGCGGGGCACGATCCTGTTGAAACTAAATTTCATCATCTGACGCTTGATTATCACTTGAAAAAACCGTTTATTCAATACGACCGGTAAAAAAGTGGCAACAGCTATTTAGGATAATTTGGAAATAGTTTTGGCAACAACTGAGACGTTTCTAAAAAGACTTAAATATATTTCTCCATTTTTCTTCTGTGAAGAAGGGACCAATTATTTTTTGACCTACTATGCCGGCCCAAACATTTATTTTTTGGGGGTATTGGGTATGACTTTCGCGTATCCAATGAGGATTTTGCTGGGCCCAATAGGGACAAGCGTGCCTATTAATTTTCTCTTAAAAAAAATGTTGATTCGTCAAACTATTTCGTGAACTAAATTTGGATTGGTGATGCAGCGCTCTATCAAGGTCTCGCAAATTTCCAATCGCATATCGTAGTCACCATCTTCAGAGAGTTCTTGCAGCAAAGTTATCTTGTATGAGTGAAATTTTTCGTGTTCTGGTAGATAGGTGGGGATTTTCCTCTAAACTAAGTAAAACATCTAGAGCGTTATCACCATCTGCTGCGCTTTTTGGTCTGCCAGAGTGTGCAGCATCCTTTAGGTTTCCAGTTTCACGAAATTTTGTTAGACCTTTACTTACAGTAAATCTAGCTAATGGATTTTTATTAAGATATTTGAAATAAAAAATTTTGCTCTGTTTGTATTCTGTTCCCATAACCTAGTGTCACTAAAATTTCAAGTCTTTAGGTTTCAGTTAAAACAAAGGTTAAATGATCCCGCTGTGTAAATCAATGTAAATCAGACTGGCATTGTCAGGTAATACATATCAGGTAGGCTTTCGTGTACAGGTATTTTATTAGGTGATACATTTAAATATCGATTTAAACCATTTTTTCAAAACTTGCTTCCAACGAAAAGTATCGAGAATTCTAAGAAGATTTCGAAATTTAAAACATAAAATTTCTCATCAATTACAGAAAGACGATAAACTTGGCAATATTGTAAATTGTATACACAATTTCATTAAAATCAGGTGAGCGATAACTGAGATAGTTTAGTTACACACTCTATATTCACACATATAATATCCAAGCAAATTATCAAATTCAAATGACAATATCACAATACCTATCCAGCGGTGACAGCGTACAATACAATGTTCTATGGAATTATTCTCTGATCAAATTGTGCCTAAGTAAGGGATGCACAGGAATATTAAAACTGGTCATAGCGAGCAATTCTAGACATAGTATACCACCATTTACGTAAAACAAAACCAGTTCGTCTTCTACGAGCCTCAAGGGTTTGTCAATTCATGTGATGTAAAATTCTGTAAAGTTCTTGTCTAATCAAGGCGTGAAATTTTTGTGTAATTGTGTAAAATTCTTGTGTAATCAATTTCAACTACAATATTTAATTTGAAACCACCGTCTCTTAAAAATGTGTTTTGTACTCTCTAAATTTGTTTTGTGATTATTGTTATAAGGTGCTCAGAAAACAGAACTATATTCAAGCTCAGGCTAACATAGGCTAAATATACTATTTTTATAGCTTAAAAATTAAAAAAATTAGGGATTTTTTAGACACAGCCTAACCTTTTAGATGTATTTACTATAGTAGTGTTTATATGCTCTACTAGCGACAATCGTTCTTTTAATATGACGCCCAAATTTTTTACTTGGGTTACGCTTTAATTATTGGTCTCTAATATATTTAGAAAGATACCTGTTTTTACTTTAATAAAAAACTTCTCACCGAACACATATTATTGTTAAGGTTTAGCTTATTCGCGTTGCACTACTGCCATAGTGTGTTTATTCTTCTTTGCTGCTTGATACACAGCGGAATATTTCTAATACATCCGCGAGCATAAAGCATTTGCTATTAATGAAGCACCTCACTATGTCATTGATAAACATTTGGAACAATAATGTTGAACAGTGACCACCCTGTGGCACTGTGTTCAACAACTGGCAAGAATAACATTAGATCTGTAGCAACCCACTTTCAACCACTGCACTCTATTTTTGAGAAAGGCCTCCAATCATGCAAGAATGTTTGTGTTTTAAAAAGCAAAAAGATATGTGGATATATATGGAAAATAAAATATGTAACACAAAAAAATTAAAAAATTATCTTTTTCGCATCCTCATTTTGTGGTCGACGCATGCCTCAGTAGCGTAGCAAGGGAGGTTCTGTGGGTTCCGTAGAACCACGATCCGCGTCCCTAAGGGCCCGAAAGACTTTGTAACATTGAACCTATCCAAAATAGACCAAACCAAATCCCAAATACTTTAAAGATATAAATAGTATAACTGATTTGATCAACAAATAATCAAATTATTCTTTTTAATTAATTTAAATTAATATTTAATTTTTTTAACAATACCAATTGGCTCTGCCGAAAGGTCGTTTTCAAAATGTATACATTTTTCAAAGTTAATAAACACTTATTTACTAAACAACATAAGACAAAGAAGTTTTCATCCTTATCGATGTTATCTAAACAATTAATATAATTTCAGTATGGGCATTACTTGTCATTTTTTTTTCATAAACTTAATAAAACAAATTCGGCAATTAATAAAAAATTGAACAATATTTTGTAAAGTATCTATATTTTAGAGCGTCCCGAGAGCGTGAACTTTGCTGCGTGAAGATAGACTAATGTGATACCTGAAAGCAACTCAGACGACGCAACAGCAATCAATAAGTCTGACTTTTAGGAGAAAATGTCAGCATTGATTTTTTTTTAAGACCACTAAATAAAAATACTAAACCAGTGGCGGATTGCCAGGGGTTGCGGGTGAAGCGCCGCTTCACCTACATTTTCTAGTCAATTTACTTAAAAATAAAAATATGAAGTATTTTATAAGCTACATTTCTGTTATAAAAATGTAGTATGTTTTATATAAATTGACATTATTTACTTAATTATACCATTATTTTCTATCAAAACTAGTGCGTTATAAGTATACTCAAAAAATAATAATGACTTAAAAACGTAGCGCGCGCTGAACACCTTTTCATAAGAACGACGCGTTGAGCAAAAACAGTCAGCAGTAACAAATTCCGCTTCAGCCTCCCCCGCATGCCGGCTTTCACGCTTAGATTTGTTTAGGTCAGTTGTTATGGCAACGCAATGGCGAATATCCGTAGCCAAATAGAGATGGGAGCAGAATAAAACCGCTGCTGCAGACTGCAGGCGCTTGATATAGATTTAAAATAAATGAGTGCGTTCGGATCATCAAAGGCGGAAGCAGTGTTGCATCGATCGAATCAAATCGAAATTAGCTTTAAGATATAGGTACATAACTGCTTTTTAAGAACAAAAAAAATATATTTAAAATCTTATAAATTTATATTACCTGCGACGCTGTGCACCTAGCTGCGCTGCGCTTCACCTGTTCTTAAATTCACGAGCCGCCACTGAACTAAACGCGTGAAATTTCTTGGTATATATCTAGATGCGAAATTAGCACGTGAGGAACATATTACTTAATTTATATTACCTAACATATTACTTAATTTAAAAAAAAATATATAAAAACAGATTTATGATTTTAAACCTTAAAAACTATGTAACTCATGGTTTACAGATTAACTATATATTCTGTATTGAGGAAACTCCCCAGAAGCTAGAATTTTCGTTCCTGTTTGTTGTTCTATTTTTCCATAAATCTGTGTATGCTTTTACTTATATAATTATTTATATATTTTTATTATATAATGGGACACCAATTAATAAATAAATACATACATAAATAAACATAGTAATTCTTGCACAAAGAAAATATGTGAGAGTGGTTGCAGGGCTGAAATACGCAGAGGAGTGCTTCAAAGGCAGGTTTGTCTATATTGCTTTCAATCTTTAACCAAAGACAGAAAATTTTTTCAATAGAAGATCCATCCAATGTAAAACGAAATGAATCGCATTGTATTATATTCTGTTGGGATCCATTGAAAGATTTCCGCATAACGCAACGCTCGGGGCGCAACGCTGTTGGCCACGCACATATTTTTTTGGATTTAACTAGACCCAAGTAACTAAAAAATATCTATTAAAGAATTTGGTTGGCTCGCAAAAAAAATCTAATACCTATTAAAAAATGTCTTGCAAAAAAAATCTGAATTATTTGTTACAAAATTTTAATTTATAGGCAGTTACAATATATTCTTGGTTTAACAAAAGCAATTAAATAGCATATTTTTGTCAATTTTAAGTTTTTCTAAATCTCATTTTAAATCTAAAGTTTTTTAAATCTCATTTTGCCCTGTTTACCCTGCCTTTTAAAAGCAGCCTCTGGGGCGTATCTCGTAGTATTCCAGCAGTAGTCGGCTAATATTTCACAGTATCCTAGTGGAACCTCTCACCGTACTCGTCACTTACAGCACCACAATTTTCCGGAAAGTTTTCCAGGAAAAAAATTTTCAACCACCTATTACACCCTAGGTTTTGGTAACACAAAAGAAGTTTGGGCAATCAGGTCTTTATAGTTTTCTGCTTTTATGTTTCCCATAAAAATTGTTTGCAACCATTTTAAAGGCATTCCAAGCATTCTTTGCCTTGTCTTCAAATATGGAATCGAATTGTGCATCTTCGAAAAGTTTCCTAATATGGGGCACAAATATTCTAGGCAACTTTTCTTTTAAATAACTGAAAGCACGACCAACTAATGGCGCTCTGGTTATATTTTTCTTTCCTGGCTCAAAAATCGCCTGTTGTGACAACTTTTAAATAGTATTTCGTATAACTGAACTTCAAGCAAAATCGCCACAACTTTTAAATAGTCACCAATTAGCCATTTATATCTTTCCTATCGTATGGAGTACAGAAACAATTTCAAATTGCTATACGTTTCTTTCATGTGAACTGTATGATCAATTGGAATGTAAGGCAACTTGTTTCTATTAAGGAGTAGCACAGCCTTGAGACTTACTTTTGAGCAATCAATGTAAAGTCTTCAGTCTTTTGGGTCATAGTCCAGATTTAAAGCTGCTATTAATATTTTAATTCTATATGTCCATACAAGCTACCAAACTGTTTTCCGTGTTAAAAAATGGTGTTTAGTTTCGATACACAAAAACTTTTACTTCATCTTGACGTAAATTCTATTGTTGCAATCGAGAGGCCACTAGTTCTGCTTTTTTCTTGGGTAGTTCTAAATTTATTATTATGTCACTTAAGTCACTTTGACAAATTTTGTGAGGCTTTTTAATGGGAAGCTCACAGACAAAATCAGAGTCTTGCGAGGTTGATGGGTTGATTTCCGGTATACACCGTTTAAATCCATTTGTTCATTATCAGCATCAAGGGTATATTCCTGAGGCGGATTAGATACAGGCAATTCGTCACTATGAGGCATCGGGCGTATGGCGGATTATAAATTTGAATACTGTATCGCAGATCTTTTCTTCTACGAAAAGCCTTTTTTGATGGTCAAACAAAAGTAACAGTCAGTAACGAGGTCTTTCGGTTCTCGCCAGATCATAGGAACAGCGAAGAGCATCTTACGCTTTTTTCCACTTAGCCAGCCGTGAATGTTGGACGCACATTTATACGGCAATTACGGGAAACCCAATTTTTATCCTGGTCTCCAACTTTGCAGCCAAAATACAAGTGGTAAGCCTTTTTTATTGAAGGGCTAAGAGTATGTTTTTGTTTCACAAAAGTCACTTTACCACTTATATAACAAAAATGATACTCGCGATGTGTTGCTCAAAACTCTCTAATTTCTCAAATACGAACAGTTCTCAATCAACTTAACAACGTATAACGCCCTAAATTGAGTCCGCGATCGGCTGGTTACATCCGTTTATTGGCTGGTTAAATTCGTTTATGGATAAACATAATTTTTCTATTGTATTTCTAAATCAACTGACAAATGAGGTCTGTCAATATAGCTATTTTTAAAGCATATACAATTAAATAATAAATAAATAAAAACCTTGCTAACGGTTCGCAGAATATGGTACCTTATGATTGGCAATACGTCACGTGACCCAATTACAATTAAATTCTCGTGAGAATTCGCTTTTAAAACATGAAACTCGTATATTGTGTATTAATTTGCGTTGTTTCAATCTTTTTTGTTTCATTCATTATTTTATTTTTTTTACGGGCTTTGTATAATATATCTGAATATAAAACTTTTCATTTTAGTTTAAATTATGTATAGTTTCAGTTTGTGATATTTATTCACATTTGTATTAATATTTAATAACCACTGCCATACTTCAATTTTGACTTTAATAATGATTTTATTGACTAACCTGGTAATATTCAACACCCGGTACGGATCCATCTAGCGGTAGCGATTGTTGATATGAGTAACAGTCCTAGATTTATAAGGCACTATTATGGTTTTAATGACAACTCTATTGATAACCTGGTGGTAACCCGGGGCGGATCCACCTAATGTATCAAATATTGAATATAGAGGTTTTTTTTTGTTTAAAGATCCACTCAATTTTTCTCTAACATCCTCCTAGAGACAAATTATAAATACAGCATTGGTCAGTTTGTTTATAATAACACAAATAAAAACACATTTTTATCGTAAAATTTTTGACTTTTTAGATTTGAATAGTTGGCGCTGCATTAATTCATTGACATTTTTAGGTTATGTTACGAATATGTATAAATAAAAACCCTGCATTTATTTCTTAATTATTTAACTTTGCACGAAGTTTTTAATGTAAAAACTAATTAACTCAAATAGTTTACATTAATCAAACAATGTTGGAATATTAATTACTACTAGGTCGTTATAGGAATCAGGCACTTTGTCTAAAAACTAGGATGAAAATAGTGAAAAGTGATATTGGATAACATAGCGAAACATCGCCGAAGGAATTTACTTTCGGATTCGTGATCAGTGGCCGAAATCTGCCAGTGTACCACAAATCATCAAAATCGGCGATACTAAGTTTAAAAAATCGGCAAATTTCTTTACCCGGAACTTCCCTCATTATGATTTTTTCCATTTGTTAGAAATAGTGAAGTGTGACCCAATTTAGTTCAGTACATAGTCATAGTCTTTTCATATTTGTTTGTTCCATCATATTGAATTCCTACCAATATTTTACCATTTTCTTTCTACCTATGCCACATTTGACTTTTGGGCATAATAAAATAAATTTAATAAGTAGTTTTTACATTGACACATACCGCCATTTTGCTACGTCATATTGAATTCTCACCTAGTTTATCTCATTTTCACATCTAATTTTTCTGCAAAATCAATTGACAAGATTTTTTTTACATTAGTTTTTTAAATATTTTATTTGGCCTGCATTTTGTTTTGCCACCTTAAATTGAAACCCATATATCAGTCTTTACCTACTCCGCTGGTCCGCAGATACTTCCCAGATATTAAGTTTCTAACTGGTTTTCGTTATCTATCCTCTTGTTGTTATGTTAAATTGGTGGATTATTTGGGGTAAGGATCCAGTAAAAAAAACCAAAAGCCTTTTTTAAAATGTCTACGTTTTATAACTTTATAGTTGCATTCTCAGGGCACAGATTTAATATCCTACATGAAACCCATACTATCAGTCTTTACCTACTACGTTAGTCTGCAGATATTTCCTAACCCCAAATAATTTACCACTCTAACAACAAGAAGATCGTTAGAGAAAACCATTTAGAAAAAATATGTGGGAAGTATATGGGTTTTAGTGCAGGATATAAAATCTATGTATGTGTCTTGAGAATGCAACAATAAAGTTTCGAAACGTCGACAATTTAAAAAAAAGGCTTGTTTTTATTACGGGATCCTAACCCCAAATAAAAACCATTCTAACATAACCACAAGAGGATCGTTAACGAAAACCATGGAAACATAATATCTGGGAAATATCTGCGGATGAACGAAGTAAATAAAGACTGATAATGTGGGGTTCATCCAAGATATAGAAACTATATGTGTCCTGTGGATGCAACAATAAAGTTGTGAAACGTCGACTACTTAAAAATAGACATTTGTTTTTTTACTGGACCCTAACCACAAATAATAGACTACTGTAATATAACAACAAGAGGTTTGTTAACGAAAACCATTTAGAAACTTAATATCTAGGAAATATCTGCGGATCTACGAAGTAGGTAAAGAGTAATAATATGGGTTTCCTACAGGATATAGGTTCTATATATGAGTCCTGAGGATGCACAAATTAAGTTCCGAAACGTCGAAAATAAAAAAAAAAGACTTGCTTTTTTTTCTGGATCTTAACCCCCAATAATACACCACTCTAACAAAAATGTTTTAACATTGTGCAGCCATATTGGATATTTACCAAAAAATTACCAAGTCATTCTCATATGACTCTTAATTTTTGACCAAAATTTGAGGTCAATTGGGTAAGTAGTCTTTAAGCTATGCCGAGAACTGACGGACCGACGGAGTTGATAAAACAATATTTTTTGGCATTTAGCGACGTTAAAACGTAAAGATGCGTAAAAGTGACAGAGTGACTTTTTTCACGTTTAAAAACATTTTATTTTGCCGCCATTTTGTTCGACCATCCTGAATTAGTACCACGATTTTACTAGTTGATCCCTGGACCATAATTAGTTATGGCACACAATTTGAAATCAGACCATTAAGCAGTTTTTTTCAGGCTGATTTTTTACATATTTTATTAAGCTGCCATTTTGTTCCGCCACCTTGGATTCGTACCAAAATGTAATCAGTTGATTCCAATTTAATACTTGATGTTTTTGCAAAATTTGAGATAAATTGGATGAGTAGTTTTGTAATAATATTTTTTTTAATATTTCACTAAGCCGCCATTTTGTTTCGCCGTATTTGATTTTTATCAAAATCCTACCAGGCCATCCCCATAGGACCTTTAATTTTTGACCAAAATTTGAAGTCAATCGGGTAAGTAGTCTTTAAGATATGCCGCGAACTGACAGACGGACAGACAGACAGAAAGACCGACAGATGGACCGAAGGAGTTAATAAAACATATATTTTGGCATCTAGCGAAGCTAAAACGTAAAGATGTGTGAAAATGAGGGGGTAACTTTTTCACGATTACAAACATTTTATTTGGCCGCCATTTTGTTCGGCCATCTTGAATTAGTACCACTATTTTACTACTTGATCCCTATACCACAATTAGTTATGGTACACAATTTGAAATCAAACCATTAAGCAGTTTTTTCAGGCTGAAATTTTAAATATCTTATTAAGCCGCCACTTTGTTCCGCCATCTTGGATTCGTACCAAAATATTATCACTTGATTCCAACATAATACTTGATGTTTTTGCAAAATTTAAGGTAAATTGGATGAGTAGTTTTTTAATAATAATTTTTTTAACATTTCACAAAACCGCCATTTTGTTCCGCCATATTGGATTTTTACCAAAATGTTATCAAGTCATCCTCATATGACCCTTAATTTTTGACCAAAATTTCAAGTCAATGGGGTAAGTAGTTTTTTAGCTACGCCGCGAACAGACAGACAGACGGACGGACAGAGACAGACCGAAGGAAGTGAGAAAATATATTTTTCAAGATCTGAAAAAATCTCGGAAAGTGATTTTTTCACGATTACAATACTTCTCTTTTACGAGAGAAGTAAAAAAGTATAAGGTGTTTATGTTCGTTGGTGTAAGTAAATAATTTCTTTTATTAATAAATAATCAAGCAAATATACATAGTTTGGAGTTCATGGTTCAAGATATTTTATTTAGACGTTATTTAATATATGATATTAAAAGTAACTGACAAAGACGGATTATTTCATTAAAAGGTGAACTTGCCGTTAACTTTAGCGACATACATCTTGCCATTATTTTTGATTAATACGTTTACTTAGGCGTGTTCCTTACCTAATCTCCCACGTGCTTGAACTATTATCCGCAAATTATTTCTCGGTGACGAATTATAACGAATTCGTTACATCGAAAAAAATTCCGGTAATATTTCAAGCTCTAGGGAGATTACTTTCTCGTGTCATTTACGTCGAACATTTTAAATTTACTATAAATCCTTGTAAAATAAAAATAGAAAAGAAACGTTTTTATATAAGTTCTTCAAAAGTAGCTTAGAATGAAAGACGAAAAGAGTAAAAAAAAACGGTTTCTTTCATCAGGAACATTTCCTTTTTTTAGGAATAGTGAAGTACGACACTATTTATTTTCATATATAGTCATAAATACATACAGGGGTTTTTAATGGGCCACCGATTAAAAACCATGGCCATAAAAATGAAGGATGTAATTTTTGCCTCATTTTTGGACTACAAGTTCATATAATTATGACTCCGCAAGGTCTTCTACAAAGCTTCTAGATTTATATAGATAAACTATTCAAATTTGACACACAGTATTCTACAAAAATCTACAATCTTTTCCTAGGTCACCACCTTTTTTATCTCTCCATTGAAATTTTTACTGTGATGGCACTGGCCATGTTTACAGCACATTAAAATGTCTTATTCTGTTCTGTAATTTTTTGATCTCTTAGTTTTTTTCGATATTTTGTATCGTTTAAAAAATATGTAGCAAAACGTCCATTCATGCTATCTAATTTTAATGTTATAATGCATCATTTTTCTCGTGTTGCGTATGCCTGATCATTAATTACTATACAATTTGCTAAATAAGTTCTAAACGGTACAAAATATCGAAATATTCTAAGAAACCAAAAAGTTACAGAACAGAGTGGGCAATGAACGTAATTTTTCTGTATAAATGTCCTGGAATTTAAGAGTGTAAATGAACAATTCAAAAGTCAAAATCGCGGCCAACACCGTGAACGAATATTGGCATTTGTGCATACGAATTCAACAGAAAATGAGCAGGATTAGTTTTAGCTAATATTCTAAAATTCTAAACGGTGGTACCAAAATGCGGATACATTTTGGCAACTGTACAGATTCGCCAGAAAATTGTATTTTTAGGTTTGAGAAATATAAATAATAAATATAATTGTATTATTTTAAAAAATTGCACTCCCTGGCTTTTCACCCTGTACAATAGATTTCTTACCACAAGCAAGATTTTTCCTTAAATCGATTAAATAAAATTTGAAACAGATCTCTGAGAACCACATCTTATATATCCCTTGTCGTTACAAAAATATTCACATTGGAAAATCCACTAAAAATTCTGAATATACATTTCATCTGTGTAGGAGTTTATTTGATGTTATTGAGAACACATCGTTTGTTACAAGAATATATTTTTCTATAAATAAAATTTTACTTACTTGATTTTCTCGCCGTGTTCGAAGTTTTACATGGATAAAGAGCATTAATTGGCATCATCGACGGCTACGAAAAACAATTACCCTATAAGTTCCTCTTTAGTTAACATCCATATATAAGCAGCACGTTTTCCATCAAGAGCACTATACAGCTGTTACGAAAATTTCATCTCCTGAAGTAACGTTCATGAATTTCCTAAAAGGCCAATTTATTTTTTCGCTTAATTTAATTCTTAATACGTAAACGTAACTCTTCCATCAAATCCTAGTAAACTGCCTGTCAGTTCTTTATATGCAAATACGCAGATACATGTTTTTTTCTTTAACAAACACTTTTTTCGATTTTAAGTGACCAACTGAAGGTGATTTTTGATTAGATCTTGTATTAAAACTATATATATATATATATATATATATATATATATATATATATATATATATACAAGAAAACAAGTAAATTTGTTGGGGTATCGGTCCTAATGAGGGCTGGGATTTGAATTGTTTTTAGCTACGCCAAGCTTTTAATTTATGCCACCTTCTTCAAGGACACCATATGAAAAGAAGAAATGCACATTATTTATAAGAGAAAAATTTGTACTAACTGCTGTCCAACTAAATTCGATAATTTCTTGGGAAAAACAAGCACACTTTACGTTCTGATTTACTGTAACATACTGGCTGAAATTCTTGTTTCCGATGCTATAATTATGTATTGAAACTCGGGCAAATACATTTTTATTTATTTTTTTTGCCAACGAAAAAAAAACCTAGCTTTCAATGAGATTTATTAATTTTAGATCACATACATTTTAATAAGTTTTTTAATATTAATTTTTCTATTATTCATATGTTATTAATAACAGCTTAGCAATAGAAAATATGGATATATTTAAGTCTTAATTAGGCTGAAAAACAAATTATAACATTCCTGACAGGGTTAAAAAAACTAAATAAAAATTTATTTGCCGTATATATAGCATCGAAAACTAGAATTTCAGCCAGTATGTTAGAACTTAAAATGTGCTTGCTTTTTACAAGAAGTTATCGCAATTTTGATGCATAGTAGCTAGTACAACTGTTTCTCTTATAAATAATGCACCTGAAAGCTAAAAAACATTTCCTCTTTTCATCTTGAAGCCCTGAAGGAGGTAGCAAAAATTACCGAAAGCTTGGCTAAAAAGTAAATATAAAATTATTTTGTTGTCAAGACTACCCTCCTTTTTATCTACATATATATATATATATATATATATATATATATATATATATATATATAAATTTGAAATTTCCAAAACGTGCTCGTATGAAAGTGATCACACGTTTTTAATTAAAAATACCCTTCCGATAAATAGTGATGGAAGCCAAGAAACTTAAAACGAAAACATCAAAAAGCTCATTAGCTATAAAAGCGTATTTGCAAAATACTACACGACAAAACGTTTTAGCAGTTAAATGCTGTTTACATTGTTTACGTTACGCGTGTGCAATTATACAAATCAGGACTTTAAACCAAAACCCTGCATCAAAGTCAAATAGTTTGTATGTTGGTGTAAATATTCGTATTTAATTACAGTTACAATTTATTTCAATAATAAAACCTTTACTTGCTTTCAATAAAATAATGCAGAGAAACAAATATTACAATTATACAAACTGAAATAAGATAAAAGCTGAAGTGGCAGCACATAGGTACTTATGACACTATGTTACGCCAAGGAAATTTGAATCTTCACTAAAAATTTGTTTGGTACTGTAATACTTTATTATTTAACGTGAAGGTAATGATATTACTTAGTCAGATTTCAAAAAAGAGATCAAGAATTCTGATACAGGTCCAAACCCACATAGAATTAAAAAAAGTTCATGCCTTTTGTATAGTAGTAATGCCTTTATTAATCTTTTGTCTCTAATATATAAGGAAAAAAGAGAACAATAGGGTTAAGTTGCAAAATATATACCAGACGCCCGGATACGTGCTTAAAAAGAGGAGATATCCGGTAAACAGAGGACGTTTTTACCACCTCACATTTCTTCTTTTTTCCGATTTCGACAGTTTTCTGTAGGGTCCGACGGCATGCATAACTTAAATTGTTCCTTAAGGTCATTGTCGGAGTACGACAGCGCGGACGCATTAACTTTAACGCTATATTATTCATGTATTATAGCTTAAACGATGATGCTTTCGACCTATCTCGCTCCGACGCCTAACCTGGTGCTAACCCGGTACCGATGCACATAGTGCCTACGTTCTGCCGCATTCCGGTAGTTAGCAGACTATCTGCTAACATGTTACTAATCAACCGATTTAACAAAATATTCATAATAAATAGTACCAAAAACTGCTACGTTGATAAAATTTGCCAAACTTCAATTTTAAATATTCTTTCCAATGACAATGGTTGCCAACATAAAACAGAAAATCAAGAAAATTTTCTTTTTAAAATTTAGTAATAATTTTGAGTAATATAACGTTATAAATTGGAAAGTATGTGTAATTTTGATATCTTGATTGTGCGTTCAATATTTTTCCTATAGCAATTACTGAAGGAATCAGAAAAAAAGGTGAAAAAGTGTGTGTATAAGATTGTGAAACTTGGTGGCGCATATCTCGAAAACAAACCGTCGCTGAAAAAAATTTCAGAGCCCAAAAATCTGCTAGTGTACCAAAAATCGTTCAAATCAATAATTACCTAAAAAATCTTTTAGAGAGAATATGAAATCGATAACAATACCAAAATATCAATTTTTAAACATGGCATACTCAATATTTTTGATAAAGTCAATTTCTCGAAATAGGCGGAAGGGTTCCTGTAAGAAAAGAAAATGACAGAAAGTACCAGTAAGTAAACAAAAACACTTGTTTACAATTTCCATTTAATTTATTTTACCAAAGAGTACAATTGTTTCGCCCACACTGGGGCTTCATCAGGTAAGTTCTCTTCGATATTAGAAAGTACTAGTTTTATTCTTAAAAAGTATCTCATATTTATTATTCACGAAAATATTCATATTGTTTCGTTATCTTCTGCATTAAAAAATAATCACTATACCATTGTATTGTAATTGGTCAAAGAGAGCATGAGTAATGAATTTAAATTAATGTGATTGTTTATAGTACATGAGTAATAAGTACTTTATAAGTATATTTAAACGTCCAAAAACATGTCGATAACTTAGGCACTATTTATAAGTCCTAGAAAAAAAGCTTTATTCTGTAAAACTGTTTTTATTAAATTAAAAACATTCCTACACTTACTATCAACCAACAACAGTCTTTCAAGTCGCGGAATTAAAAAACCATATATGAGTTAGAAATAAAAAACTAATCTATTATATTTGTATTATTTTAGGTTTTATGTTCAAGATCTTTTTCGTGACAAATAATTATAGTTATTTTCTATTACCTATTTTTGGTAGGTATATGTAAATATACAATAAAAGTAAAATAATGCAAAGAGCATATCTTCTCTATATTACGAACATTATCTCACTAACCTCTGTTAAATAAAACTCGGGTAGTTTCGCAACTAAAACAATATTTTCACCTAGAAGAAATAATTGGCACTTTTCAAACACATACATAATTTTTGATAGGTATTTGATTTGCCGAATAATCCAAATGTTTTCGGAACATAAAATAGAGTTAAAGTAAAATCGAAGAAAGTTTAAGCTATTTTACCCTAAATTGCATCTTATTTGGGATTTGCTACGATTCAAATACAATTGATTTTTACTAAACCATTTCAAAGAGCTCACCTGAACCTGTTGAATACTACAATTGCCTAACACCATCAATGATATTACTCACAAAATCAAGACAAACATTTTCCCAAAATAAAACATTATTTCATTTACACTTCTCAATAATTTGATTCTATAATTTCGAAAATTTTTGAGATGATACGCAATATAGAGTGGTCAGAGCTCATCCAAAATACTGCGCCAAGAGGAGGGAAACATTTTTGGATTTATGTATGTCTGTTCCTTTGGCTGTAGCTTAGACGACCTGATATTTTGGTGTACGAGTAAAAGATCTGCCTGTAGCCGGCGAGTGTTTTTAGTTACGTTTTCGGAAAAATAAATAAAAACTGCGACAGTGGTGCATCATGACCTAAGTACAACACTGTAAGCCCGCTATTTGGAACTCTGGGGTGCTTCGACTGCAACCCGTATATATATATATGGTACAGAGAGAAATAAGTAAAAATATGCATGTATGCGTCTTTGTCAGTATTAGTAGTGTAGAGCAAATCTGAGAAATGCACTTTACTAAATGGTACTAAATTAAGGCAGGCGGAATCTGAAAAATTAAATTAAAAAGACGATCAACACTAAAATAAGAAAACAGCTATTAAGTTAAGTAAATGATAAACCTAATATCTGCAAATGGGTTTTTGTTAACCTCACATTAGATAAAATGATATTTTTCAGACTAAATGGCACTCGTAACTGTAATATACATAAATGTATTATGATTTTTATGGCACTAAATTACTATGAGCCATATTTCTAGATGTTTTTACAATTCTGAAGCCTCTCAAGGCGTATTTAATGATAAAAATCTAATTTCTTATTCTTTACACATTCATCTAATTTTTCTATACTCTCTCTGATTTGTACCTTTAGTTCAAAAATAAATTGTACTTATTTAATTTACTTCTATGAAATAGCCAGTAAGTTCCAAAGAATTAAGAATTGTATGTACTGCATACAATCCTTTATTATTATTTTTTATCAATAAGCAAACTACGAAGGCCGTGATTGCTTTAAGTGAAGAGAGGGACCGTTTATTCATGCGGTATTTAAAGACTTAGATATTGGTAGAAGAGGCAAAGGCCTTTGTTGGAAATACATTCCATAATCAGGACCTTGTGGGAATAAAGGAGCGAATATAGTGAGAGGTACATGGTCTTTGGAGTTGGACGGTTAATGTATGCATGTAGGTCGATGATTGTATCTCTCTGATGGGAATGACGAAAAGAGGCATGATGGATGATAATTAAACAGAACATAATCCTTGGTACACACCTCGGTGGCTCAGTGGTAAGAGAGCTGGCTTCCACCCGGAAGGCGGGGGTTCGAGACTTGGCATAGCCGGCACTTTTTAAAATAAAGAGTGCTCGATATGCCTGGTCCGGTACCTTCTCGAGGTGCCTTTGGTCGTTGGGATAATAAATTAACGACTCTGTTCGTAGACTTGGGGTCGACTGCGAACAGTAACAAGGCCTCTTACTCAACACATACACTACACGACACAACTGCGTAGAAGGCAACGGGAAACCACTACGTAGAACACATTCCCTAGTATAATGGTCTAATGTAGTGCATTCAAGAAACCATATACATCTTGATGTAAGATAGGTTTCAAGGCACTTACTGACCATCGCCAACGCCCGAATATGGGTACGGCACTTGAAGAAAAAGGATAATCCTTGGTGGTACCTGTAAAACAGAGACAGATTGACCACAAATTTGAATGCTCTAGTGTTGCAAACCTTCTTTTTCAGGCGAATAGCTCTTCTTTGGACAGAGTCAAGGATGTTAAGGGCTGAAGGAAGGGCTGCTTCTCATATATGCGAACACTACTCAAAGCTGAGTCTGATTTATGAAGTTTAAAGTATGGCTACCAACATTTAATTATTCATTAGAATGGTATGTGTATTGGAAGATAATTTGTAAGATAGTGTGATTGTGTGTCAGTGGCGTTCAACTGGACAAGGATCTTTGCTCCTCTCAACGGGACAATCCAAGTATAAAGTTTTGGAGAAAGACCATAGGCAGGAAATTTGTTAGGCAGTGCGTCATGCCAGACTTGATTAATTACTTTGGAGCCGGAAGCCTTATTGTTTAAAGTTTATACCTTTCAAAGTAATTTGAAAGATTAGTATGGCTATACTTCTCCACTGGGAGCAGGGATATGGGTCTATAGTTAGAGAGAATAGCTGCCCTCGTCATAGGATACTTGGAATTACCTAGTAGGAACAGAAACCAGTTCACAGCACTTTTTTGGGACTATGACCGGAATATCATCAAGGCTTCTAATATTAAGTGTTTTGAGAATACCCTAAAGGTAATTTCTTACATATTGTAAGGCAAAATTGGTATAGTATATCTAAAGTCAATTGAGACAAAATAAAAACCAAATATCCGTCAACAGTCGGCGATTTCTTTGTGAAGCATGGGCGGCGTGGTAGAAATTTAAACTTACTTTTGTAGACCGATTAACTGAATAAAATTAAATTTATTTGATATACGTGGTGTAGTAAATTACGCGTACACCAGATTCTGGGCTGTCTCAATTTACTTTAGATACACTTTACTGATGCACGGGGGAAGTAAAGAGGAGGGATTTAAGAAAATTTTGCGGCGAATTGTTTTGCAAAAATTTGACTTTTTCTTTAGACATGGAGATCATTTCATTTCTAGAAGTTAAGAGTGGAAAAGAACTTTTGCAGAAGTTTTGATTAATAAAGTTCTTGGTAAGCAACCAAAAGGACTTGCTACCAATTTGGCAAAAAAGAACTTTAGTTTCATGCAAATATTGAAGGCATTGTTGGAGTTCTGTTATTCCGCACATAGTCATTTGCTAACACTTATATACTGTCTTTTCAAAAATTTGGATTCGTCCTAAATCATTTCTACTTACATTACTACCCACTTAATATTGATCATAATTTAAAATAAATTAGTTTTTACAGTTTAAGACCATCATTTTGTTCCGTCACGTTCGTACCAGTTTATCACTATATTAAACTAAAGATTTGTGCAAAATTTGAGGTGTATGGAATAATACGTTGATTTTTTAAACATTTTATTTGACCCTCATTTGGTTCTACCATCTTGAATTCCTACTAATCAATTTTATTACTTAATTATCAGTCTAATAAGCACTTTTTTCAGGCTGATTTAAAAAAAAATTAATTAGACCTCTCATCCCTATATGACCTTTAATTATTAACCAAAGTTTGAAGTAAATCGGGAAAATAGTTTTTAGCTATGCTGCGACCAACCAGACAGATCGACAGACCGACGGAATCGAAAAAACATGTTTTTCTGCATCTAGGAACCCAGAAGTTGATTTTTTTCACGATTACATTCTTTTACGAGAGATAAACAGGAGAAAAATAAATTATTGATAATTGGCAATAATTTAGCCGTTCTGAACACTGTAATAAATGTGTATCTTTTGGAACCGGTACGACCTTAGAGTACGAAGAAAAATAGAGAAATAAAAAAAACTGCCAAGATTACCTCACAGTATAAGATCGATCGTACTACGATGCCAAACCTAGCCAGGAACTCCAATATTTATACCAATTTATATTACGTGAATATTTCAAACTTGATGCAATAAAATTTTCGTAGAAAAAATAGTGATGTTTTTCTAGTATTAGTTTCTAAGCAGAACAAAGAAAGTACTTTTATTGCAAAATAGTAAAATACCCAAAGCCTTAGATCAGATTACACCAGTAACAAGAGTTTTAGTTAGATATGGTAATCCCGATCGACAACTTAGATTAGTATTAGACCATCCCACTATGGTATTAGACCATCCTACTTTAGTTGACAAGGGATCCTTATAGTAGAAAAGTATAATACTCTACATAAAAAATTGTTACAGGGTCACGTAACCGGCGTGGCTTAAAAACCAATAGCGGGCAGTGGAACTACAATAAACTTTAACATTAAAGAAATTAATTTGCTGAAAAATATTTTAACTCAGAAATTAATTCAGTTAAAAATGTCATTAGGTACCAAGCTTTTTTAGCTTCACTACTGCATGTGTTTTAATGTATTAATGTGTAATTGTTGATACGGTTCAAAACTTCTAATTATACATTGCCTTACTTCAAGAAGCAGCGTTTTAAAGATGCGGTGGCATTAGAAGAACATTAATTTTTTAAAAATTTAATAAATAAGTTTTATTTACTTTATATTGAACATTGCTAAATTAGGAGCTTTAGTTGACCTAACTATGGTGTAAACAGCTAGATTTCCTTTTCAAGGGGACTTGTTATGTCTAATGGAAGATACCTTGATTACCTATTTTGGGTCACAGGTCGTATTGACCCATCCGGTTCGGTATAATAGAAGGTTTATTTCGTCCGGGGTCAAGTGAGAATCCTCAAAAGCAAAATGATACAAGAAAGACTCTGAGGCGATTTTTTTGACGATTCAATAGTTTTTCCTATCAGAGAATTAAATTAATCATAGAATATATCTATACTATATTAAAATAGTCAAAGGGCATCACACGTTCAAAAAAACGTACTGCGACTTCGAAATTCACTAGATTTTGGATGAAATCTGGGGAAATAATAAAGTTTCAGATGATTTCGGACCTTTTTTTAATATTTACTTGAGTTGGGCCAATTTTTTTATATAAGTGTTGTGAGTTAAAGGAATTTAAATGGTGATTCTTTGGGTAATTAAAAGTAAAAATGTGTTCGTAAACATGGTCTAAACTGACTAGAATTTAAGATTTGGGATATTGAAAATTAAAAAAATCTTTTAATTTTTAAATTTAGCAATGAACATGGAATAACAATATGACTGAAAATAATTGGCTATTTTATTTTTATCTTATAGCGCTCTCTTTTTTTTTTCTACTTTCCTCGCAAGGGGAAAGTATTCTAGTGGCAAAAAAACATGTTTTCTCAGTTCCGTCGGTTAGTCAGTATGTCTGTCCGCGACAAAGCTCAAGAACTGCTTGTCCTATTTATTTCAATTTTTGGTTAAAAATTAAAGGTCATATGATGATGACGTATTATCATTTTGGTAAAAAGCCAATACGGCAGAAGAAAATGGCGGCCTATTAAAATGTTAAAAAATTATTACTAACAAACTGCTTATCTATTTTATCCAAATTTTGCAGAAAAATTAAGTGTGCCATGACCATCAACTGATAAGTTATACTACAAATCTAAAATGGCGGACTAATAAAATGTTATAAAAGTCAATGCAGAAAACTACTACATCGATTATGTTCACATTTTGCTCAAAAATCAAATATTATATAGGGATGAACTGTTAAAAACGTTGAGACAAATTCAAAATGGGGGAATAAAACGGGGTATCGGATTGATTGCTGACATCCCCATTTCGAATATTTATTACTAAAAATGTATGAATTGCTCACTTAATATCCATTTTTAATCAAATCTGTATAAATATTAAAATTCGTTCGCAATCTAGGCATTCTTACTCTCATTTTTTAAATATTTACTAAAAATATATGATATGTATTCTCAAATACTCCTAGATGCCTACTCTCTTTGAGCTAAATCTATACGAATGTTAAAATTCCGCCGCCATGTTGGTATTACAATCTTGAATTTTTAAAATGTTGACAAAAATTCACGATGCAGTCTTAAATACCCCTAAATGCCGAATTTTAATCAAATCTGCAAAAATTTTAAAATTAGTCTGCTATGGTGGTGCCGTCATTTTCAATTCTCAAATATTGACTAAAATTTCATAACTTTTTTTTTTCATTTTGCTTTTTGTTGTGCATTCTTAAACAATCCCCACAAATTTTAAAATCATCCGTCCGACCTGTTGTCATTGTCATTTTGACCCCGCTATTTTGAAGCTTTAAATGCTGACACTCTTAAATTTTCCTAGGCACGGTCTTATTGGCGCTGCTGTTTGGATTTCTAAACGTTGACTAAAAAAATTCGGATTTTTTATATCCGAAAGTGTATGCATATCAAATTTGAAAATAATCGGTATTGGAAGTGCTGAAAAATCTATTACAAGATTTAAACCAGACATACAAACATACAATTAGATGAATAGGAAGCAAATAAAAGCGCGTTAAAAGCATTGATTTTAGTTCAAAACTCTAACACCCGTATTCACTAAAGAGGTTTAAATTTAGACACGGTTTAACTTGACAGTTACATGTTTAAGATGACATTTTTAACAACTGAACAAATAATTTTTCTAAATGTCACAATTACAAAATGACTAACATAATATATAAATAACTAATTTCCTTCCATCCAACTTAATGGTTTTGATTTTAGATAGTGAAGTAGTGAACGATTATTTCTTTGAAATTTGTAAAAATACCTATATGCCTCATTAAGGATTAGACAAGAATCCTTCCTTTTGTTAACGTTAATGAAGTATGGCCCATTTCTTAATTTTTGTACATCAAATATTTTAACAGGTCGTCATTTTGTTTCGTCATATTGAATTCATACCAATATTTTATCAGTTTTTTTTTATCAGACGTAATTTTCGTGGAAAATTAAATAAAATTAAAGTTAATCGAGTAAGTGGATTTTTTAGCTACACCGTAACAGACCGACTGACCGACCGACAGTAATGGAAAAAACATGAAGATCTGTAAAACCCCGGAACGATGATGTTTTCACGACTAATGATATTTCCTTATGCGGGAAGTGAAAACTCGCGCCGTCACTGGCATTCGTCACGACTTGGACATGGCCCATCCCCACTTCTTGTTTTATTGTAAACATTGGTCGATACAATATGAAAAATAGGGGAACCATGTTGGCGCATAACTCTACTTTAATTCTTACTCTAAGGGTACGACTTTTCGCATCTTTAACTTCCTAAATACCTCTACATATTAAGTGGTTATAAAACTCTTTCAGTTTATTTGCTTGTATGTTGTAACTATAAACAGGAATTTCATGTTTCAATGATAACGATCGTATCATTAATAAAATTTATCACCATACAATTTAGTACTTATTTTCAATAACTCCTGCTGAACTAACAAACTCGAATTATTGAGTAAATAAATAAAAACTTTAAATCTGAAATTAGTTCCCGTACACCCGCAGTAAGCATGTTCCTTCATAACAAACTTTTTGATTTTAGTTTATTCGTGGCAATAGAAAAAACAGGTCTATATTTTAGTTTTCTTATTAATTAAAAATGTGAAATTCAACGGTCCTAGTTATTTTTAAATACTGTAGGATGAGGACTAATAAAGCAAAGGCCTGGTTTTTTAAGTTTTATGTGTCATATTATATTTATATATATATATATATATATATATATATATATATATATATGATTTTTTTACCAATTTGTGGACAAGTATACTGACATTATACTGAGTACCATAATGGACGTTACTGTTCTAAATAACTTAGATATGGGCAGCGATCATAGACCTATTAGAGCAGAAGTGCGAATCAATACTAAACTAGAACAGAACAAACTACTTTGCACAGAGCGATATCCCACACTGGACCAAATAAAACCACACAAAACAAAATATCAATCCGAACTAACCATAAATACTTTACTGGAGATGGGAATCGACGAGCTAGAAAATAAAATACAGAGGGACATCTAAAACAGTAACTAGAAAAATATGTGCAAACAAAACGCATAAATAGGGTAAATTGGCACAAAATACAAAAGATTTGAAAGAAGAGAAGAAAGCCATACAAAACCTCTAAAGAATACAAGAACTTAAATAAAACGATAAGGAGGGAAGTGAGATAAGACATTAGGAAGTACAATACGGAACAGATAAATACGGTGATCGAAAACAACAAAAACATGAAAATACTGAAATCTATCAATAGTATTGGCAAAGTAAGGATACATCAAATAAAGAATAAATAAAACCCGCTAATAACCGATAGGGACGAAATAAAAAAATCAATCGAAACTTACTACGAGAACCTATACTTCCCGAAAACATGTAAATGTTTAATGTCTTAAATGTTGGTTCCGAATATATCCCAGAAATCTCAACTAGCAAAATCGAGCATTCATTGTCCCAAATGAAGAACAGCCGAGCATCGGAATAAGACTGAATCACCAAAGAAATGATTCAATTAGGTGGCGCGACCACCCTCAAATCTATAAAAATTCTTGTAAACAAATGTGTAGAATTTAACAGAATACCTGAAAACTGGCAAAATGCGAAAGTTATTCTACTTTATAAAAAAAGGTGACAAACTCAACGTTCAGAACTACCACCCAATAAGTCAACCCACAAATTACTCACACAAATAATTACGAACAGACTTACTAACTTACCAGTCTCCAGAACAGCCTGCCTTCGAACAGTATTCAGTACAGTCGAACAAATACAGAACATTAGAATATTAATTGAGAAATGTAAAGAATATAATATACTACTACACCTTGCTTTTGTCGATTATAGTAAGACGTTTGACTCAGTTGAATTATGGACCATATTTAAAGTAATGGACAATGCAAGGATAGATACAGGAATCTCCTGAAAAACATATATAATAAGGCAACATTGCAAATAAACATTGAGGAAGATATACCAACCCGAAGAATAGCGAGGTGTAACACAAGGCGATACAATATCGCCAAAACGATTTACCTTTGCCTTGGAGGACTTGTTTGAGACACTAAATTGGGAAGATAGAGGTATTAGCATCGACGGTGGGCAACTGTCTCACCTTCGTTTCGCGGACGATAGAGCGATAATAAGTGAAGATCTAACAGAGCTAAAAGAGATGCTTGTCGATCTAAAACTCGCATCAGAAAGAATTGGGCTCTGTATGAATATGGACAAGACCAAAATATTGTCACACGCCAACGATCAAATTGAAATTAAAGGTAAAACCATCGAAAAGGTACACGAGAACATATATGTGGGACATCTAATTAAACTGGGTAAAGAAAATCAGCAAGCGGAGGTCACTAGAAGAGTTAGATTGACTTGGGCTGCAGTAGGGCGCCTAAAAACCACCCTAAAAAAATCAACACTTACCTATCAACTTGAAGACCAAAGTTTTTAATGCATGCATTCTACCTATAATGACATATGGGATGGAAACAACAACCAACCTACCGTCAGAGCTGCTAACTAACTAAACTGCGCACCACCCAGAGAGCAATCAAAAGATTTATGCTCGGTATAACCCTCAGAGACCGATTACGTAAAGAGGAAATAAGACAAAAAAATAAAAGTGAATGACGTGATAGAACGTATCGCTAATCTAAAATGGAGTTGGGCGGGACATGTTGCCAGTGAGCATGACACAAGATGGACCAAACATAAAGCACAATGGGGACCTAGACAACATAAACGGAAGATGGACGTCCGCAAAGGAGATGATTAGACAATATAAAAGAAAGTGTAGGGAGAAACTGGCACCAGATTGAAATGGAACTTACCGAATGGCGACGCCAAGGAGAGGCCCATGTCCAGGAGTGGACTGTGAAAAGCTGTTAAAGAAGAAAAAGAAGAAGAATTGTAATGCTAAAGACAAACCGAAAGCTTTTTGCAACGTAAACATGTATTTAAAATTTTTACGAAAATTATTTTGAGAAATTCTATATCACAAGACGTAAACTAATCTGCCTACGATAGTTTTTGGCACACATTAATAAAAATAATTGTTTAGGCAATTTAACTCTTTTAATTTCCATAAATATATTAATTCATCGTAGCATCTAAAATTATCAGAGGGACAGCAATATACAATTTTTTATACTATTTTTCAATTTATGTATATTTACATATTTTTTAAGTTGCGAAAAACCAAAAAAATTCTTTAACAAATTTACGTGCTTTGGCTAATTAGAAAATAAATTAACGCATTTTACCGGAAAGTGCCTTATTGTCACGTAATCTGTAGCATACAAGCTGGCATTTTCATGCTGAATGTAATATGTCGCGCTCCGGAAATATTTCATCGAGAAACCCTATTAAGATAGGGAGGATCTTTTGCAAGCAGAGTTGCCTCAGGATTTCTAGGTGGATCCCGCAGAATTCGTACTTCTGAAAATATGGAAAGGATTAGGCAATCAGTTTAGCGAAGTACATCATGTTTTGCCATCGTCAGGCACGCGAGTCAGAGGTTTTCGTATAATTTGTTACTGTTATCATGGAAATATCGACATACGAATTAAATACGAAGTAGGCTGTAATTTACATACAGAGATTAGGCAATGACTAAAGGCGGAGTGACACGACTGGTATACTTGACAGATAATCGTCACTTCTGAACAGTTGTCATGTCTTGTGCATGGTCTACTTGTACAAAATATTCGACATTTCTTTATTTGCCATCGGTTGTCGGTAAATATAACACAAGTCAAAGGGTGATGTGTAAATGCGTTTAAATATTTGTCAAATACATAAATATTGTGCACCTTGGATACTTGCCAAATGCTCATTTATTTGTATATTAGTCAAATACGCCAGTCGTTTGAGTCCGTCTTAACAGATCCGAGAACTGTGAAATGAGTCAAAAATCGATAGGTACCGATCCATATACGACGCGAAATGATAAGTGGCCTTGGCCTAGGAAGATAATAAAATGTACAGAGATATTTGAGATATCTGAGATATATATATATTGACGCATTAAACACATTTTTGAGAAAAACTGATTTTTTTCAAATAAAAACTTAGTCGTTTGGTTGGAAAACTGGTTACGGCGGAAAAGTACAGAAAAAGATACTCAAAATGGCGGATTTAGGAAGGATTTTGCAATATGTACAGGGGTTGCTGTTTTTTTCCTTAACTTTTAAACTGCTTAAATTTTTTAAATACGGTTTTAGAAGTTCGATGTAACTTTTAGGAGAGTAATTTATTTTAAAAAAATATTGTAACAGCTCTTTTCACAATTCCACGTAACTTTTAGAGGCATCATTTATAGTTTTTTTTGACATTTGTCAGAAAAAAAATTTCCTGTAATTTCATTTTCAAATACGGTAGGTACGTTTTATTGAAGTAATTAAAAAAAATTGACCAATTATTTTCCCCATAGCTTCTGAACTTCTTAAAATTTTTAGATACGGGTTTCACAGTTTCTTGTAACTTTTAATGTCGTAATTTATTTTAGAGAAATATTTTTGCAGCTTTCTAAAAAAACGTCTATTATTCCTAACTTTTAAATAGCTATTTTTTTAGATTTTTACAGATAAATATATACCATGTATATCCGTAACCGGATGTATCGGATTAGCGGTCGTTTGTTAATCAAAAATCGCCATCAAGGTTATGATAATAGCAAAATAGAATTGAAAACAAGTGTGTACCCAGAGTACGCAGGGACGCATGGACAACCTGACATATTACTTGTTATTTATATGTGTATTACATATTCCGTATGTTTCAGTTTAAAATTATTTATGAGATTGTCTCTGCTGAAATACTGCTAAGAATATAAGCTTGAACGTTGAATAATATCATTGATTGATGAATCAACGATAATATATTTTCGATCCATGAAAAATTATTAAGAATTTGGAGAATCTTAATTGTATTTTCATATTATTTGCTTTTGTGCAAAAACATATTATATTTGTTGTAAAAATTGGTATTACAGTTTCAGTTATATCAATAAAAAAAGCTATAGTGACTAATTTTTAGTTCTTACATTAAGTGGGAAAATAGTCTACGAATTCCAAAAAAAATATATTCTGTAAGAATTGTCATAGTCTTTATTTTGCCAAGCCAATATCAAATGATAAAGTGAATATAAAAATAGACAGTTAAGCAGTGTCTCTAGATTACATAACTAGTCTGTATGAAAAAAATGTTAACGTCTTGCAGAAATTGATATATGAAATTTACAAGTAGTTCGCACTTAGGGTAAAGCACGTTTCAGCTTGATATATATGTATACTCAGAAATTAAGAGTATTTTGTATCAGGAATTTGTTTGCTCTAAACTTTGAGTAGAGCTTATTGTGCTACTTTTACTTATCGAACTAGGAATATGGTCCTTAAGAATTTTGGACCTAGGGCAGAAGCTAAGGATAAATAACTAACTAATATATTTTTTAATCCCAAATCATACCATCGTTATCTGTTAAAATTTAGTGTTTTTAAATAAATCACGCAAGCAGGAATTTTTTTTGGAAACGATCTACTTTACATTAAAAATGAAATAAAAATAATTAAGCCTCTTATTTTCTATAATTTCGTCAAAATATTTGTTTTATTTAACCTTAATTGATTTTAATCTTGTATGGAAATATTTTTTGTAATGATTTCAAATGACAGATGCCTATGGACTACACTACAACATTATTCTAAAACGTTCCCCAGGATCGTTTTCTGTCAAAAACACAACCTACATTTTTATTTAGATAAAAGCAGGGCCCCGTAATCAGAGGGGCTCCACGCTCAGTCTAGTTGTGTACAAGAGTGATTTTTCAAACAATACATCACATTTCATTCGCTTTTATTTAAATTTCCTTTAGTCCTGAAAGCAAAGCTATTTTTTAGGCCGAACATCGGGAATTAGGATGCAGAATATTTTTTGTTGCGTTGTATATTTTATTGGATTAATCAAAGTGTACATTATAAGATCCTTCGCAAATTAAAAAAACCATGCAAACATTAATTTTTTGCCAATATTTCTAAAATGTAGTATTTGTGAAAAATATAAAGTGAGAATATCATGTACCGGGTGTACAAGTACGAAAAACTTTAATGGTAACTCTTCTAGATTTCAAGTTATCGCCGGCCTCCCTTCTTAGTTAGTGCGGATGAATTTTTTAACATTTAATTTTTGTAAAAACTTTTTATTAAAAATTAGACGTTTTAAACTTTCTAATGATGTTAAATGTGAAGCGATATCATAATTTCCGCCATTTTGATTTGGTGTTGATCATGAAATTTTCTACAAATCTTACTTTCCTCCTAAAAGGGAATGCCGAAAAACATGTTTTCTCAATTCCGTCGGGCTGTCTGTTAGCGGCATAGCTAAAAAATTACTTACCCGATTGACTTCAAATTTAGGTAAAAAATTAAGGGTCATATAGGGATGACATGGTAACATTTTGGTAAAAATCCAATATGACAAAACAAAACGGCGGTCTAGACTATGTAATGGAATATACTATTCAAAATACATATTTGAACTTCTTGGGTTAAATTAAGGAACTTTAACTACTCAGTTCTCTAAGAATCAGAAAATGTTTGATAACGTAATGTGCCAAGCAACTCTCCATCGTCTTCTCTATAGTTGTCAAAAACTTTTAGGTAAAGCTCGTCTTCCAGAGCCAAAAGCCATACCTGGCTTGATGCATTACCATCCGCAGACCTTGGAAATCTTTTAGACCATTCCACTTTTCACATTTCGGTATCATTATAGGTTGGTCAACGTGTATATGAAAAATACACGGGCATTTGCGCAAACATTATTGAAAATATGGACTTAGCTGCAATAAAAGTGCCAGGCGTTTGTTTAGACACAGGTTGATTAATGGTATTATCAGAAGAGCACAAACTTCATCTGTTCCTGAGTCTTTTGGTTTTTGCAGAAATAATGGAAAATGATCAGATGGAATGTCTTTAATTTCTTGGAACTTGGAAAAGCTTTTGCTTGGGACGCAACCTGCAGATATACTCTGGCTGACTCTTATATAGGATAAACATCATCCAGGCCGTTATGGCCGCATATCTAGCGAAATCACAAAAAGAGCAAAATAGGAATAGTTAGAAGACCGATTTTCATTAATTCCAATTGCCATTTTAAGACTTTCGGTCCTTGGAAGATTAAAACAAATGAAAACATTTAATTTTTGAAATCAGCAAAAAATATATGGGTGATTCAAAACTAAGCGTTATAAGACAAAAAGTTCCTATTAACATGGGTTCGGAAATGATTCCTAGAGGAACTACGCATATCTGTAGGGGGCTCCCTAAAAACGATTTTTTCGCCATATTTTTGAAACCGTTCATAGCTAAATTTCGAAAATCGGTGTGCTGTACAAAAGATTTTTAACAATGTTATCGGAGGGGTCACATACCGGGCAGGTTAAGGGTGACAACAACCCTATTGTTTACCCTTTATTTTACTTAAAAATTATTAAATTTCAGACTTTTCTACGTAAAACAGGCAATCTTAGTTTAATCGGTAGAGCGTACCGTTTAAGAAAAAATTGAATCTAAAAATTATCTGATTCTCCTATGTTTATTCATTAAAATTCAGCATCTAACATTTAATGCTCCGTACTTCCCTACCATAAATAGAACACACTTTTTTATTGTCATTTTACTAACAATTACAGTGGCACGTTTTCTAATAGTCGATAATTCCCGCCCACGTATTTGAGCTAAACTGTTGCTGATGTCCTCTCTGTAATATTCTATTTCTAGTAAATAAAATTCTCTTTTTAAAATATGCAACGGCAACTCGTTATTCTTGAAGCCAATCACAAAACTGTACATGCAGACGGAAATCTCGTTCTTCCAATGCCTGAACCCATTGAATATGGTATGGGTGAAGCAACATCTCGCACAAAATTCTCCATACAGTTGATTAAGAGGAGCCCTCTTCGTTTGCAATAATGCGCGTACTTTAAGACGGATCTTCTTGGATACGATCTAGCACTATCTATGCTAGTGTTCTAGTATTCTAGTATTCCTTGGTTCCTCAACAACTTCTTGCCTATGAAAACTTCCTAAGAAAAAACGTTAGTATAGATTATTACGCGACACAATTCTACTTAATTTTTCAAACTAAGCTGTTTCCCTTAAGTATGATACACTCTTGCAAAAACAGTACCCTGGGGTACTCGCCGATTCAGCTTGTTCTTGATAGGTAAACTTCATTTTCGTTTTCTTCGACTTCGACAGCTATCTACATAATTTTATACTTATGGGTGATTAATACTAATTCAACAAAGCCTTATTATTGATAAATTGTAAAACACTATAACGTACACTCTCACTGTGTCAAAGTTAACCACATGTTTGTCAGTCAAAACATTTCTGAACGCATTGTCGTGTCCATGGTAATAAAAAAGTGTGTTCTATTTATGGTAGATTAGGACGGGATATTTAAATGCTGAATTTTAGTGAATAAACATAAGAGAATCAGATAATTTTTAGAGTATCTTTTTTAAAGTAGAAAAGTCTAAAATTAATGTTTTCCAATTAAAATCGCAATAAAATAAAGGGTTGTTTTCAGCCTTAACCTTCCCGGCATGTGATGCTTCTGATAAAATTCATTCAGAATATGATTCATCTTCAAATGTTTATACAGCAAAAAAATCCAACTATAAACGGTTTCAAAAATATGGCAAAAAAATCGCTTTTAGGGTGCCCTCTACAGATGAGCGTAGTTCCTCTAGGAAGCATTTCCGACCCATTTTTTACGATTTAAGACACCTTTAATGCCCCCCCCCCCTAATTTTTTAGTAGGGTACTGGTAATTTTTGTGGGTCCTTATTTCGATCTTTTGCACCGCTTAGAAGATATTTTGCACAATATCCATTCATTGTATAATTAATTTTAAAGTTAAAAAATTTACCTTTTTCACGATTTTTGGCAAATTTTGTTAGGCATTAACAGGAGATCCCGACAAGGGCTGCACTTTGGCTCGCCTAGGCCAATTGTATTATTTTCCCAGTATACAACTGAACAGAAAATTTTAAATATGAAAAATGGTTAAATTGTAATGTTAATGAGACTTTCTTTTAAATTAGCCATGTATGAATGGATACTTTGCGAAACAACTTCTAAACGGTGGAAAATATCGTAAAAATCTGAGAGACCAAATAGTTACAGAACAGAATAAGGAATTCGACTTAGATGTAAAAATGACAAGTGTCGAAGAAAAATGTTTAAAAGGGATCGCAACAAAAAAATAACTCTTTGTAGATTTTCCTGAAACGAATTTAGCCGTTTTTTTGATTTAACTATATTTTATATTAATCTCTTAATTAACATTTAAACATCCAGTATTTCAAAAACAAAGCATTTTACGATCTCTGCTCATACGTGACGTGAATTAAATTGGACCTTTTTTATTTCTGATTACGATCTGGGAAAGAAACGGCTTAGTCCTGTCATTTTTGCCTGTTATTTAGGTATGTAATTCATGAGGAAAATCCCATTTTGTTTGAAAAAAGGAATTTAGGAATTAAACAAAATATCGAGTACGTAACCAGAAATTCAGTCCGGGGGAGGGGGGAGGAGAGGTTTAAATGTCAAACACTGTTGGGTTAAACTCGTCAAAAAATTACGAGCTTTTTTTCAATTGTTGCTAGGCCTTCTGCAAGTGCAACAATATATTGCAAAACAGTTGCAAAAGAGTAGTTTTCTGCCAATATCTCCTAAAATATTATAGACAGAGCAAAATTGTGAAAATGTGAAATATTAATGTGAGGATAACCAGAGGAAAAATGACGCTAAATATTTTTTCTCCTGACATTAAAAGCGGCTTTTTAATGATGGTTGACAGGCTCAAAAAGTGTATTTTTACTGTCTAGGCAGTAAAAGTGCTGTCTACTGCTTGTAAGTAGTACAAACTATCGTTGCTATATGCAATGTTCGTTCAGGTAACAATGTAAATCAAAATGACATGAAAATTGACAGTCTCAATACGTAAAGACAAATTGATTATTAGATAGAGATAAAAAATATAATTTTGCCTTTTCTCGAAACTTTTAATGTCATTGAGAGAAAAAAATTATGTTTCACACGGCTGAAAACCAGATTTAATGCTTTGGCTAGTTGTCTAGCCTCATCTACGCCTTGAATATAAAACGCCAGCTGCGGTATTAAATCTTGCGCCTTTCTGCTTAGTGAAACAAAAAACTATTCCTAAATACGATAGTTTATTTTCTTCCATTGACACTTCTGTAGAGGCAAAGATCTGAACATTGCGAATACGTTCGTGGATCAAATTTATGAAAATTTCACCCAAATTTATAATTTCTAATTTTAAAATAAATTTGAAACGAGAAGTCTGTGTCTACAACACGTGATAATTAGTCAGTTTTATGTATTAGTTAATTGCTTTTTATCTGCAAATGCCAAACTTTCCAAAATATGAAAAACAATTATTGATTTTGTTGCCTACTATGTTTACGTTTTAAAGATTTAATCGTATTTTTAGAAATAAATGTTTAGTGATTTTGTTCGTATGGTTTTATCTTCCATAGAGAGTCTGGAACCATATTTGTTATCTTACTGTTTAGTACTTTCTCGAAATTCCCGAAAATAGATTTAGCTAGATATTTAGTATCACTGGAAATCTTCTTTTTAACAGCATGAGCGTTTTGATTTTCATTAAAAGTTTTCCATTTTTTTCGGAATTTTAAATATCCTTTTATATTAAAACCGGACATTTTAAGAGGTAATTTTTGCATTCAAATTCATTCAAGTTAATTCACAATCTTTCTGTTTTGTACATTTGAAGAGAAGAACTTCTAAATTGGGTGAAAATCGTGTTTTACTTGCAAGCTGCCGTGTATGTTTAGTTTTCAGGTAAAAAATAATTATCACAAGCTTAGATTTCCACTTTTTAGATATGAAAAAATCGGCAAATTTCCTTTACCCGGAACTGCCCTCATTATGAATATTTATTTTATTAGGTATAGTTTAGTGTAACCTAATTTTGTTCAGTACATAGTCATTTAATAACACATATATATATTATCTTTACAAATATTTTTATTGGACGCCATTTTGTTCATCATATTGGAATCCAATATTTTACCAGTTTTTACGTATGTAATGATGAATTCGTACCAGTTTATCCTTTTATCCAATTCAATTGGATAAAATTTTTTCTGCGTTGCTATTTAAAAAAACTACTAGTTGGCCGCCACTTTGTTCCGCCATCTTGAATTCGTGCCACAACTTTACCAGTTTATGTCTATATCATACTTAATGCTTGCATACATTTTGAGATTAATCTAATGAGTAGTATTTTCACGCCGACTTTTTAAATATTTTATTAGGCCGCCATTTTGTTATGCTGTCTTATATTCATACCAATATTTTACCAGTTCATGTAACACTTGTTTTATGTGCAAAATTTGAGGAAATTGTATAATTAGTTTTTTAGTAATATTTTTTTTTACGTTTCTCTAGACCCCCGTCTTGTTCCAACATATTCGATTTTTACCAAAATATTACCAGGTCATCCCCATAAGACCCTTAATTTTTGACTAAAATTTGAAGTCATTTTGATATGTAGTTTTCAAGCTATGCCGCGAACTGACGGACCGACAGAATTGATACAAATATTTTTTGGCATCTAATATGTAAAACCTGAGGGGGTGATTTTTTTCACGATTAAAAATATTTTATTTGGCTGTCATTTGGTTCCGCCATTTTGAATTAGTTTTACAGTTTTACTAGTTCATCTCTATACCACAATTAATTATGGCACACAATTTCAAATCAGTCCATTAAATAATTTTTTCGGGCTGAATTTTTAAATATTTTGTTAAACCGCCATTTAGTTCTGCCGTCTTAGATGTACCAAAATTTTACCTCTTGATTCCTACATAACATTTGATTTTTGTGCAGAATTGTAGATAAACTGGATAAGTAGTTTTTTAGTAATAACTTTTTTAACATTTCACTAGGCCGTCATTTTGTTTTTCCATACCGGATTTTAAAGAAAGGACCATATGACCCTTAATTTTTGACCAAAATTTGAAGTCAATCGGGTAAGTAGTTTTTTAGCGGCGAACAAACAGACCGACTCTGAAAAGGAAAGATCTGAAAAAATCTCCGAGGGTGGTTTTTTCACGATTACAATACTTCCCGTTTACGATGGAAGTAAAAATAATAGTTCTTGTTAGAATTGTTTTAAATTAAGTCCATAGACATTCACAATTTTCAGATGTTTCTTTTGACATGGAAGAAAAACTATAGTTTCCGATCGATTTATCTCAGGATCTATCGTCTTTAAAAAAAAAACGTTAGAACAATTTTTATTTAGGATATTCTCACCTTAATTTTTTTACATTTACATATTTGCTATCTCTGCAATATTTTAGCAGATATTGACAAAAAAACAGATTTTTGCAACTTGTTTGCAATTTTGCATTCGCAGTGTGTCAAGGTATGTAAACTTTGATTATTTGAAAAAACCCTCAAGAAGCCCCATTTCAAAAAAATTCCCTAATTTTTTTGAGGTTCGAGTTAAAAAATGGCTCTAGTAAGCAGAGCCAATACGTAACTGCTAATCACCAGTTATTGGAATTCTAGATGCGTAAATTATGTAAAAAACTAAAATATTTTTAGAGTTTCCAGACCCTATGGACTCCTTATGGCTTGGCTGCATTCCAAGGTGGTGTAAATTTTTAACAAAAAATGTTTGAATTTACTTTACACTCATGCTAAAATTTGTCTGAGACTCTATATACTTTAAAACGTGGTTATTCAAGATTTAAAAGTCGGTTGTTTTTCAATACCCTTCACTTTCAAAGATGAAAATTTAGTTTTTGTCGCATTTCAGACATAAAAATGAGAACTTCAAGAATAACAAAAAAAAGGCACCGTGGTTAACTCCAAACACCAAATTTTGCGTGTATCTACGAAATAAAGCTTTGTTAAAATACAAAAAAAGAAAAACTCCGGAAAACTGGGCATCTTATAGGCAGGTTAGAAATTTTGTTAGCGCATCGGTGGCTAGGGAAAAGAAAGGGTACCTTGAGAGCAGGATCCGTAGAGATGGCCCAAAAGATATTTGGAAACTTATGAAGAAAATGGATATTTACTCAAGAAATAAGAATATAATTTGTGACCACCTAGGCAGCGCGGATGACATAAATATTTTTTTTCAGGTGCAGCACAGTCCGGCGAACCTGATCCTGACGTTTTGAATTTCTATTGTAGCCATAAAAAGGCCAATGTCGATGAATTTCGGTTTAAATTAGCAACCGTCGAAGAGGTAAAAAATGCTTTATTTTCAATTAAGACGGAGGCTATTGGTTGTGATGGTATTGGGTTAGCAATGTTGATTCATTGTTGCCCTCACATCATTCCAGTAATTGTTCATTTAATTAATTTTTGCATTGAAAATAATACATTTCCTAAAACTAGGAAAATATCACATATTTTGCCACATCCCAAGGTCAATTCCCCAAGTGAGCTTAAGGACTTAAGACCGATAAGTATTCTAGTAAGTAAAGACTACAGTTGTACTACTGCTCTACTTAAGGTGACAGATGATATCTTGGAGGCAGCAGAACGTGATGAGCTAACAGCGTTGGTCTTTTTGGACTACTCAAAAGCTTTTGCTGGTAAGCTTTCTGGATCTTTGGAGGTTCTCTGTGGTGTGCCCCAAGCCTCGATACTGGGTCCATTGCTTTTCACTCTTTACACATCACAACTTATAACATATTTACGGTATTGTTCTGCGCATTTCTATGCAGATGACACTCAATTGTATTTTTCTTTTAAACCTAGTGGGATCTTGGAGGCTAATGATAAATTGACGCATGATCTAAATGTTCTTATGAGAGCGTCAAGGGCGCATTGCTTTGAAATAAATCCAGCAAAATGTTTGGTCGGACACAGTCACGAGATCAAAACCAGAATCTTCTTAAAATTAGCTTAAATGGTAAGATCTTGAATACTTGTAATACTGCTAAAAATGTAGGTCTCCTAATGGACACTAATCTTAGGTTCTCGGAGCATATAAATATGTGTGTTAAGAGGGCATTTGCTAATCTTAAAAGTTACTTCGTGATTCCATCGTCTTATCGCACTTTAACTACTGCCGTGTGCTGTATGAACCCTGCCTTTTGGACTGTGATGTCAAAAGAATCCAGTTTATGCAGAATTTGTAATAAATGTCCTTGTTATTTATATAGCAGAGTAAAATTCAGGTACGATGCACATAACTTAGACCTGAGGCATAAAAACACCTTGACTGCCGCTATACATCGTACTTCGATGTATGAGCGGTCCTTTTCTTACCAAATATCAAAGATGTACAATAAGGTACCTGCTTATTTAAAAGATGCCTCAGGTTACAGGTTTAAAAAAGCAGTTAGAACAATAATTCATAATTCATAATTTATAATTCAATGTTTGAATTTCTTATTATAATTTTTGTTTTTGTTTCTCTTTCTCTGCCCTCTTAAAGAGGTTGTTTTGCAGGTTGTGAGCTAATTATATTCAATTAGATAACCCTTTTGATGGTCTGTATTTTTATATGTTTTACATTTTAGTCACTTAGATAAAACAATATCTTGTATAATAATTCATGTATACATGTATCTGCTGGTTGAGATAGGAAGTTTGGCTTCAACTCCGCCAGTTGTAATTTAAATTTTCTTAAAATTACAATAAAGTCATATTTATTTATTTATTTAAATAAAAATTAATCGCGATTTCTCATTTTTACATTGAGGAACCACGATTACTGAAAGTAATTGTTAAATATTACAAATTACTTTAATATAGTAATCGGTTACTTATTACTCCAGAAATGTAATCAATTACGTTAATCAAATCAAATCAAATCAAATCAATTAAAAAACTTGAAAAAGGCTGCAGATTATTGTGACTAATGCAACTAAAGCGACTGATTAAGTTTTAGAAGAGTCGCCCGAAATGTACGGGGCTTACAAAAAAATTAAAAAACATTTCAATAACCTGTACCCTAAAAACAAAGAATTTGAAGGCCTGTTTTATATTTTTATGAGACAAAACTTTAAAAGTTTTGGCCATGATTTAATTTACACCCTGTATATCGATTTAAATAAAACAAAGCAAATAATGTTTACTTTTTAAAACAAACGCAACTAAATTCAACGAAATATACGTATATAATATAAACAAGAAAGTGCTCTAAGTATTTAATTTTACACCGTGGGCATTAAGATTTGCAGGCGTTTTATAAACGATGCAGATTTATATAAAAGTTTCCAAGAATTGTTTGTACGGGGAATTCCTGGTTCTAAAGCAGATAATTAAAAGGATATACAAGTAACGCTCTAATGTTTTGCTACTTTAGAGATAAAGTAAACTAAGGCGAACCGACCAACATTAGCAAAGCTAACAGGGAACTAATTTTTTATTAGGTCTCAAGAGCTTAACTTAACTCGGTTAACAGGTCGTGTGTGAAGAGGTCTATATATTGCAAGAAAAGGCTTAGATCAGCAAGCGATCAATGTTGTGCTTTTTTACAAGCGAAAGTTACTGAAAACCAAATTACTAAAATTTAGGTTGACAAATAATATGTATAAATTATGTTTTTATTACTACTTTAATGTTTCATAATCCATAAAATCTGCAGATTTATGTACATTTTATTGACAATAATTTTAGAAATCTCCGTGTGACGCCAATAATTAGCATATAGAGCGGATCATTCGTATACACTGTAGCTTTTTGCCTTTACATGGGGCTGTTTATAATTTATAATTTATTTACAGAATTCTAAACCTTATAGGACAAAAAAAGTGGCATCAAAAATATTTAATTCAATTTCAAATCTGGATATTTTCGAAACTTAATATAAAATTAAAAAAATCGCTAAATTTCTTTTACCCGGAACTTCCTTCGTTATGATTTTTTTCCATTTGTTAGGAATAGTGAAGTGTGACCCAATTCAGTTCAGTACATAGTCACAGTATATATGTGTATATATTGGATTCCTACCAATATTTTACTATTTTCTTTCTACCTATTCCACACTTGACTTTTGGGCATAATTTAAAATAAATTCTATAATTAATTTTTACATTGACACATACCGCCATTTTAAAACCCCAAATAATATACCGCTCTAACAACAAGAACATCGTTAACGAAATGCATTTAGAAACTTAATATCCGGTAAATATCTGCGAACCAACGGAGTAGGTAAAGACTGATAATATGGGTTTCATGCGGGATATAAAATCTATGTTTACTCGGAATGCAATAATAAAGTTGCGAAACGTCGACTATTTAAAAATAGACTTTTTTTTACTGTCTCCTAACCACAAATAATACACCACTAAAACATACAACAAGAAATGGAAATATATGCGGACGGACGGAGTAGGTAAAGACTGATAATATGGGTTTCATGCAGGATTTAGGATCTATATATGTCCTGAGGATGCAACAATTAAGTTGCGAAACGTGGACGGTTTAAAAAAAGACTTGTTTTTTGTTTGCTGGTTCTTAACTCCAAATAATATACCACTCAAACAAATTTTTTTAACATTGTTCCGCCATATTGGATTTTTACCAAAATATTACCAAGTCATCTCCATATGATCCTTAATTTTTAGTCAAAACTTAAAGTCAATCGAGTAACTAGTATTTAACCTATGTCGTGAACTGACAGGCAGACCGCCAGACGGACCGACGGAATTGATAAAACATGTTTTTTGACATCTAGAAACGCTAAAACGTGAAGATATGTAAAACCTGAGACGACTGCAAATATTTTATTTGGCTGCAATTTTGTTCCGCCATCTTGAATTAGTAATACAGTTTTACTAGTTGAGCCCTAGACCTCAATTAGTTATGGCACACAATTTGAGATCAACTACATTAAGTAGTTTTTTTAGGCTGAATTTTTAAACATTCTATTATACCGCCGTTTTATTCCGCCATCTTGGATTCGTACCAAAATATTACCAGTTGATTTCAACATAATAATTGATTGTGCAAAATTTGAAATAAATTGGATAACTACTTTTTTTATAATATTTTTTTAACATTTCACTAAACTGGCATTTTGTTTTGCATTATGGATTTTTACCAAAATATTATCAGATCATCTACATATGACTCTTAATTTTTGGACAAAATTTGAAGTCAATCGGATTAGTTTTTAAGCTATGCCGCAAACTAACGGACAGACAAACAGACAGACAGACCGTCAAACGGACCAACGGAATTGAGAAAATAAATTTTTTGGCATCTAGGGAGTCTAAAACGTAAAGATGTGTAAAACCTGAAAGGGTGATTTTTTCACGAATACAAGCATTTTAGTTGATCGCCATTTTGATGGGCCATCTTGAATTAGTACCTCTATTTAACTAGTTGATCCTTATATCACAATTAGTTGTGGCACATTAATTTGAAATTAAACCATTAAGCAGTTTTTCAAGCTAAATTTTTCAACATTTTATTAAGCTGTCATTTTGTTCCGCCCGGATTCGTATCAAAATATTATCAGTTGATTCCAATATAAGATTTGATGTTTTTGTAAAATTTAAAATAAATTGGATGAGTAGTTTTTTAAGAATAATGTTAGCAGGTCATCCCCATATGACCCTTAATTTTTGACCAAAATTTGAATTCAATCGGGTAAGTAGTTTTTTAGCTAAGCCGCGAACGGACAATCAGCCAGACCGACGGAATTGAGAAAACATGTTTTTCGTCATCTAGGGACCCAGAAACGTGAAGTTCTGGAAAAATCTCAGAGCGTGATTTTTTTATGATTACAATACTTCCCTTTTACGAGGGAACTAAAAACTGTTTAATCTCGTATTTTTACCTACTTCCTGAACGTTTGGGTAAAGCAATTATTAAATTAATACAGAGGTTTTGTAGCGATATAAACGTGAGAGCATATTTTAATTCGCAAAGTGCAAAATCTTTTCTAAATTAAACTATCACCGTATATAGGAATATTTTTATAAGATTGCATGGATTATTTCTATGCATTTTTTTTTAATCATGTTTCTATCTGATCCTTGGGAGTATGCTACGGATATTATATAAATTTTGTCTTTTATGTATATTTTACATTATGGGTATAGTATCAACGCATTTTTCATGAGAACGTGTAGGGTTTATATAGGATTCTAACCAAAAGAATATCCTCTTTAAACAAACTGTTTAAACGTTGAAATTTCTTATCTTGTGTTTTAAATTTTATTCATTTTAATGTAAAATTTGGGCACGTATATTTAGAATGAATTTTTGTAAACGAAAAATAATACAGTACCTACGCTTTTTGCGTAGTAGAAATAATTCATCTTATTTCAAGAAGTATTGTTAAACTGACAATAGATACGAAAATAAATAATTAGGTACAAAAAAAATAACAATAAAAAATTAAACAATTTAAAAATAAATAGCGAGTATTTTCTCCCCTTTCTCGTCTAAGAGTTTATACTATCCTAAGCATACTTTCTATTGAGTTTCTTCTAGTAAATAAGAAACAATATCTGACGTAATTACGCCTAAAAAAGGTTTTATTAAAATCTTAATAGCGATTTCAAATATTAATCATCATCAGGGTTAAGACCTCGTCAATAATAGATTCTTATTCAGTTACATATAATAATCCCGACGAATCTCATGGGATTTTATGTTGGTATTGATATTTAATAAAATAAAATAATACTAGTAACTAGTTGTTAAAAACATCCAATTTAATTAATTTCTTATAGTAGTCTAAGCGATATTATTCCATTTTTGAATCAGCAAATGTGTTAATGCATTTAAATAAGCAGGTACTTCCTGACGTCTTCGAACTCTCCTTCCCAATTCGACCCATAGGTGTTCTATAGGATTCATATCATCATTCATTCTTTGAATTCCTTCGTCCTCAAGATATATAACACACTTATGCGCAACGTGCGGTCTTGCGTTCTCTTGCATAAACATAAATTGTCTCCCAGATTTCGAGCAAATAGAATAACGTGTGGCTCCAAAACCTGCTGACTCTACATACCACCCAAAACCCATTAACTCTATAGGTTGCCTCGAGCGATCTTGACCTATCCCAACTCGGTGTGAGCGATCTACGTCACTCGGCGACCGGCTTGCTTTAGCATGGCATTGTTCATATCTCTTCTGTTTGCGTTTGATTACATATATTAATCTTTTTTTGTTCAAAACTGAAACTTTTTTGTTACAATAAAATGCAGCTTTCAAGATATAAGTTATCATAATTTTAAACTTATGTTTAGGGATATTGGTTCAAATTTGAACCAAGTTTTTTGGCTGCGTGCATTTCAAAAAGTTCTCACAGTATTTTTAAAAATATGATGTATTTTTAAAGTATACAAGGTGTCCCAGTAGGATGTTCTCGGTTTTGGTGATAATGGTTAGAGATAGAGAAAAAGTTTAAATATAAATGTTAGCATATAGGATGACTTATATACCATACTTAAATAGTTTTTAATATATGAAACACACTATAATTTATATATATATATATATATATATATATATATATATATATATATAAACGATTCAAATTAGCACAAAACAGTTTGCACTTTCCTGATTTAGTTTTTAATACATTTTTTCTCTATTTCTAACCGGTACCAAGATATCAATCGAGAAGACACTATGGGGACACCTTATGTATATTATAAGTATTTTTCATATTTTATTAACTATAGGTATACTATTTCCAGGAAACACAATTATTTAACTGTCCAAACATCTTTTTTAATAATAGGAAATAAATCAGCACACGATTTATGCTTAAACGGTAAGAAATTAAAAACTCAGTTAATAATTTTTTCATTTTTTATACAACATTTCGTGGGGTCAACTTCAGAATGGCTTTTTTTACCTTTTTTTCCTTCGCCAGTTCATTTAAATATCTCATTCTTAAAAATAACTTTTCTCTTAAGAACACACTTGCGGCATCTAGGTTTATGTTGTTGTGTCTATTTGTAATTATTTTCAATAGTTTTTTGGGTTATTTTGGTTCCCTTCCTTATTAACAACTTATTAATATTAATTATTAATTAATTAACACTATAATGTCTTAAAACTTTCACTTGAGGAAGTAAAAAAATACTCTGAAAAACACAACTGACAACTATCGCACCGAAAATGTCAAGCTGAATAAGCCGCCTTGTCAAGACCTCCGCCTCACCCGCGCGGCCCCCTCACAAGATAGATGCTCATCGAGGTAACCTATAGAGTTAACGGGCTTTGCACATCACCAGAGGTAAAACAATAAGTGACGAGCCTCTAAAAATATTCCCCCACACAATTAAAACTTTCACGCTCACTGATACCAAATTGTTCATAACGCTCTCCGGGTCTCCGCCATACTCTTTCTCTACTACTGGACCTCTCAAACAAAACCGATGATTTATCCGAAAAGATAACTCTTCTCCAATCCTGCAAATCTCAATTAATATAGGTTGCTACAATCCTCCCTTGATTACACAAAATATAGAAAAATAATATAAGAGGTAATTTGTTACTGGCACTATAATCTAAACAGAATAGATAAACGGTAGTATAACAGGGAATTTAAATATTATAAAAGTATTAATCGCTAGTAAACAGACGAAACCTACCGAAAAAAAAACGCTGCTGTGGTTTCTCTCCTGCAGTAATCAAATTTGGAATTCTAAATGAAATTAACTTATTTGTATGACAAAAAAAACAAATGAAATAAAAAATAAAACTCTGCAGCACCAGTTTTTTTTATATTATAATATATTTATCAAGAGAATTAGAACATGATAGTTTTTTAGAACTATTTTTACTTTTGTTGTTTTGTTAACACTGTTCTAAAATTATTGCAAAGACATATTTTTTGGTCTATTAAATTATTAGTAACTTAAATTTCTTAGAGTACAACTGTATTTTTAAACTTCTCTCGTCAAATATCTCTAGTCACACTTTTAGATTTATGTTCTGATCCCCCCCTCCTTAAAACACTCTGCAAATGTTATGTAACATGCACACGTGCAAATTGCAACCAGAAACGGTTTACTAATTTGTTTTTGACTTGATATGACTATAATAATCCTCGTTCCGATAACTTAGCAGTTACGTTGAGGTTACTCTAAAATCATTTCCCATTTTGGTAACAGCGTGGTGCCTAAACGGTTTTCACCTGGATTAACTGCAACTTTAAGGTTTTTTATTTATTTCCCGATACGTAACGTTGACTAAAAATGCTGGTTGAGGGTTTTTTTTTGCAGTTTGCTACATCAGAATGGCACCAAAATATTTAATTAGTTCATAATTATACCATATAAGTTTTGAAGATAAATTAATAGGTTTTGAGCTATGATATTCACAAAAATCGTTTATATATAATATAATATATACGTACAAATTCACGTTAACATCAGTCATTCCAGAAGCAATGAAATTTCACACACGTTTATAATTTGCCTAATCAGCTGCCCTGGTTTGTTATTTGAACCGTTTTAAGCAAAACATTTTAATCAAAAATGCAACATATATATATATATATATATATATATATATATATATATATATATATATATATATATATATATATATATATATATATATATATATATATATATATATATATATATATATATATATATATATATATATATATATATATATATATATATATATATATATATATATATATATATATATATACACCACTTATAATTTTTTTTTTGTTGGATTTTTCACACACCTTATATAATTTGCCTAATCAGCTGCCCTGGTTTGTTATTTGAACCGTTTTAAGCAAAACATTTTAATCAAAAATGCAACAAAAAATATAAGTGGTGCTATTATATATATATATATATATATATATATATATATATATATATATATATATATATAGTTGTATTTTTTATATATTCTCTTTTTTTTTAGGCTAGGCAGTCATTTTTTTTTTTTTTTAGGCTAGGCAGTCATTTTTTTCAACTTCCGGTTTAACCGGAAATAGCGAAAATTTTGTTATTTTAATTGACTCCTTATATATTTTTTATATATTATATATTTTCAATGATGTTTCACAGGACAGGGTTTGTTTTTATGATAGCGGTTAAAAACCGATTTTGTGTTTCAAGTCTAGGTGGCCATGACATGGACGGTGGTAGTTACTGATGCTTAGTGTGCTGTGACCAAAAAAGCAATAGTATTTAAGTTAGTTTTTAATTTTTTCTTCGCGCAAAATTAGTATTTGCAAAAAATAAGCAGATATTTATTATTTTGAAAAATATCTGGAAACGTCTATCGATATCCTGAAAACTAAGAAAGGAACCATATTTTTTTATTTGACTTAATTATAAAATACTCATTTACTGTTTTGCTTTGAAATTATCATCGAAAATTATAGCATAGTGAATTAACAATAGTTACATACCTTAGCAAAAATATTTAGGAGGCAGTGGAAACAAAAAAAAACAATGTAAAACAAAACTTTCAAAATATCGACAAGAACAACTTTGAAAACACATTTTTGACAATATTACATACATATTTTAGGTATTTTGACAACAAAGGATTGAAATTTAAATAACATACGAGGAATCTGCTAAAACACTTCTCGGATATACCATTTATCCCTCTTCTAACCTTTTGTTCCAAGTCCTCCCTGGTTGTTGGCGGTGTCTTGTAAACTTTTTCCTTAAGATGGTTCAAAATAAAAAAATCAAGCGGCGTAAGGTCGGGTGACCTTGGAGATCATTTGTTCTCATCCAGTTCTCTCTGAACCTCTCATTCAAATAATTCACAAGTCTGCTGTTATGTGGCGGGGAACCATCCTATTGGTCAATTTTTGGGCCAATATTGGGTGGCGGTTCTTTCAACCAGTTTTCGATATGATTTTCTAAATAATCTATATATCTTTCCCCATTTAATGGCTTATCTAAAATCATTGGCCCAATAATTTGTGTGCCAATTACTCCCAACCAGACATTAAAACCAAATAGTTTTTGATATCTGCTTTCTCTCATAATTCTGAAATTTTTTTGTGCCCAAAAACAGGTGTTATTGCGATTAAATAAACCCAGATTAGTTAAATCTGAATTCATCCGAAAATAAAATTTTGTGATTGTACCTTACCAAAAACCAGTTGCAATAATCAAATCTTCTTTGAAAGTCGTTTTGGTACAAATGCTGGTGAATTTGATATTTGAAAGCTTTAAGTTTATGTTTTTCCAAAATGCCGCCGCATTTTGGAAAAATGCTGTTTCCCGATTCTCACCAATTTGTTCCTGAATTTGTGTCAAAAGAAATTGCGGGATCTGCCTCGACAACTGCCAATATATTCATTTCTGTCTCTTCGTTAACAATTATTATCTCGTTATCCGGTTCATTTGGTTCTCTTCTAAATCGCTCTTCGACTATAATGAGGTAATTGTTAGGAGGATGATTTTTACCGGAAAATCTTTTACTATTTTTTGGCACTCGCCATATATTAATAGCGTATTTACTTTTTCTTATCTTAAATACATCGTAATTCAGAACTAAGCAATACTACTTTCATGCCAAGTAAACAATATTTAAATGTCAGATCATAATGGCGTCTCTTTTTCATACTGCTATAATTTGAAAGAAAACAGTAAATAGCCAATATACCTATTCAACGAAAATGAAAAATAAATGAGTATTTTATAATTAAGACAAATTTAAAAATATGGTTCCTATCTTGGTTTTCATGATATCGATAGATGTTTCCAGATATTTTTCAAAATAAGAAATTTCTGCAAATACTGATTTTGCGCGGTGAAAAAATTAAAAACTAACTTGAATACTATTACTCTTTTGATATCACAGCTCACTAAGTATCAGTAAGTACCACCACCCACGTCATGACCGCCGTGAAACAAAAAATCGGTTTTTAACCGCTATCTTAAAAACAAACCCTATGTTATGATGCAGCGTTGAAAAGAGATTTACGACGAATTTGATAGGATAAATAAATATTTAAAATAACAAACTTTTGGTTATTTCCGGTTAAACCGGAAGTTGTGGGAAGTCTAGCCTAAAAAAAAAGACAATCATATAAAATACGACTTCCTCAAATTTCAAAATTTTATCCTTTTAAATAACAAAGTTACGGGGTTTTAATATTTTAATGATTAATGATTTGTCATTTGTCGTCTTGTTCGTGAAACAACTCATACTGTAATAACAAGTTTAGTACCGGACTTATAACGTAAATTACTATTGCCGTCCTTTTTTGACGACCAGTTTAGTAACGCAGGGGCAGTTCTAGATATTCTGGTCGGGTAATCTATCATCTGAATAAAATGATAATTCTCAAAAAGGGGTAACACAGGCTCTGCAAAAAATTGGGAGATTTATTATAACAATTGTAATAGTTTCTTCTTAGGAAGAAAGTAAAAACGATTAATATAAAAAATACTTTACTAGTCATCTATACAATATTCGAAACAAAATTATCGCTGCCCTTAAAACAAAAATCAATAAATTAGTTGGCCATAGAAATTCGATTTGTTGCCTTAATCATTAAAAATAACAGTACGAATATTTTGTAGGTTAATATTATAATCTATAACTAGTACATTAAGTGATAAATCTAAATGGGAAACGTAAATAAATGCCATTCGTTTTATTGCACACTTAAATTCTCCATTAAACGTTACATTAACTTTATTAAGATTAACTTCTAATTTATTTATTTCATTTCAAACAGTGAATGACACAGAGATAGTGGTGTAGCTACGGGGGCTAACACGTGATTATTTTTTTTAGTCGTAACTTGTTTTTGTTAGGTGTAATTTTGCAAAAAAAATTAACTATTATTATTATGGACATCCCCTTAGCCTCTAACAGCTGGCTACGCCCCTGCCCCTGATTAATAACCAGCAAATCAATAAACTGCAATATTAAGATACTTTGACCTAACAGTAAATCTGATATTGATGTAGTTGTTAATGTAGGAAATATGAAAAATAGATTTTAGCGGACTGTATATGTTGAAATTGAATTGATTAATATTTATCGCGAAAGGTACACAACTGCTTACCTGTCACCGAATAATTTCGGCGGACGGGTTACTCAATTCACCCTAGAAGAACATTACATATTAACTTCAGTAATACCCCATTTTCCGGGAAAATCGATCCAAATAAAAATGCAGGTCGGCAGTAAAGCGATCCTGCGCTTGCGTGGGTAACGAGGGATTTTGCCTAAATTATGTATACACACACACACACACACATATATATATATATATATATATATATATATATATATATATTTCACATAAGATGAATAAGATTGCAATGCTGGGTTTTATTCATATTAATATCATTCGTTGTTCGTATTTGGATTCCATCGTTTTTATTGATTTTGTATTTAAGGGGTCGCTTGGGAACATTGACGAAATGTTAAATTATCCTGTTTGAAGGAGCCTATTAGGAGTTTTATCAGTTTTATTATTGTTTCTATTTCATTTGTCTGCAACTTTTTATAGTTTAGTTTTCATGTGTAATTTTAAAACTACAGTTGCGTCAACCATTATTAAAATATTGCAAACATTTTTTTTCTTATATTTTGCCAACGCTTAAAAAACGGATACCCGAATTTGCCTGAATGTGTTTAGCGTTGGCAAAATATGATAATATATATATATATATATATGTATATATATATATATATATATATATATATATATATATATATATATATATATATATATATATATATATATATATATATATATATATATATATATATATATATATATATATATATATATATATATATATATATATATATGGCCTGATTATTTTACCTATCTAATCGGCATGCAATTCGGAACATATACGAATATACAATATTCTGAAGTTCAAAAAATGTAAAATCACTAATACCGCCGTCCATGTGCTACAAATGAAATATGTTTAGTAGCACATCGAAATCGGAAAAAGGTCGCACGTATGACACAAAAACAGGGAGGAATGTTAAGTACAAGCTTCTCGAGCAACCACTTTTTAAAATTATCTCTATTCATCTGTCTATGATAGTCTCCAGTTGTTATATTAAAGCAGCACCTGGAACAAATCCGGCTTCTGAACCAGCATGAACTATAATAAGGCGACTACTAGAGCGGATTCCCTGAACAATACCTGTAACACTGTCACTTTGCCAGCATTTGTTCACTGTCATATCATTATCTACAAATATTTGGTCTCTCAATGAGCAATTTCCGTTTATTTTGGCACTTGCGCCAAACAAAACCATTTGATCGTAAAAGCCGATTTAAGGTTTTATACCCGTACGGAAAATCTATTTTGTTCTTTACAGCACGAAGTAGGGGTTTGCAGGTCGGAACCTTTTTCAAGGTTATATAAAAATCCTCTATTGTTCGTCGAATTACTTGAAAATCACCATCGTCAATTTTATCTTTGTATGACAATCGGGGTCTTTTTTTACCAGGAGATTTTAAAGGTGAAGTAGAACATGAGCGATCATTATGTTCTCTTTGAATTTTTTTACACTACTTTCCGAAACGCCAGTGTAAAATGCAGCGCTTTCTGTTCGATTTTGAATTGGAATAGTCAAACTATTATTTTCAGCTTCTCTACTACAGGCCTCTATAACGCTCGCAATAACTTCACGTGCACAGCTTCTAATTGTTTTTCCTCTTTTGCTCGCCATCGTTACTTCGAAATAATAATTCAAATTCAACGCAACGCATTTATATAGAAATGAAAACAAATGCTCGAAATGTATGGGCGCCACTGAAAATAGCTAGAACCTTTTAGCGGCAAGTGCATGGAGACTAGGCACATCCCATTACAAGTGGACCAATGCGAAATAAATATTAATTTTCCGTACCGCTTATACTTTATATGAAGCGGCAAACTATACAACAAATAAAATAACATAAAATTTATTTTCGTGCAGAAATTTTACCTTTCCGCTTGCTGGCAAGACTATGAAACTTTATTTTAAGGACCGCCCGGTTTTCTTTATCCCGCACTTTAGCTTATATATATATGATATATATATATATATATGAAAACTATATTATTGCGTCATAAACTGAAATTCTGTTATTTAGGACCTTCAATTAAATGACCAACAAAAAATTATAAGTTCAAGTGCTAACAAGATCCAGAATATTTCAATAAAATTTTATGGACCGATGAGGCGTTATTTACCATTTCCGGTATTTATAATCGGAAAAACTATATTTAGTACGATGAAAATCCACAAACCAATCAAATTGAGTACTTCATCGATGAACTACTACTTCAAGTTCGGCAAAATATAATTTGGCAACAAGACGAAGCACCACTCTATAATATTCTGGCGCTCACAGACTTTCTTCAGAATAATTATCAAGTGTAGGTAGGGAGATATGGAACAACCAGCTGGCCCACGAACAGCACAGATCTAGCGCCCATCGATACCTTCCTTTGGGCCTATTTGTAAGATACAGTTTAAAGAAAAAGAAATTATAATATTGAACGAATTCAGAGAAAAATTGATGAAGGAATAATAAATTTAAACGAAAAAGAGTACGAAGCATTTATAAATGCACAGGAATACCAAAAAAGAATTTACGATAAATGTGACAAGTGTTACAAAAATTCGTATTTTGAATATAAATATGGAATTTGTATTATTTTATTAAATACAAATTTCATTACTACTACCATCAAAAAGACCTAAATATTAATTTTTGTCCCTGCTGCACATAAATCACATGAAATCTACAGAAACCTCATTCGTCTTGCAAACGAGAGAGAATTAGTTCAGCTAGTCAAAAAATATGGTGATTTTTAAAATCCCATCGGCGTCGTTCTGAAAAAAAGGTTGTTTTTGAAAAATTAAAATTCATCTAAATTTTATAACAGAATCCTTTCTAAGATTTTTGAATAAACAAAAAATAAACTGAAACAGAAAAATATAAAATATGTAAAAATTCTGACTTTCCGATAATCTTAACATGGTACTAAGGGTACTTTTTCGGCTTTTAATAAGATGTCGACGCAATTTAGAGTTACTCCGATATCCTCTTAACGTAGCTCAAACGGGAAATTGGAGCTTAATATGAATAAAAGAGCTACCCTGTGCCGCATTTGTTAGCCCTAGTAATCGAAGGTTTTCGTCGAAGTTCCACGGGTTTAATTCATATCATTCGTTGATCGGATATGGATTCGATTGTTCCTGTTTATTATGGTTTTCAGGAGTCGGTTGTCAGTTTCGTCAGTTTAATTACTGTTTCTATTTTTTTAGTTAAGGAATTTTAGTGTTATCATGCTGAGAAGTTATGATTATTTTAAAAACTTTGAATGTTGAAATAGTAATGTTACTAAAAATATTTACAAAACTCGTATTTTTGTTTCAACACCTTCTGAATTCGTTTATGCATCTTAGCCAAACCATTACAACATTTTGTTTGGGTTTTAGCTATTTTATTTAAAATCTCGGTACACTGTAACTCTATCTCTGCCTAACTAAAGGACCAAGCCGCGCCGTATCGGAAGCGGACTCAATAAATCCACTCGAGAGGCTCCGTGCTAATCGCACGTCCTATATTTAGGTAGGTGTTTTATTGAATTCTTAAAATATAATTTTCAAAAACTTTTACTACTGTTTTAATAAACATATTGTAGCGTAGTTAAGGCTGTTTTTGTGTCATACGTGCGACCTTTTTCCGATTTCGATGTGCTACTAAACATATTTCATTTGTAGCACATGGACGGCGGTATTAGTGATTTTACATTTTTTGAACTTCAGAATATTGTACCGGAAATTCGTATATGTTCCGAATTGCATGCCGATTAGATAGGTAAAATAATCAGGCCATATATATATATATATATATATATATATATATATATATATATATATATATATATATATATATATATATATATATATATATATATATATATATATATATATATATATATATATATATATATATATATATATATATATATATATATATATATATATATATATATGGCCTGATTATTTTATCTATCTAATCGGCATGCAATTCGGAACATATACGAATTTCCGGTCGCAATACAATATTCTGAAGTTCAAAAAATGTAAAATCACTAATACCGCCGTCCATGTGCTACAAATGAAATATGTTTAGTAGCACATCGAAATCGGAAAAAGGTCGCACGTATGACACAAAAACAGCCTTAACTACGCTACAATATGTTTATTAAAACAGCAGTAAAAGTTTTTGAAAATTATATTTTAAAAATTCAATAAAACACCTACCTAAATATAGGACGTGCGATTAGCACGGAGCCTCTCGAGTGGATTTATTGAGTCCGCTTCCGATACGGCGCGGCTTGGTCCTTTAGTTAGGCAGAGATAAAGTTACAGTGTACCGAGATTTTAAATAAAATAGCTAAAACCCAAACAAAATGTTGTAATGGTTTGGCTAAGATGCATAAACGAATTCAGAAGGTGTTGAAACAAAAATACGAGTTTTGTAAATATTTTTAGTAACATTACTATTTCAACATTCAAAGTTTTTAAAATAATCATAACTTCTCAGCATGATAACACTAAAATTCCTTAACTAAAAAAATAGAAACAGTAATTAAACTGACGAAACTGACAACCGACTCCTGAAAACCATAATAAACAGGAACAATCGAATCCATATCCGATCAACGAATGATATGAATTAAACCCGTGGAACTTCGACGAAAACCTTCGATTACTAGGGCTAACAAATGCGGCACAGGGTAGCTCTTTTATTCATATTAAGCTCCAATTTCCCGTTTGAGCTACGTTAAGAGGATATCGGAGTAACTCTAAATTGCGTCGACATCTTATTAAAAGCCGAAAAAGTACCCTTAGTACCATGTTAAGATTATCGGAAAGTCAGAATTTTTACATATTTTATATTTTTCTGTTTCAGTTTATTTTTTGTTTATTCAAAAATCTTAGAAAGGATTCTGTTATAAAATTTAGATGAATTTTAATTTTTCAAAAACAACCTTTTTTTCAGAACGACGCCGATGTGATTTTAAAAATCACCATATTTTTTGACTAGCTGAACTAATTCTCTCTCGTTTGCAAGACGAATGAGGTTTCTGTAGATTTCATGTGATTTATGTGCAGCAGGGACAAAAATTAATATTTAGGTCTTTTTGATGGTAGTAGTAATGAAATTTGTATTTAATAAAATAATACAAATTCCATATTTATATTCAAAATACGAATTTTTGTAACACTTGTCACATTTATCGTAAATTCTTTTTTGGTATTCCTGTGCATTTATAAATGCTTCGTACTCTTTTTCGTTTAAATTTATTATTCCTTCATCAATTTTTCTCTGAATTCGTTCAATATTATAATTTCTTTTTCTTTAAACTGTATCTTACAAATAGGCCCAAAGGAAGGTATCGATGGGCGCTAGATCTGTGCTGTTCGTGGGCCAGCTGGTTGTTCCATATCTCCCTACCTACACTTGATAATTATTCTGAAGAAAGTCTGTGAGCGCCAGAATATTATAGAGTGGTGCTTCGTCTTGTTGCCAAATTATATTTTGCCGAACTTGAAGTAGTAGTTCATCGATGAAGTACTCAATTTGATTGGTTTGTGGATTTTCATCGTACTAAATATGGCAGTTTTTCCGATTATAAATACCGGAAATGGTAAATAACGCCTCATCGGTCCATAAAATTTTATTGAAATATTCTGGATCTTGTTAGCACTTGAACTTATAATTTTTTGTTGGTCATTTAATTGAAGGTCCTAAATAACAGAATTTCAGTTTATGACGCAATAATATAGTTTTCAGGATGCTGCAGGATACATATATTTATTACTTCAAGTGACAGACAAGTCACCACATATAATTGACCGAAATAAGCTAAAGTGCGGGACACGAAAGAAAACCGGGCGGTCCTTAAAATAAAGTTTCATAGTCTTAAGCAAGCGGAAAGGTAAAATTTCTGCACGAAAATAAATTTTATGTTATTTTATTTGTTGTAATAGTTTGCCGCTTCACCTATAAAGTGCGCCAGCTAAGCGGTACGGAAAATTAATCGAGGATTTAGTAAATTTCGCATTGGTCCACTTGTAATGGGATGTGCCTAGTCTCCATGCACTTGCCGCTAAAAGGTTCTAGCTATTTTCAGTGGCGCCTATACATTTCGAGCATTTGTTTTCATTTCTATATAAATGCGTTGCGTTGAATTTGAATTATTATTTCGAAGTAACGATGGCGAGCAAAAGAGGAAAAACAATTAGAAGCTGTGCACGTGAAGTTATTGCGAGCGTTATAGAGGCCTGTAGTAGAGAAGCTGAAAATAATAGTTTGACTATTCCAATTCAAAATCGAACAGAAAGCGCTGCATTTTACACTGGCGTTTCGGAAAGTAGTGTAAAAAAATTCAAAGAGAACATAATGATCGCTCATGTTCTACTTCACCTTTAAAATCTCCTGGTAAAAAAAGACCCCGATTGTCATACAAAGATAAAATTGACGATGGTGATTTTCAAGTAATTCGACGAACAATAGAGGATTTTTATATAACCTTGAAAAAGGTTCCGACCTGCAAACCCCTACTTCGTGCTGTAAAGAACAAAATAGATTTTCCGTACGGGTATAAAACCTTAAATCGGCTTTTACGATCAAATGGTTTTGTTTGGCGCAAGTACCAAAATAAATTTTTTGCTCCTGGGTAGATAATGATATGACAGTGAACGAATGCTGGCAAGTGAAAGTGTTACAGGTATTGTTCAGGGAATCCGCTCTAGTAGTCGCCTTATTATAGTTCATGCTGGTTCAGAAGCCGGATTTGTTCCAGATGCTGCTTTAATTTTCGCTGGGGACTAACAACTGGAGACTATCATAGACAGATGAATAGAGATAATTTTAAAAAGTGGTTGCTCGAGAAGCTTGTACCTAACATTCCTCCCAAATCAGTCGTGGTAATGGATAATGCGTCTGATCATTCTCACGTAGAAGATAAAGTGCCAACTAAATACTCTACAAAAGCTCATATGATATCGTGGCTTAAATCGAACAATCTTGTATGTGATCCAACATGGAGAAAATATCAATTATATAAAGTAATATTAACCAATAAACCTAGAGAAAAAAAGGTATAAAATTGAGGGTCTCTTACGTAACCTCGGTCATACACCTTTAAGGCTGCCTCCATACATATGCGACCTCAACCTTATTGAACTTGCATGGGCAGGAGTAAAAAATTATATTCGAGAGCGCAACACCGGTGAACTTTCAATTAAAGATTTAAATAAAATAACATTAGAAGCGATTGACTCAATATCGGCTCAAAATTGGAAATCGTATGTTAAACATGTTCGTTCTATTCAAGATAAATACTGGGAAGTAGATGGCAAAATTGAAACGGTTATTGATGATTTAGTTATCACACTGGGATCTTCAAGTAGTGATGAGGAAACCTCATCATTTTCAGAGGAAGACAAAGATTTAGAAGGAATCGAACATTAGAATCACAGCCGTCAACCTCAAAAACAGCTTAGTTTTTTTTCATATATTTCTGCTTCAAAATAATTATTTTTCTGTTCAATACCGGGTGTCAAAAAATATCTAATATTGCAATTAATATTTGAAAAACTACGGAACTCATATTTTTCCAAAATTAACACTTCAATGTAGATATAGAGTGGATTCCAGTGAACAAGAGTTCTCAAATTTTTAACTTATGCAGTTCGACTTTGGGCTCTTCGGGTATGCCAAAAGTGACCGTTTGTCTCCGTCTGTCATATTACTTTGTACAGGGGGCGTCATTGTGAAGTACTGTACAGGGCGTTTGCTCAAGTCAAAAAGGAGTGCCATATTATTTAAAGAACGACGGGACACCACTGGTTTAAAGAGATTTCTTGGCCGACGTTCCTAAACCAATTGTCTCCGCCCGATTTCTTTTCGTGTCCCGCACTATACATTCTGCGAAAACAGGGTAAGCCCAATTTATTTCCGGCAAGAACTAGACATATCGTAGAATTTTGCCGCGAGCGCGACGTACTAATCAGCGTTAAATAAACGATTACGGTGTAAGGATCGTCTGTTCGTTCCTAATCTTCACTTTTGCAAAATGGAGGCTAATGAATGGCCAAAAAAACATCTAAAAAAGCCAAAAATCAATATTAATTAATTATCAAGCTAGAAAATCTTACTACTCTCTACGAGATAATCCTCAGCAAAGGTCTTCTAGAAGATTTGACTACTGCCTACAAGCACCTGCATTTCTTAATTTGTAACAAATGAATATTTCCTACAAGTCATATTGGTCAACCTTTAATACTTTCAACATACATTTTGGGTATCCAAGATCAGACACTTGTTTTGTCTGCGATTTATTTCAACAAAAATTCAAAGCCACTGAGTATGAAGCTCTAAGAATCAATTTCCCTAGAAAAGGGAAGGGAAGAAAGGTTTTAAGAAAGAAAAGAAAATGTTTATAATGAAGGGGGAAAACACGATTGTCATTTGATTTTATGCAGAACTTACCTCTTTCGCATTATGCTAGTGGTCCATTATATTACTCAAGACAGTTGTGGTACAACGTCTTTGGCGTTCATGACTTATTAGACGATTCAATGACTATTTCTCGCTATCTAGAACAACGAAGCGAATGAGGTAACATCCATGCTTTTAGATGCTGTAAAAACATTGTCAGATGACAAAAGACATGAACTGGTTTTGATTTCCGACGGTTGTCTCGGTTAAAATAAGAAAAAGACAATAGTCCAGTTTCTTTACTGCTTAGTCCATTTTTAAGGATTTTTACAAAAATAACCTAATTCTTTCCGGTTCGTGGTCACAGTTATCTGCCCAATGATCAGGATTTTTCGTTAATTGTGTGACTAAAAAAAAACAAACCAAAAATGGCAGAAAAATAGGATAAACTGATACATAATTCGAGGAAATATCCATCGCCATTTAAATTGAAGGAAACGGCTCATCAAGATTTTTTTTGTATAAGAAGAGACGTGGAGCCTATATTCCTTAAGTCCTCTAAACCTGTTCTTAAGCTTCAGAAAGTGCGAATCATAATGTTTGACAAAAATGATCGCCATGTTAACGCAAGACAATATTTTGAATCATGGGGACGACATGTAGTCGCTAATAGATCTTTCAATGAAAACATCTTTACGCTTAATATACCTGCGAAGAAAAAGGACGTTTTGCAACTTGTTCAATATTTAGAAAATCCCGAATGTACGCAGTAGATCGAACAAGGCACGACAACATTCAGGACCCTCTAAATGGAAGCCTGCATCTATCCGAAAAATTAACGCGCAATGTTGCCAAGTGTATTGTAGAAACCGGCAGACGACAGTAGCGACCGCAGATTTTTGCCAAAGATAATTTGCGACTATCCCCGTCATATAGATATTTTCTATTATTAACCTCTGTAAACGGCAACGATTCGTCCCAAAAAAAAAGATTTTAGTTACTTTAAATATGAAAAACCCGCTTGTCTCATTTACGATGTGTTTAGTATGAGGAAATTATTTAGCTTCATTTTGATTACCTAATTTAAAAAAGTGACAATTAGTTTTTGACTTGTTTCAAAAATGTACAGGGTGAGTCATTATATTTTGACACCTAACTACAAGGTTTATTAACGAAGATAGAAAAACAGTGTAAATATAAAAGCTTTAGGGTTTCTTTTAAAAAAACAAACGACTATCGCATGCCTATATATATGCTCCAAAAATATAAGGAAATACGTTTTTTAAATAGAACACCCTGTACTTTTATAATTTTTATGAATGTTCTTTTCCTGATGTCAAAAATATATAGTTTGACTACTTTGGCGCAACCCGTTTTCCAATTATTTTAGTTTAACAGTAACAAGTTTTGGATTATATTATAATATTATCTTAGACTTATATGGCAAGCAATGTTGCAGTTAAACTAAAATAATTAATTAACGCTTTGCGCCAGTATATTCAAATTATATATTATTGAAATCAGTAGATAATGGCGTTTTATAAAAATAAACAATATACAGGGTGTTCCACTAAAAAAACGTATTTCTTACCCTACACTTTTTGTATTTAAACTTTTTCTCTATCTTTGTTAATTAATAACCCTGTAAGTTGGTGTCATAATATAATAACCGAAATAATAACTCACCCCGTACTTACAAGTATCTTAAAAACCAGCCAAATTCAATATTCAATCGTCTTTTAACTAAGAGATCTCTTCTAATATTTAGTGATTGGAAACGCCCCGTCTCATTCGCGTTCGCGAGTCGAGGGTTACCGTACGAAATATTATAATTTCGGCGAGCATTGATGTCCGATTGAAGGCATCTCATTAAATAACTTATCTGTTGCGTAAGCTATAATGGATCTTTGATATTATAAAACTATATTGGCTGATTTGCCAACACCTCAAAATGTTACGGAAAATGAAAATAATGTTGAAGTTGATAGCAAAGATAATTCGGATTTTTTAAGTTTTCATTACGTTTACGTACCTCCTTTTGTAAATGAAGGAAAACAATTTAATGTTATGCTTTTCTGCCGTAGTTTTCTTGCAAAAAACAGACAAGTCCATTTGTTTTTATTTTTTTGTCGATAACAATTTTGTTTTAAATTAAATTATTATTTAAATAGAGATAATATCCTGGCAATACTAGAATGCAGAGAAAAATACGATGTTTTTCTACAACTATGAAACAAGATATGTAGTTTAATTTTTGAAAAAATATTTTTTTGGACCTCAATTGTTGAACTGGCTTAATTTCAAAATCGTGGTATCCGTTTTTCTTTAAAGTTCTCTGGGCTGCTCCATAACTAACTCTCTTGTTTCGTGGTCCATACCTTATATCTCTGACACAGTCTCTGATAGATTTTCTTGTATATTCTTGAAAATAAAGTAATATATTAAGATCCCTTTCTTTATTTCGTCTTTTGCTTATAGACGCTCTTTCTTGCAATAACTTCTTCGTATGAATTATAGTTGGTGCTGATAGTATTCTCTGACCGTTCTGAACATTTTCCTTATATTTTTCTCGTATTCTTTTGGCGTTATTATCATTCTTGAAATAAAACTCGACCATTTTTATCTTTTCAGCAATCAAATTGCACAATTTTTAAGAATTAGCACAAAATAAAAATAAATCAACCAGTAACTACATTATTCTCGTATTTATCACAGTTTTCGACTTATTTGCAATAATCTATGCATTGCATCGATGGCATGTAGGCGAAATTAAGCAAAAAATTAAGAAACGGATTTTATTTTAAATCAACCGACATGATAATGAACAATCAGATAAAATTATTACAGTTAAATTAAAAATAAAACAAAATTATAATCATGGACTGACGGACTCTGTCAAATATTCCAGGAGTATTGAGTCTGATACACCAATGTTTTCAGGTGTCCGCAGAAAAAGAAATCCAGGCTATTCAGATCTGGAGATCTAAGGGGTCATGGCTGAGGTCCCCCTCGCCCTATCCAATAGTTGTTAAAAATATTATTTAGGAACTCCCTCCCCTCTATGCTGAAATTTGCTGGTGCCCCATCGTGCATGAACCACATTTGATTTCTAAGAAGAATTGGCACGTCTTCTAGTAATACCGGGAGTTTGTCTTCAAGAAATTGACGATGATATCGTCCGTTTAGCCCTGCTGGCAGGAAAAATGACCTATCAAATAATCTCCAATAATGCCGGCCCACACATTTACTGAAAATTGTTGCTGGAAATTATTTTCATGTATCGAATACGGATTCTCTTCTGCCCAAAAATGATTGTTTTGAGAATTACGTATGGCATTCCTAGAAAAATTTGCCTCATCGCTAAATAAAATCGTGTTTCCAAATAATAGATTTTTAAAAATTTAAACGGAGTGGAAAGTCACGTGGGAGAAGAGCTTGAACCCTTTGCATGTGGTAAGGATACATTAAGTTGTCTCATAAAATTTTCCATACAAGCAGAAATGAAATGTTAAGTGTTGCTGCAATTTTCCTCGTACTGGTAGCAGGATCATTTTCTACTGAATTCAAGACTGCTTCCTCGACTTTAGGAGTCCTAACCGTTCTATTTGCTCCTGCTAAATGAGTGGATTTCTTGAATGATCCATTTTCACATAGCCGATTATGTACCTTTGCAAATGTTTGTCTATTGGGCACCATGCGATTTGGATATTTCTGTTCATAGAGTCGTCTGGCTTCATAACAGTTATTGTTGGCAAGTCCATAGATGAAATGAATTTCTGCATATTCTTGATTTATGAATTCATTCATCATCAACCAACTTGAAACAACTACCGAAACGTCAAACAAAAAATATTTCTTACAAAATGTACGATTAAAGAACAGAATTAACAAATGACCTGCCTCAGCCTACTACCTTATATTCCAGTTTCATTATTTAGCCTACATTTAATTTGCATCTATGGCAATTATTCCAAATAAGTCGAAAATCGTGATAGATACGGGAATAACGCAAAATACGAAAGAGCTAAAGACCTGAACAAAGAGTTTAATTTTTATATCAGAATTCATACAGGGTACTGCAAAAAAAAGTTCCGCAAGATAAACTTGTAGGTGGTGCAAAAAAATGTAACACCCTGTATACTACCATCCACGATTTTATTATTTTATCGTAGAGATTCTTATAAATAATACATGTTCTAAATTTGAACTAATTGTCTCAGAAGGAACTGGAGAAAAACGCAAAAAACGAGAAAAAAATTGAAACTTTGACACCTTGTATAACGAAAATGGTGCGTTTTTGACCATGTGTATATTGGCATTTTTTTCCTATTTTGTCGAGTACTATCACCCCCTGAAATATGTCCACGACATTAATTAACACCGTGTATGTCCGAAAAATCGTAGTATTTCGTAATTCTAAAAAACTTTCATATTTCGAAAGTCCTTAGTTTTTGATCCGTTGTATATTATACAAAAAATAAATAGAATTTAATATAAAATTCAAAAACCTTAAAAATATGGTATATTACATTTAAAAAAACAAACTTGGTACTTGCCTCGCTTTTTTTAGACACCCTGTATACATTAAATTATAAGCATATAAAATAGTAAATCGGATCAAAAAAACTTTTGATTGGAATATTTTTTTTAATTTCAAGAATAACCGAGATATCCCAATTTAAAGAGCTATCCGGATCACCCTGCATAAGGAAAATTGAGTATAGTGAATTTACTGATTTTATTTATTTTTTAATAAACACTCATTATTGAATAAACTTGGCAGAGCTTTCGACCATTAATCATTTATTAAAATATATAAAGGTTGAATAAACTGTTCCATAATTTTTAGCTGGTCCTTGCGAACATGGCTTCTAATTAATGACTTTATTACGTGTCATAGCACTAAATAAAAACTCTAATATTATCAGGATATCTTACCAAAACATAGGGTTCAGCGTAATTTTTTTTAATAAAAAAGTGAGATTCCGGTCCGGGAGGTACTTTAGATATAAAAACTGGAAGTCATTTTCCCTGGTTATCGCTGATGATGGTTGTGCATTGGTTACGACAGTGAAATATTTATTTTGGAAGCGATAAAGTGGAAAATATTACTTGTTGGGGCGAGAAAATCCAGTAAAGAATTTTCTGAGAAGCAAGAAATTAATTACAAAAATAATCTTTCTTGGAGGTAAGTTGATCACACTGCGTGCGAATAAATATCCAGGTTTATTTGTGTATTTGTTGAGATTAGGATTGTGTGTTGTTCTATTCTTAACTTAATAATAAAGTTTGTTAACGTCGCGTTTGAGAATTGCGGGAACGATTAACAGGTGTAGTTTTTATACGGGGTGTGTAAAAAATTGAAATGATGAAAACTTTTTATTGTTGATTTTAACAGAAAAAATTAATCTTCATATAAAGTTTTGCTTTCACCAGAACTAAGATTGGCGTAAAAATACCTTATAACAAATAATATAATTTTGTAGGAAATATCTCAGCTAGAATAATTTATGGGAGATAGTAATATTTTCTGACGAAAAAATTATTTCAATAGTCTAACAATGGCAAAACTCGTGTATATAGATCCAGAAATATGATGTATGACGGGAAATATACCCATAAGGCCAATCAAAATTGACGTTTTTCTATTAGTATTTGGGGCTAAATGCCCAGGAGTTTTGTAAATTGTTCAGGGAAGATTGACCGCTGCTGTCTAATGAGATATGCTTCGTGGAGGTATATGTTCCAGCACGACAATGCACATATCCAGAAGTTAAGAAATGTTCAAGAATTCGCCTGAGAATACATTTGTAGAAATTGTCAAATATAGGTTTAGGCTTGATTTTAAAGTGAGAATATACTTGAAGTATGCAATGAAATAACTCCAAAATGTACAAGAAATTTAGTGTTAAACATGCCACGTCGTCTACGAGCCGCCATGGACTGGAGCGGTACAAGGACGGAATACTAAATAATATTTATTGTTATTTTTATTTATTTTTCACAAATAGAGTTTAAATCTTGATGACACTATAATATAATATAATATTTGGCAATGAGAAAATTATTTTAATATTGATCTATAATTTCATGTATCACGTAAAAATTGCCAGAAAAACTTTTCAAAAACAAAATGCTCCAGAGCATTTTGTTTTTGTTTCAGACACACATCTATTGTTAAAGTATTTTAAAGTTACCTCGGAAATTCTCTCGAAAAAAAAACAAAATGACGCCTTTTTTTTAATATGATAGCTACGACACCACCCCGGCACTATTCTGAACAGTTCGTCTAAATTGGTTAAACCATCCCGTAGTAATCGGTGTACATCCTAAAAATACACAGGGCCGGACTAAAAACCTCCTCTATTGTTGAAATCGGTTAAAAAGTACTTATGAGGACTAATCCTTTAACAGAATGCAATAATATAAAATACGGCCAGAATGGGAATTATTTTTCCAAGGATATTTAGAATAATGAATAATTGAATTTAAACAAGCACATTAATTATTCCTTTAATTAATTGTAGATCTCCGTTGTTTCAGATCAGAATATTTCACAATGCTGAACAATACAACGGATGAACTGAACGATGTAAACCAGTCTATTTTTACAGAAGAGAAGATTTATGATATTCTGAAGCAGAATGAGTTCACTGTCATAGCCATTTACGCTTTTGTGTTCGTAACTGCGCTTGTGGCAAATATTATGCTCATTATTATTGTGATTAAAGATCGTTACATGCAAAAGTAAGTAGAAATAAGTTTATATTTTCTAGTTATTTTGTTAATTAATTACTGCTTTATTGCGAAAAAAAATAATCTTTTTTTTATATACACAAACAATTTTACCTAAATACGTAAACCCTAAGTTGTGTTAAATGGGGAAAATTTTAGACAATATTTTTACATCATGGTGCCCGCAGACTGCTTCTGTAGATATTAATCAGTTGTTGGGGTAGAATTTGTACAATATTTGTACAGGGGACCTACTACCTTATCACAGAAATTTCATGATCTACAAAAATGTTACACACAAAAGTTTCTTGTTTTAATGGGAATTTTTTAATTAAATTGCGTTTATATATACAGGATGTTTATATTGCTCTGACCAGGTATCAACTTTGTTATTTCAAATAACCAATATATTTATTGATATTTTAGTAGCTCTTCTAAAGACGAGCCATATATTATATAATAGTATGGATCTCAGATGCTACGTTTCTGATATATTAGTGTTTATCTTCAGGATAAACAAATAAACGATATTAAAATTGGATGGCATTTTTAAAACATTTTTGAACTTATCCCTTTTTATAATATTAATTTGACATATTTATCCTATATCTGTCATTCCTTGATAGAAAAACAATTGGTTTTCAATTGCTTCTTTTTTGTCACGTAATGTTAAAATTTTACTGAGGAAAATCTACTTAATTTTATTTATTTTGAAAATTAATTCAAAATTGTGTTTACATTTTAATAAGCTTAAGTATCTTTTAATTGTAAAAAATTACTTACATTTTCTAAGCCTTAATAATATTTCGAAAGCTTAGCTTATTAAAAAATAAATGTAATATAAACTTTTCGGCCAAATCCCCATTTCTACTTTATACTTTACCGGGTGATGCATCGCCGAGCGGGATATAGGAAATACCATGCACATTTTTAAAGTGGCGAAATATTGGCTCTCCTGTTAATTTTACTAAATATGAGAGTTTTTAATTGAGCCACCTGATGAGTATTTCTAAAAGTGTATTTGTTAATTTTTAAAAGTTTATTAATCCTTCACTGTTGTACCAAATAATAATCACGACAGTAACATTTCAAATCAATAGTTTTTATCAAATACTTAAAGTCGATTCACATCAATCATACTGTCGCGTTACTTCGTCTTTTTTAGAAATTTATTTATTTTCATTTATTTAGCTTAAGGGAAGCTCTGTTATCCTAAACATAATGTAACCAATATTATTTTGACAAATAATGTAAAACTGTGGAAGCATATGAGACGCAATTTTTCTTCATTCACTCACATGTGAGACAGGCAAAAGAAAAAAAATAAGTATGCCAACATTGTAATAATAAAGTACCTAGTTATTTACTATGACTACAAAAAATAGATAAATTGCAAAAAATACGAAGTTTAGTAGTGCTAAATGCTTGCACCTTCAATTTTTTTTCTCGTCCTATTGTTGTTTTTTTGGCTCATTACAAGTGCATTTATCAAGTACAGTTTCTTTGGTTTCAAATTTGTTAATTATTCCTTGACTTGTCGATTTTGTTGAGATTTATCTATCAACGTAGTGAGCAGCAAAACATATCGGATACAGCTGTTTCCGGCAAAATATCACTTAATAATGGTTATTTTTTCTTGGGTTGAATAAGGACTCATTATTGAAATTGACGAAAAACTATTAAGTAATTGTATATAAAATTTCAGAAAAATTTAACATGTTATGACTGTCCGCTGCTAGTTAACAGCACTTTCATGTATTTTCGTTACTACCGCTGCGGGGTGAACTAGGATGCAGCAGATCCGCATTCTTTATTTTATTTAAACATTTTGCGATACATTTTTTCTTAAGTCATAAACGGTTTGTGCACATGTGTTTATCTTATCAATCTCTCAAAAATCCAAATCATATTTTTTTCTAAAATCAATAGGGGAGCCAAATTTCATCACCTTAAAATTTACATGATATATATATATATATATATATATATATATATATATATATATATATATATATATATATATATATATATATATATATATGATTTGTGTCATTCCGGGTGTACAACATCCGTTTACTACAGTCGTTTAGAACAGTTTTATATATATATATATATATATATATATATATATATATATATATATATATATATATAATATTGTTTATTCAAAGTACGGTCGAATATATATATATATATATATATATATATATATATATATATATATATATATATATATATATATTCGACCGTACTTTGAATAAACAAAAAACCAATCCGCGAAAACAGTAATTAAAACTCTTTTTTCATTTTTATATACTCAATATTTCGCCAATTTTTTATTAGCTTCTTCAGAAGTAATAACTACAAACTTAAAAAAGAATTAGCAAACATAATTTGTAAGAGATTTATGATTTTTTTATAAATTAAACAGAAATTATCACATAAATTTAAAAACAAAACAACACCTACGAAGCTCGAGTTATCCCTAATATTTACTATCATCTCTCTTCAGTCTAGTGGTCAACTAAATGCGTGAACGAAAATATCAATGATAACAATAATCTTTTTGTTAAAGGTGTATGTATACAAGCTGTATGACAACGTTACATGGGAACTTTATTTTAATATGTTACAGTAAATATTACTGAGCTAATTGATATCAGATTCATAGTTGATTGCGTTGCTATTTTTATTTATATAATACATTTCCATGAACAAACGATGTTTATAATTGCTGTCCCGATTTAAAATTTTGACATTATTGTAATCAAAATGATGTCCCGTTTTTAAGTTATGTTCGACTACAGCGCATGAATTTTTACTTATTCGGCAGTCACTTTTATGTTGCGTAAGTCTTTGTTTTAACCATTGTGACGTTTGGCCAATGTAACAACCCTGACAATGCACAAGACAATTCGTAAATTATATTGTCGATATAACAAGGGAGTTTTATCTTTGACTTCAGAATACAAATTGAAATTCTTAAGAGTGTTATATTTTACAATTTTGATATGTGTAATTCTGTTCTTCATTGCAATAACAGTATTAAGCTTTTGATTTGTAGGAGAATCTGATGATATATAAATATATATATATATATATATATATATATATATATATATATATATATATATATATATATATATATATATATTGCACCAATTATTCCCAGGCCGACTAGTCTTTATCACTGATGGTAAATCCAGTGTACTTTAACAAAAATTTATTATAATAAAATTCTGCTACGTATGCCTTTTAATAGAGGGATAAAAAGTATTTTTTTTTCTAATGCAGTTATATAAAGAGGCATAACAACATGTATTGTGTAATCGCAATAAAACTGCATTTAGATCTAGTTCTTACTCTTTGATTTTTATGTTTTTCAATTTTTAGGTAATTGTTAGTTTTATTTCATACAAGAAAATGGGAAAAAGTTAGAAAAAATAATCACACGTTTTATAAAATACTATTTATTCCCAAAATTAAATATACCAAATAATTTTGACGCATATTTGGAAATTCGAATGTGATATTCATATCGTAACGTATCAATGTTAAATATTAACCTGAGTGTGCTACCAGGCAAGGAGTTAAGAATCGTTTTCGGATCTACTTGATGTGCAATACGCTTCTGCCATAGATGCCATGGGAAATTTCCCAGTGTGCCGTTAGTGGAGCAATCCGGCTCTGCTCTTTATTAAAACCAACCGTTTGGGCCAAACGTGCAAACGTGCTGACTCGCCACTTTTTTATTGTTTTAGTTTGTTTCTGCTTTCCTGAGGATTAAGTAAAATAAATTTTTAATGGCTATATTCTATTCTTTTTTCTAAAGCGAATGGCACAACTTTAAGTCCCTCGGAATTTAGAGGAATTATAATAACTGTCCTAAAACATGTTTGTTTTATAATTAAAATTATTAGATATATGCAATAAGTTGCACGTTCGACAAAGATATAGGGCTATTGCCATAAATCAAATATATGACATTTTTAGATCAACTAAAACACATTTTACGCAGTTTTTGAGATGCTAATTTATGCCAGTAGCTTCGCCTTTCTGGTAATAAAACTCGTTATCTTCTTTCAGCTTCATTAATATTAAGTACAGTATGCTGAAATTCAATTTGTTAAGCCGCTTATATTTTTAACGAGATAAAAGACTTGGATAGAGAAAAATATTTTGAAATACAGTTTTCTGCACACTATAGGAAAGGTTACGAATAAAATTTTTCGAAATTTCACTTAATCTTTTTAACGTATTTTTGTGTAAAAATAGGTACTACTACGAAATCGTAGTACTAAAACTAGTAAACATTCTTTTTTTTCTATGACTTATAAAGAAACCCTAGATTTTAAATTTGATTTGGCCAAGTAAAAATACTTAATTACGTATACCAGTGAGTAATGACTTACTACTCACGGCCTTTAATCAACCGCGTTATTCCAAAATTCATTACTCACGTTCACTTAAAATAGTAGTATGCCATGGCCATTTTTGACGCATGGCGTCCGATCTTAAAACAGCAGCCCTCAGTATATACGTAAAATTATGTTTAAGATAACTGTAATTTTAATTTGTGTTGCTGAATAATGTATGTGATTTAACTTAACTTGTACGGGAATTTTATTAAATATCGATCAAAATAATGCCAGTCGAAGAAAATTATAGTATTCTACTCGGATAAATTAAAACTCTCGCTCTAAACGCTCGTGCTGCAAACATCATCCTCGAGATTAACAACCATATTTATTAACCGACTTCAAAAAAGAAGGAGGTTCACAAATCGACCCGAATGTATTTTTTTGTATGTTTGATTGCGCATATTGTATAAACGGATTAATCGATTTTGATGAGTCAAACGCCAAATTGTAGAGGACATTTCCACCCGTTTTTTTATAATAATAATATAAAAAAACACAGGTGTAAGAGCGATAAAGGCTGCGAGTTTTATAATTGAATTCAAATTTTTTTAAATACCCTTTTCAAACTAAGGCATTGAGATATGTAATAGACACAACCCCATTTGCTAAGGTATCTCTTTTGCTATTCATGTATACAGAGTGACCATGAAAATGTGCAACCTCAAAATCTAGTATTTTACTTTGGATTGAATAAAACGTCATTAACCGACAACCCCCATTATAATTTTTATGTATGTATACATGTGGTGGTAAAATAAACATATGACAGTAATTTATATTAAATGACACTGCAAAAATTAAGTAAACAGCTCTGATATTAACATTAAAATTATTTTATTTATACGGTAGTTTAGAGGCCAAATATCATTTTTCTTAAATATTTATTACAAAATCTAATTTTAATAGTGTCCTTTATTTCCCTATTCGTCACATTTTATATTATGGTATATACAATTGAATATACATAATATACTACAAATTATAACATACTTAAAAATTTAACTTGTAAAAAAATCACGAAAAAATGAGAAATAAAAAATAAATAATTAAAAAAAAATAAAAGAATCGGCTTTAAAACAAATCGTTAAAAAGTAATAAATATTATTGTATTTATTCCTTAAATATACACATTTTGAAGTCGACGGTCAAATAATGACTAATCTGTAATAATATATATCAAAAAATATACATACACGTACTACCTATACTCCTTAGTAACCTAATACAAATTTTAATATGTTATTTAGAAAAAGGTCACGTCACTATTTTGAAGCCGAACTGCCGAGTAAATTTGATCGCTGCTGGGGTTGAAGTTGTTTTATAGTTTACATTTAGTTTATCTAGGTGTATCTTCTATAACACGGCCGTCAATTAAATCTTCATGCACTAACCTAGCCAACAGTTGCAATCCACTCAAAATATTTCTGTACGTGTCTCGAAATGTGAATTCGTTATTGGTCTTTGTGGACATTTATAAACGTCCTATAGAAAGTCAATATTGCCATTTGACTTATAGACTATTGACAAATGCAATTTGCGCTTGCGCAGTTCCACAAAGCAGCCCTGACAGCAAGTCATTTGGGCATCAGTTTTAAAAGATATAAGACTAGTTATCTATTTAGTTTATATGTAATGTAATATAATATTTTGCATTGGTTGGGTGAAGCTGCTTCGGGCGTCGACTTCAAAATGTCTATGTTTAAGTAATAAATAAAATCTAATTTTTTACTTTTTAGCGATTTTTTTTTAAGTCGGTTCTATTTTTCTTTAATATTTTTTTATGTCCTTGTTGAAAAATACGATGAGTCCGAAAAGTCTTAGTATGGGCCAGGTTGTTTCTTAGACCCTTTTTTATTATATTTTTTTGAAAATAAATTTCTTGGGGTAAGGTTCATACAAGGAAATAAAACAAATTTATGTCATTTCCTGTTTTTTTTGTTTCATTTTTTATTTATAATAAATCAAAGGTTTCGGCCATTAGTTAGCTTTTTTCAATGGTCTTGCGTAAAACTAGAAAAAATATTAAAAAATGGTAAGAAACATGGATACATTATATACATTTAATATGTCATTAACTAACCAAGAAAAAAAAAACAGATAAGATATACATTATTGTTTTCACTTACCTAAGGTAGAAATCATTTCACGCCCATACATGTAAAAAGACGTGCATGTATGATGTTTTGTGCGTCCAATTAATGTTATTTGTCTTTTTACATCTATTGACGTGAAATGATTTCTGCCTTAAGTTTTCACTTACTTACAATAATGTATATTTCATCTGTTTTTTTTTTGTTAGTTAATGACATATTATATGTAAATAATGTAGCCATGTTTCTTACCATTTCCTTATATCTTTTCTAGTTTTACCATTGAAAAAGGATAAATAATACCTAAAACGTTTGATTTAACTCTTATGATAATAATATATATGCACATAATTTTAATTTAACTGGTATTTACCACACAGGATAGCAAAACAGATACCTTTTAGCAAATGGGGTTGTATGTCTATTACACACCTCAATGCTTTAGTTTGAAAAGGGTATTTAAAAAAATTTAAATATAATTATATATACTCGCTGCCTTTATCGCCCTGTGTTTTTTTTATATTATTATTTCAAATCAAAATATACGGGACCACCAGAGCAGCGTCCTCTGCCATTTGGCGTATAAAAAAAACATACAGGTCGAATTAAGACCCTCCTCTTTATTTCAAGTCAACTTCTTACAATATTCTGAATACCGGGTGTACAATCCCTAGCTAATTAATATGATTTAAAATGGATAATAGTAAAAATCTTCTGCAATTGAATGAGTATCAAAATAAATTAGCTTATAAAGGATAATAAATATCACCTACCATAATTAAATGTGATAATCTAATATGGTCATCAAGTATAGTAAAAGATATAATTCGACATTAACCTTACTCATCATTTTAATGCTAATTATCTTAAGATGAATTAGAGTAGTATGAAAATATGTACTATAAGCAATATCCGCATTATATCCACACACGTTCCGGTTTTGTTCCAGTGGCGTAGATGGGCATCATATAATTCAACCCTACTCGATAAGTTATTGCTGTTCTCTTGCTGGGTTATTCAAATTCAAATTCAAATTCAAATAAAATTTATTGAGAAGTGTCATACAAATATTCTCAAAAGGAAACATTACAGCAGAGCTGGTACTCCCTATTTCTAAACTAATCACTATTACATTAATTACAGTCGTTATTTCTAGTTACTAACAAAGCAATTAAAATGCACATAAAATGTGAAAAACACAGTCATTGTTACATAAATACGCAAATACAATGATTAAAATAACATAAAAAAAATGTACTTAAAAAAGTGAAAAACACAGTCATTTTTACATAAATTACTAACATGTAAACTATATTGTAAATTTTCTTAGCATTACGAAGTTTTATACATTTTGTTTAGGTTTAATAGAAAATGAATTATTTGGGTTGGTTTCTTGGTGGAAAAATATTGTTACAATTATTCTAGAGAATGGGCGAATCACTTTTCTGTATAGATAACAGCACTCTGAAAAGTTTTTTCCCGAAATTTTGGATTGAAGGACAATTCTGATATGGCAGGACAAATTTATTTAGAAATTTTGTGCCAATATATTGAAAGCAACTCTCAAACTTTTTTGCGACTTGTGTTTAGGTATTTCGTATAGATTTAAATGCCTTACGTTCAAAAAGTTAGAATCAGATCTTTTTGAGAGTAAACCGAACAAATATGGAGGACACTTGGTATGCATGATATTATATAACAGTTTGCATGTAAATAGGGTGAATCTGTATTTAATTTTAAAATAGAGTTAGAATTATAGTGGGTTGTCACATGGTCCTTATGATCAATGTTAAAAGCAAATCTTAGACATCAGTTTTGAAGAAATTGTATTCTATGTTTTAAGTGTTCGGCTAAAAAATAGAAGTATACTATAGAGCAGTAATCTAAGACTTAAGACTAGTTTATTTACAAGGTTCCACTTCATTGTGTTGGAGAATGAGTACTTAAATTTATACAATGCTTCTAATTTAGAGAATGCTAGGTTGATTTTCTTCAACACATGGGCTTCAAATGTTAAACTTGAATCCATGAAGAGTCCAAGATTTCTAGCTGTCCCTACCATAGGCTGCACAGTGTCACTCATACGTAGCACCAGCATGCGTTCTCTCACGGGCTGAAGCACCACCAACACACATAGCCATAGATTTACTTGGATTCATTATCTTAGGATCTCCCTAGCAAATTTCTGGCTATTAATTTCGTCCTACTTTTTAAATCCACTGAGGATATTGGATTATTATTTATCTTATAATAGATTCCAACGAAGTAGGAAGGACAATGAACTATTATTTTGTCAATAGACAAGATAAGAAATATTCTAGGGTCAGAATACCCAAATTAATAGTTTTCTGCATACACTGTTTACTGTTTAACAACGAAATGGGTCTTTTAGTGCGAATGCGGTACGGACTTTAAATATTCGTCATCTTTTTTGGGTGCCGGTCTTATAGTTAAACCTGGAATGTTTTTGCATCGTAATAGTTTCCAGCACATCTATGGCTGTTAGAGTTGTTCATTTATTTTGGTTTTGTCACAAACTACTCTAGAGCCTCTTAAAGGTGTACTCAAACCACCGCAGGACATCAGGAACAGGAGCGGTTGCAGTACGGCAACTAATTCGCAAATAACAAAACACAATTTTTCCTATCTGATGAAGATAAATAAAAATTGTATATGATCCGAACAAACATTTAACGTAAACATGCAATTTCCACTAAACAGATCAGTAAATGCAGGGCAACTTTTTATTGCCGCACGGCAACCGCTCCTGAGGTCTGCGTTAGTTTGAGTAGACTTTTTAGCGAAGAAAGAGAACATTCATATTCACATGACCCCAAATTCTAAGTTTTTCACAAGAAAGTGAAATATTTGTATTTTAATTGAACTACTTCGTTCTAATACATATAATTACTAATTAATTATATTGACATTTGTGTTAGAACTGGAATTTCTGAGTTATAGCGGTCATTAGTATAATAAATAACGACTTTGTTGAGTCACTTGACGACAGCTGAGACCAGTAACACAGTCCCTTACATTTGCTGGTATGATAGTCTAATCTAGTGCATTAAAGGAACCGAATACTTATTTTAAGGTACGTAGGCTGGAACTATAAAAATATACGAAAAAATAATCTTAATATAGAAATAATTTGTCTCTCTTTTGGTTCCTCAAAGAGACAATTGTCATTTTCTCGAAAGAAAAAGAGGAAGCTTAATTCCACAAATATGTTTACAGCGTCTAGCCTCTGGTGTCTATTGTCAACGTCCGGGTACGGCACTCCAAGAAAAAGTATATTGTTGAAACGTTTGGATGATCCTCTTAATGAAGGAGCATAATTATTTAGATTCAGCTGCCGTTGTATAAAGTTAATGTGTTTGTCAATTTTGACATAGGAAATTCGGGCTTTTAAAATCCATGGTTCTTTTTTCATTTTCATGAAACTATACTAAAGTTCTTTGTGTCTTTACACCACGATTCTAGCTACTTTTATAGTAAAAATTATCTTATGTGGTTTATCAACAACGAGAGCAGCTATTGCTTAATTACCTTTTTGTCCAACGTTAGTAAACTCCCTAATCTTTTTACATCGAAACTGTGATTTTTTTCAGTTTTTCATTGTTGCAGGTGGGCTTATTTATTTTGTCCCCAGTATTTTTGTTGTTTTTTTTTTGGTTCCCCGTTACCTTCATTATATTATAAGTCAACCATTTTTGAATCTTAAGTGGCCTTCTTTTTATTGACTTCTTAATATTTTCTATTGTATTTCGTTATATGCGGCAAATAATGTAAATAAGAAATTATCATGATCTGAAAAAAACTGTATGTCATTGAAAATACAACTTGTTCATTCTTGACAATACAAACATAATGAGCTACAGATCAAGGTAACTTTCTTATAAAGGGAGAAATTAGAGTGAGTAAAAAAAGAGAATGTCTAGAAAAATTCGGGCTACAATTTTCTTGCAACTTGAATACGATACTGTAAGTGGTTACACATACAGAATGATAAGAATTTTTAAATATGTAATCCCATTTACTTAACATTGAAAGATTTACATCAAAACTTCTAGGTTACTCCATAAGATTACCAGTAACAATGTCATATTCCAGTTACAACACATTTCTAGCCTCATTATTAGTTGACATTCTATTATTTTAATGTCTCTGATATCTTGATCTATGGCACATATGTTTGTATTGCACCTTACAGGCAAAATCAAAGTATCGTTCATTTTCAGTGACACACAATATAATTAGTACTTAATGCGAAATTCTAATATGACTTTTTTATAAAGGTTTTTAATAATGTGAACTCAGAGAACACAGTTTCAAAATGTATGATTTTTTCTATTTGAATAGTAAGGTAAGCAAATGATATTTAGGATCAATTTAAACATTAGCAGAGCATTACATATTTCACGATTTAAACTGCAAATTATTGAAAAACAATCTGAATTATTCCTAACTGTTCAGATTTCTAATGTTAATGCTAAACAGGTAATAATTTTGACAATGTATGGTTGCGTTCAAATCAAAACAATTTCGTCTCCATGTTATTATGTCTGTGGATGCCTCTCCTCATAATTAATCATAAATATAAACAAACAATATTTCAGGATAGTGTATATTAATATACTCGGAGAACACACTAGCGGCAATTTTAACCGAGGGATGTATGATCCAGTGGCGGCTCGTGGGTGAAAAAGCAAATGAAGCAAGAAAATATCGCAATAATTTTTTTTCCAAAATTTTTTTATATGTGGAGGGGGTAGAATATTTTTTTACGACTTACCTAAATTTTGTATACTAAATCAATTCTCCTATCCTTTAGAGCAGCAAATTTATTTATAACATCCTCATAAAATGGATGAGTTGCCCTAATCTCCTCCAGAAATTCCTATTGAATTGAAATATTGCCTAGAGAAGTAAGTCTTGTAAGTATTGTCAAAATAAGGGAAAACAGTTATAATATATAATAATAATAATAATAATAATATATGCTTCGGTAAAAATATCTTTATTTTCATTAATTTTTTTCACTTGCTCTTGCGGCGATATAATCCAATTACTCTCATTGACAAAAATAAGACCAAGCTCATTTTTAAGTCGTTGACTTTTTCAAAATATTTCCATATATATATATATATATATTTGTTACAGTTATATTTCCATATAACTGTAACAAATTTTCAAACGGGCCAGTCGGAAAATTTAAACTATATTCGGAAACATAGAACAATATATTCGGAAAATTTATCAGAATCTGCCAAACATAAAAATTTAAGTTTTTCACAATCTTGAAATCTTAGTGTCATTTCCATGAAAATATGGTCCAATATTTTATAAAAAAGGGTTCTATAATTAGGTTTAATTTCTTCAGGTGAAAGCTTAGAAAGCTCAAGTTTGCAATGGTTTATTTCTGTAATAGAATTTGCTTTATCAAACATGGTATAAAAATGTGTTCATTTCTTTTTTTACAGAGCGCCTCACGACAGCGTTTTATATTGGATATGTAAAAATGAATGTCAAGCGATTTTTTTTGAAGAACGTCAAATAGTATGTCCGTGATTGAGAAAATGTCATCAAATCTCACCTAAAAATCCTTTCGCAACCCGGATTGATTTTTCATCAGATTTGTCACCGTTTGTAATAAATTCAAAGACGTCTTTTAATTTATTCGAGTCTTGACATTTACTAACTTTGAATTTGAAGACCAACGAGTTTCTATAATTGTTGGTATATGCCTCGTAGATGCAGATGTAAGAGCATACGTTCGTTTGGCTGAGTGATGAAAAAATTAGGGAATACCACTAAAGCTTGCAAAAAAATTCGACATTTAGAAATATTTTTTAGACTTTGCTGCATCACAAGGTTAAGACGATGCGTAAGACAATGGACAAATACAGCCGGCGGGGCTTTTTCTTTTATTTTTTTGAAGATCATTTAGATGCCTAGATGCCCAGACATCACACTTGCGCCATCGTAACATTGCCTTATTAATTTATGTTTATAGGCAAATTGGTCCAAAATTTGATCCAATAGAGAATACAAAATCTCTGACGTCCTATCGGAGCTGACATTATAAAATCCTAAGAATCTCTCGACTACTGAACCTTTTGAATTAACGTATCCTAAAATTATAATGCACTGGGAGGTTTGCGTAATAATAACAGTGGTGTCATCCACTTGCACAGAAAAAAACTGTGTGTTCTTTATTTCGTTTTGAATAGTTTTCGAGTCATCAGTAAAAACATTTTTAATTTTTTCATGATGATCTTTCAGTTCTTGGGAACTTCTCGATATTAATAAACATAAAAGCTCTTTAAAATTACCCCTGTTTATTGCGCGAAAGGCTAACTCTTGTTTTGCAGGGTACAAAACTGCGTCAATTACCAGGCACATAAATAGTCCATTTAATCGGACGTTTTCGTTCGCTGCCCTACATTTAATACATTCCTCTGATCTTGTTTCTCCCATCGATTAAATGGAGTTTCCAACAAAATGCAAACCACATCCGTGATCGGATTAATTTTAATGCGTAAATATTATAGTCAACTAATAATGTACCCCAATCTAAACGACACGTGGGTGTAGTGTACTGCCGCAGCAATTCACCGAGAGCGTTGTATGGCGCTGGTTAACATTATTGTTCCATGCGCTCGACGTCATCACGTACGCGTTGTCATGGCAACATGTTAGGAAAATCGTAAACTAAACATAGCACCTCCAGCAAAGTCGAATCGGTTTAAACTGCGTGCAACCGTTTTGCAGTTTTTCTATTGTTATCGTTTGATATCAACTTCCAGTTTGACCCGAAGTATTTAGTAATTGAAAACTAATGTCAAATGATACGATTATGAATCCTTGCAGGAGAGTGAAAACGGTTAACGCTAAGTTAAACTACGCTAAACTTCTATAACCTTTCAAAACTAAAAAATGTCAATCTAAGTCAATTATATGTACCTACATAAGATAATAAAATTTCTCGTAGAAACTAAAAATGTAATAACTCACAGGGTTTGACATTCTCAATAAACAAGCGGTTAAAGCGGAATTTCCAGACTCCCTTAACATAACTAGAATAACTAGTTTTGAAAATTCAACAACCCCCAGACCGACAGTCTCGTTACCTTGGTCTAGATATCGATAGGTCAGTCTCGGTCTCGGTTTCGATTATAATTTGCAGATATCGGTTTAGATGCCGAGACAGAGACAAGATCGAGACCATGGTCTCACGAACTCCTAATGTCGTTATATGCTTCTACAGTATTGAGCCGAAATCTGTACCTCTCGAATGACATAGAAATAATGTAAAATCTCGATATTATCATGATCTGTAAACATATTATGTCATTGAAAATACAACACCTCCATTCTTCCCAATACAATAATACTCTGCTATAGATCAAGGTAACTTCCTTAATAGGAAGAAATTAGAGTGGCTGAAAAAGAGAATGTCAACAAAGAATCAGGCTACAAGTTTATTGCAACTCGGATACGATACTGTAACTGGTTACACCTAGAGGGTCTTAAGAATTTTTGAAAAAATAATACCATTTACTTAACATTAGAAGACTTACATCAAAAGCTTTGGTTTTCCCTGTAAGATTACCAGTTACAGTATCATATGCCAATTGCAACACTTGTAGCCCCAGTCGTATTTACCATTCTATTTTTTTAAATGTCTCTGATGTCTTGATCTATAGCACATATGTTTGTATTGCACCTTATAGCCAAAATCAAGCTAAGGTTTTTAATAATGCAGACATTGGTCAGATTTCGAAAATTATGATTATTTTCTATTTGAGTAGAAAAGTAAACAAATGACATTTAGAACCAAATTAAAGATTAGCAAGGCATTATATATTACACATTTAAACCAGGCATCTCCTGCTAAATATTGAGAAACAACAAACTGGACAAATTACTAACGCTAAAAGGCCAATTCGTATTGTGTCTTCAATTTATTTTTAGCATTATATAAGATGGAGGTTTATTTTCCCTAACTAGGAACACTTAACCACCAACGTAATGAGTGGAGGGATTTCGGTCGATCTTACGAGGTTTATGCAGACCTATGGTCCCAAGGCAAAACTGAATGCAAGAGAGGGATTTGGAGATAAGCCTCTTGTCTAGAGTTTAAGTCAGAAGCGTATCATGTCAGAGAGGAAATAGATCGGATTAAGTCGTTTTTATGTTATAATAATATGTATGAACTTAAAGATTTAAAACCATTTTTTGAACTGAAATTACCTCATATAATATGCATTTTGCATTATTGTGCGCAAGCGCACGTAATGTTGCCAAAAGTTAGTTTTTATCCACAAATATAAGCAACGGTTACAAATTAAGGTCAAAAAAATACTATTTTTAACAATTCATATCTTCAAGATTGACATTTAAAATTTATAGTTGCTAGCTATCAAAATTTATTTAAATGACACTAAATATAGGTAACTATTATTCAAATAATAATGCAACAATCGGCAACCATGTGGCAATCTGAGAGTGATAATGACTTTTTTGTATTTCCAGTTTTATGCAGATTTTAAGGATGCTACCCACAGTTGTCAAGATGTAAAAGGATTAAAAAACAATAGTTTTTAACTAAGTAATGTTGTCAATTATACAAAAACTCCTGAAATAAAATATATTTCCTGTATAATTTGCAATGCCAGTAAAGGGAAGCGATTTCAAAATTCGTGTATACAGAACTTACTTCGTACCATCTCAGTACTCGATGCATATGCATAAAACAAATAACAATAAAAGGTATTCTCAAAAAATATTTTAAAATTCCTAAATAATACCGTTATTTCCACCTTACAGTTTTCAGTTCATAAATGAAACACAAATTAGAATATATCTAAAAAATGGATGTACGGATTTTTAAATTAGTATCCATTTTTTATATCCAAGTTTATGCATTATTAAAAAGATTCACTAAATACTTCGACAGAAATTTAGAATCAAAACCACAAAAAAAAATTTCGTTTTTAAAATAGTATGAAATGAGAAAAAAAATGCTGTGTTTATATTTCTTCCATCAAGTCTGTAAACGTCACTTTTGTCCTTAAGCGTTGGCTGTTCGATACATTCCAGTATCCATATTGTAAAATGGTTTTACTATTTTATACGGCATTTATGCCAAACAAGCAATATCTACTCTCATTATATGAACTACTCTAACGGGTTTCAGTCAGTGGGATTAGCGGAGATTTAGACCAAAATATTTAATTTCCGGCTACCAGTATGAGGTTTTGCACAGTATTTGTATATATAGTAAGGTTGACACTTGATCAAGTCAAGACAAGACTCCTTCAGATTAAAAAAAAGGACGGAACTATACGTAGCAAGGGACCAGTACATGTTTGCAAGCGAAGTTTTGTTTAATGCGCAAAAATATTAAGATTCAAGTGAGGTTCTGATATATTTAACAGTTCAGTGCAAAACTTTCAATAGCAGAAAAAGCTGTACAGGAACTACACAATTTTTTAAATGTAAGTCAAAAAAATCCAACTCAGATATAGATGAAGTTGATTATTGTTAATTATCAGTAACTAAATATTGCTTTTTAATATTATTTAAGTTAGGATATAACAAATATAAAAACTACGTATATAATTTAAATCAGGTGATTACTGATAGATAAAATTTAACAGTTGCTGCCATATCTTGGTTATGTTCATTTTTATATTAAAAAAATCGGTAAATTTTCTTTATCCGGATCTTCCCTATATAATCATTTAATAACACATATATACAATCTCTTTAAAAATTTTTATTCGGCGCCATTTTGTTCCATCATATTGGATTCCTACCAATATTTTACCCTTTTTTGCCTATACCATATCATGCCAATGCCAATTCAACAAGTATTTTTTACATTGACACATACCGCCATTTTATTACGTGATGTTGAATTCGTACCAGTGTATCACTATTATACATTCAATTGAATAAGATTTTTTTGTGTTGATTTAAAAAAAACATTTGGCCGCCATTTTGTCCCGCCATCTTGAATTCGTACCACGACTTTATCAGTTTCTCTCTATATCACACTTAATGCTTGCATACATTTTGAAATTAATTTAATGAGTAATTTTTTCAAGCCGATTTTTTAAATATTTTATTAGGCCGCCATTTTGCTAACTTATATTCATACTAACATGTTCTAGGCCGTCATCTTGTTCCGGCACATTGGATTTTACCAAAATATTGCCAGGTCATCCCCATATGACCCTTAACTTTTGACTAAAATTTGAAGTCAGTCTGATGAGTAGTTTTTAAGCTATGTCGAGAACTGACAGGCAGAGAGGCAAACCGACAGGCGGGCCGCGGACTTGATAAATCATATTTTTTGACATCTAGGGACGCTAAAACCTGAAAATATGTAAAACCTGAGAAGGTGAGTTTTCACGATTACAAATATTTTATTTGGTCGTCCTTTTGTTCCGCCATCTTTAATTAGTCCCAAAATTTTACTAGGTTATCTCTATACCACAATTAGTTATGGCATACAATTTGAAATCAGTCCATTAAGTAGTTTTTTCAGGCTGAATTTTTAAATATTTGGATCTTGGATTCATTCCAAAATTTTACCAGTTGATTGATAAATAAAACTAAATTTTTTTAACATTTCACTAGACAGACACACAGATCGACGGAATGAAACGTGGTCTAAAAAAAATCTCGGAGGGTGATTTTTTACGATTACAATACTTCCCGTTTACAAGGGAAGTAAAAATACATTACACAAGATAGCTATATAAATGGAGACTTGAACGCCCAATTAAATCACTGTAAAGTTTATTTACTTGAATGAGAATATACAACAATTGTGATAAAATATTTGTATTTTACGTCACAACAGGGATATGAAAATGTACTGAAATCCAATGATCCAATTCAATCAAACGTAGATCGCTATTTCGTTCTTTTTTGAGCTCATAATGCCGCCATAGACTAGCAAACCTCCTGTACGGCAAAGGCACAAAATCGGGAATCGCAGAAACAACTACTCCACAGGCTCCATGACGGTCAAAATAAATGTTTATAGACGTGATAAAACTGCAAGAGTTGACATAGTGCTACGTTGTCACCGCGATAAAAAACCATTTGTCTTAGAACAATGTTAAATACAAAAATTATTAGCACTTTTGTTAAGAGCTTTCATTTAATTCACACATTACGATCGGTAATAGAGACATGATTATTTGACCGAAATTATGTCCCTCGTCCAGACCGTCATTTTGGTGACACCACGACCATTTAAAGATTTTTCGTTAAGAAAGGGAATGAGATGTGATAAGCATGATAAGCATTCATGACATGTAGCCTGACTAAAAACCTTTTTCTAAGAGGTTTAACCAAGACCAGAACTAAATTTTTTGCAGGCCTCATTTTCTTTGTCCCAGGGATGATATTTCATATTTTTTCCCAATATGTACATATTTTAATTTTTAAGAAAACTTTTTACCAGGGTTCAAATCTTTTTTACCAGTGCCTAGCTCTGGCCAGCTCCCCATGGCTACGGCCCTGGTTTAACCTGAAGGTGAAGTTCTAAAAAATATTGTACCGAATATTGAGTTCTATCGTCTAAAAATTAAAATCGCTAACCAAATTTTTTTCAATTTTCAATTTTCAAAATATTTCTGGACACCATTAAAAAACGGAAAGACGGTTTGGGCGGCATACTAACCTTGATTTAGTGTCGCGTTTCAAATATAATTATACCATATTTTAGTATTTTTTAAAAATAGTGACAAAGCTGCTTAAATCATGTGACTTAAGAATCAATAAAAGAAACGCGCGCGAAGCGACCGCGCCTGGTAGGTAAAGGTTAAGTCTCTCATCAGCTGTTTAAAGAGGCACTAATGTTTTGTTACGCTAAGCGGAGCAGGTTGCTCATATGCAAATTTATTTAATCTTGTGTTCTATCATAACTAATAAATCATGTACCTAAACCATTAAACCAGCGAGCTTTATTTGCGGTAGTGTTTTGTTCAAAGAAGTCCAGCTAGATCTTCAAGAGAGAACAACACAAGTCCACCAATTTAGGGTTAAAAGTCCACGGTTTTAATATAGCGAGCATTTGTAAATGTGTCAGAACCTAAATATATAATAACTCTTTTTCTTATGCTGCCGAATCTCTTCGGAGGCTGACATCTCAGCTGAAAGTCAACCATGATGTTCTTTCCGCTAATCGTTTCCCTTCAATTTTACACTGGATAAATATTTGAATTACGCGTATATCGGATATTGTTTTTATCACCTTTCGATTTATAACGATATCAGCTGTAAAATCAGAAATTGAGCCCTGGAAACTCCTGAGAAATATTTAAACAACAGTCTTGTGTGGCTCTTCTTCTGATAGAAATGTCTTCTGAAGAGTCACAGTCTGTTTATTCGAAAACTGTTTGGTGCCAATAGAAGTTCTCGATTATACAGATGTCATCTTTTTTTCGTAGAATTTAGGCGTCAATAAAAACTATTTAAAATCATACACTAATCAATTTATTTTTAATTCTTTTCATAATGCCTAACTGTGCAGCTGCAGTTCAAATAAATCGGTAAATTCCCTTTACTCGGAACTTCCCTCGTTATTAATATTTCCTTTTATTAGGAATAATGGAGTCTGATCCAATTTAGTTCAGTACATAATTATTTAGGAACATATATATATACTGTCTTTTCAGACATTTTTATTTTTATTGTGCGCCATTTTCTTCCATAATATTTGATTTTTACCAGTTTCTACTTATGCCACACTTAATTTTTGGGCGCAATTTAAAATAAATTCAATAAGTGTTTTTTACATTGACACACATCGCGATTTCGATTCATCATGTTGAATTCGTATCAGTTTAACCCTATATCACATTTATTTTTCTACAAAATTTAAAGTCAAATGAATAAGATTGTTTTGCGTTGATTTAAAAAAAAATGTTTGGCTGCCATTTTGTTCTGCCATTTGAAATTCGTAACACAACTTAGCAGTTTATCTCTATATCACACTTAGTGCTTGCACAAAATTTGAAATTAATCTAATAAGTAGTTTTTTCAGGCTAATTTTTTAAATATTTTACTAGGCCGCCATTTTGTTTTGCTATCTTATACTCATACCAAAAGTTATCAGTTCATTCTTATGTAACAGTTGATTTTTGTGCAAAGTTTGAAGTAAATTAAATAATTGGTTTTTTTTAGTTATAATTTTTTTAACATTTCAATAAGCCGCCATTTTGTTTTGTCATCTTGGATTTTTACCAAAATGTTACCAGGTCATCCCTATGATCCTTAATTTTTAACCAAAAATTGAAGTCAATGAGGTAAGTAGTTTTTTAGCTATGCCGCGAACAGACAGATAGACAGACCGACGGAATCGAGAAAACATGTTTTTGGGCATCTAGGGACCTTGAAAAGCAAAAGATCTGAAAAAATCTGGGAGGGTGATTTTTTCACGATTACAATACTTCCATTTTACGAGGGTAGTAAAAAATGGATTGTTGTTTGCCGTCGAACTGATAACATGAATTTAAAAAATACTATTGTAAGTTATAATTAATATAAAAATAGAAAAATAGGTCCTTAACTTTTTAGCTACCGTATGTTCAGTGCACTTTGAACCTAATGGTTTCGAATCTTCGTTCGAGAAACATTTGCCCTAAGATTTATATTTAAACTTGGCAGTGTTTTTCCACGTGACTCAGGCGAGATGCGCGTTGGCATACCGTTGTAAGTGTATCTTGAATGAGACATTAAGTGGTAATAAATAAGCTTCTCCTGTATCTACTCCGTCTCTGAATCCAAACATTGATATCATTTAGAATGTAAAAAAAAGGTCCTAGCTTTTGTCCTAGATAATTTAATCAATCAGAGATTTAGAATACCTTCCTGGGGGGGGGGGGGGGTCAAAAAAGAGTCTAAAAAAAAGTTTTTCACATATAAAATCGTGGTACGGTACTACAAAATTAATTTTAGTTTCAAACATTTTGCTTCGGCTAGTAACTCTGGGGAGGCACTAAATACGCCACTGATGTTATCGGGTCGGTCTTCTAATTAAATTGTTTTCCAAAATGGTGTATTGCAGTAATTTTAAAAATATAAAATGATATTTTTTTTTACATGTTACTACTTATTTATTCTTTGTCATTTTGGGACGATATTTCAATTAGTAAGGAAATCGACAGGGCTACTTCAACGCTCACTGAGCAATTTTTTGTTTTTTTTATTTGTGTTTACGGGTCCTGATAATTTTTGTCGAATTTTTCAATAGAATCTCTTTGTTACAGGTATTGAGTAAGTAATCACGTTGAGAAACTACCAGAAAATTCCGGCTGCCTGCCTGGAATTAGAACTTACTCAGAGGAAAATTTGAAGCAAGCGCTCGAAGCAATTGAAAATGCCATGTCGAAGAAATGGGCAGCCATATTTTTTAAAACACCGCGTCCGACCCTCATAAACAAGTATTTTGGTAGAAATGAACGTCCAGTTGGGCTTCCGAGTGAACAGGACAGGTTGAAACCTGAGGACTTCCATTAACAAATCATATTGGTGTCATGGTAAAAAAGTTTTTGGACAAACAAGTAATGAGTAATTTTAAAGACAATTACACAGGAATCGACTTTGTTGACAATCATTAAGAAAAAAAAAAGTCCACTGCAACAGCGACAAATGTAAATAATCTAGATCATCCATAGAGAAGGACAATAGAATTTTTTGAAAAAATCAAAGATGTGTTAAGCGGCACTCATGTCCTGTTCATTTACAACTATGATGAAACAAATATTACTGATGACTCCGAAGCCAAAAAAGTCATTGTACCAAGAAATTGTTGCAGGAAGGATATATTACAAAACTATTCACGTGTTAGTATCACGCTTTGTGGAAACGCAGCTGAATATTTACTCCTATCTATTGTAGTCTATAAAAATGCAAATTTGTACGAGAACTGGTATACCGAAGAACCACCTGAAACAGTATTTGGAAACAGTTTATTGGGATGATTCGACATGAACTTGTTTAAAGTTTGTTTTTTTTAGATATTATTGCCTCATGCAATAGAAATACAACGGCCTAAAAAGAAGTGTGTTATGATCGATGATAACCTGGCCAGATATTTTTCAGCCAATATATTCAAAGGAGCTGACGAGAACAGTATTTGTGTGTGTCCATTTCCTATTCAGTGCAGCCACTAAATCCAGCTATTCTTGGAACAATAAAGAGACAGAGAATGAGATGCACAGGCATAGAAATAAAACGAGAAAAAAATTCTACTTGGAAAGCGAGAGATATTAATCGAAAATCTAAACTCAAGTGAATAAGTCCAGGATAATGTGTATTAAATCGAAGTGTTAAGTGACATCGATTTGCCATGCTTTACAAAACCAACTATAAAACCAGTGGATGCTTTTTCAAAGTCAGCATAAAACGGAAAGATTAAGCGACAGAAATTACACCAATACAAGTTGTGGAATTTGGTTTTTACCTTTTAAGAACTATAGGCGTAAACTGGAATGAATAGAATATTTCTAATGTCGCAACTTGAATTGTGGCATTTGTAATAAAGGCAGCAAAGAGTCCAACTTGTGTTGACTCCCATGCAAATGCCCCTGATGAATATTCAGATATTGACGTTGCAGATACCTCAAGAATAACTCCAAAAATATCACGAAAACAACTTTCCGTGGCAAGGATAACCCCAATACAAAATACGAAAATTGCTCTGTGCTCTACAGAGGTTGAATTATGAATGCATAGAATGCCTCAAATACCACAAATGGATTTAAGGCATTTGTAACGAAGGCAGCATGAAGCCCTAGTTTGTTTTCGCAATTTGCGAAGTCTCAGATGGTGATGCACACGTGTTTTCTTATACTGATAATAGGGATAGCTACAAAACGTAGGCAACGGAAAGTAAAAGCAAGTTACTTTCTTTGTACATCTGCGTTTGGTATCCAAATTATTTTTAGTTTACGTTTTTATCAAAAAAATGTGAAAAAGTTTAATAAAGTCTCAGAACAGACTTTAGCAGCAGGCTGGATGTAGTTTTAATTTACTTTAGACAGGACATTATTTCTATTGAAAAAAAATATTTAACCTATCCTAATTTGTGTATTAAATTTTAAGTTGATAATTTTCATACTTTCATTCAAAACTTTTAATGAAAAAGAAAAATTTGATTTTCTAGTTAGAAGTGTTTAAGAATTCATTAAGAATTAAACCAAATAAAATAAATTTAAAGTATTTTTGTAGTTTTGCATATTTGGAGGTGCCGTAATAAATATATTTATCTAACAAAATGTATTTATTTTTATATTTTAAACTAAAATAAAAACAAAATAGCTACCTTGTATTAGTATCAGGCCATACACTTTTAATTCGCTTAAAATAACGGAGCTTCTTTGACACAAAAGCGATATATTTCTGCTTTTAAACCCATTTCAGTTTGTTTGGGGAATATAATAAATAAAAAAATAAATTATTTATGTCATCTAGTCACTTTGCTTAAATTTAAACATGCCAATCGATTCAGCATTTGTTATAACGTAGTTTAATCCAATTTTCCTATATTCATAATAAGTGCCATTTTATTTAAAAATATTTGATAAAGGTTGCAATAAGCCCAGGTGATATGCTCATAACCTTTTTTTATGAAATTAAATGCATTTTTAATCTGATGTAAAGATATGAGAATAGCCTGATAATTTTTAACATTAACATTTTTGCAAAAAATGCAATATTTTGTTAATTTTAATCTTAGTTTTTTATTTACTGTAATTATTTTCTAAAATTATGTGTTTTTATTTTGAAATGTCTGAAATTGTCGATTTATTCTTAACACATTTTTAATAAAACAATTATTAAATTAAAATATAGTTTAAATCGAAGCGAATAAACTAAAATATATTTTTAATATTAGATTTTCATCCAAATGTAGTAAAAGTAGTAAAGACTTTCGAATGTTTTATACAATGTAGGTATAAAGATATGACTTCCTTTTGCTCTACAATATAATAATTCAAAAATTGCTTTGATATGAAATTGAACAATGATCCCTTGTTTTCGTAACAAACTTTATGTAAATTCCATGCAGTTTCACAATTTTCGTTTGTCATTGAAAGAGCGCTTATAACTTCAGCAGCTGCACTTTATGGAAACTCCTGCAAATAATAAAATTTCTGGATTTTACGTAATAAAGCGACAACAGAAGTGTATAGTGCCATAAAGTCGCAGTCCCAATAAAAAAATCTTATAGGCCACTGTAAGTACTTAAAAGTTCTGAAGGTTAAAAGGTGGTAATTTTATAAATTATTATTTACAGATAAAATACATTTTATCTGTAAATAAGTTACTGAATTATTGTATTTAAAATATTACTTTAAACATATGTAATATTAATGTAATGCAAGGGCACCACTTTATTCAAATAAAAAGTCATTTTGGTTGAAACTCCTTCTTTTTCTAGAGTTTAAAATTCCTGGCCCATTTTAATTGAATTATTAATGACGTCGTACTTCAGCAATGAGGAATTTTCAATGCAAGGATAATTTTATTTTTAATTCAATTTTCAAAAATTTCCTATGAACTCGTAGGAAAAGCATAGTGTGAAATACGTGCGAAAATCTCGTTTCATACACGTATGTTTGCTGCACTCGCCTTCAGCTCTTGACACCGCACTTCCACATTCGCATGAAATGTCAAGATAAACATTTTTATAAAAAAATTAAATCGGCCTCAAAAAAAATGCACTAAAAAGGGAAAAATAATATTTTATTCCACCTAGAAGATTTTACTCTGTGAAGACGCCAAACTAATAAGGACAGTAAGACCTTACAAGCGTAGTATTAGACATCAAAACATCGAATTGACTGAATAGATGATTGTAATTTTGTGATTAAATAATAAAAATAAGTTTTGCGACTTCACGGAGTAAGATGAAATAAAATATTATTTTGCACTTTTTAGTGTATTTTTTTTAAGTCTGTTTCATTTTTTCATCAACATTTTTATTTCATTCTTTTTAATTTTATCTATACGTGTTTTATTGTAAAAATCAGGTTTAACAAATGATCCACTGCATAATATTTGCAATTGCATTGCAATTTGTTTTTCTTCGTGCAATACATCTTGGCGCAAAAAACAAAATGGTGCCATTCCGCCATTTTTATTCTTTTTTAATATTCTTGTTATGGAACAACTCCTGCAATATCCAGAATATTCCCTGAAAGTTTCATCTAAATTGGCGAAACCATCATAGAGTAATCGATGTACAAACAAAAAAAAACAATTAATATGATTGCTATGAAACCACTCCGGCAATATCATGAATGTCCCCTGAAAATTGCATCCAAATTGTATAAATATAAAAAAACAAACAAAATTCCGCCATTTTTAACATTTTTGATTATGCTTGCTATGGGTCCACTCCAGCAATATCCCGAATGTCCCTTCAAAATTCTATCCAAATGTGTTAAGTCATCGCGGAGTAATCGATGCACAAACATAAAAAATATATAAGGCCAAACTGATAATCTCCACCTTTTTTGAAGTCGTTTAAAAATTATAATGGGTGTAGTCGGTTAATAACGTTTTATTCATACCTAAATACTATATTTTGAGTTTGCACATTTCATGGTCACCCTGTATACATAAAATTACATAACGGGATAACAAAAGAGATACCTTTTGGCAAATGGCGTTGTATGTCTATTACACACCTCAATGCTTTAGTTTGAAAAGGATATTTAAAAAAATGTAAATTCAATTATGCTGCCTTCATCGCCCTTATACCTGTGTTTTTTTAATATTATTTTTTCAAAAAAATGGTGAAATAATTTCAAATCGAAAAATATGAGATCACCAGAGAATCGTCCTCTACAATTTGGTGTTTGACTTATCAAAATCGGCCCAGCCGTTTAGACAATAGGTGCGAACAAACATAAAAAATCGGTCAATTTCTTTTATCCGGAACTTCCCTCGTTATGATTATTTCCATTTATTAGGGATAGTGAAGTGTGACCCAATTTTCTTCAGTACATAATTATTTAGGAACACATATATACTGTCTTTTCAAACATTTTTATTGGACGCCATTTTGTTACAACTTATTGGATCTCTACCAATATTTTATCAGTTTCTACCTATGCCACACTTTATTTTTGGGCCTAGTTTAAAATAAATTCAATAAGTAGTTTTTACATTGACAGATACCGGGATTTTGTAACGTCATGTTGAATCCATACCAGTTTATCCCTATATCATATTTAATTTTTCTCCAAAATTTACAGCCAGTTGAATAAGAAGATTTTTTTACGTGGATTTTTTAAACATTTTATTTGGCCGCCATTTTCTTCCGCTATCTTGAATTCGTAACACAACTTTACTAGACTAGACAGACAAAGAGACAAACCGACAGACGGACCGACGGACTTGATTGACGAGCTGAGAGGGTGATTTTTTTCAGATTACAAACATTTTATTTAGCCACCATTTTGTTCCTCCATCTTGAATTAGTACCACACTTACACAAGTTCATCTCTATACTACAATTAGTTATGGAACACAATTTGAAATAAGTTCATTAAGTAGTTATTTACAGGATGAATTTTTAAATATTCTGTTAAGCCGACATTTTCTTCCGGCATCTTGGTTTCGTACCAAAATTTTACCAACTTTTTCCTATATAATACTTAATTTTTGTGATATATTGAGATAAATTGGATAAGCACCTTTTCATTAATATATTTTTTTTACATTTCGCTAACCCGCCATTTTGTTTTCCCATAATGGATTTTTACCAAAATGTTACCAGGTCATCCCCATATAACCCTTAATTTTTGTGCAAAATTTGAAGTCAATCGGGTAAGTAGTTTTTTAGCTATGCTCGAAGAGACACACCACCCTGACAAATTAGAAAAAATCTGGGAGGGTGATTTTTTCACGATTGCAATATTTCCCTTGTACGAGGGAAATAAAAGAAAAATACATATAGGTCGAATTGAGAACCTCCTTCTTTTTTTAAGTCGCGGTTAAAAATATATAGCAGCTTAGGCAAGTTCGAGAATTTTATTCGATGTAATTTCCATTTTTTTATAAAAGGACTTTTTAATAATTAAAATAATTCGCTGCTTTTATAAACGAAACAAATTGACATGACCGAGTTGAGATATTTTGCATTAATTTGCCCTATGACAGGGACAAAAACATGATTTGTATAGCTTATAACTTTTCGGAGTTTAATTGGGATCGTCATATAAATAAAAAATGGCAACCCGAACGTTATTTCATTGACCTCCGGTATACTTAACAAACATAAGCGAAGATTTAACTATAAAATATGCCAGTTTGAGTTATTGCACGTAATATCATATTTCAAGTAAAAATTGGAAGGGAAATGAAAGTGATGAGAAAGCTAACCCTAGAGGTTTTGGCAAAGACATATGGCAGCGTCATTATTTCCGGTTATAAAAGCCAGAATGGAACATGGCCCAGTGATGGAGCTAGGTCAAGTGTAGATATCGTTGGATAAAAAAGGCTAAAGTTGGAAGTTTAACTAACCATAATTTTAACAGCTCTTTCTGTATTAGACATTCAAAGTAATGCTTTTAATTTTAGACAGTATTCAATAAATTGTAACATAAAGTGTCGAAAACATGAACTACTTATCCAATCTTCTAGAAAATTCCTTCTTTATTATATAGACACCAACAAAATGGGGTATTATAAGGGTTGTATTTAACTGGCAGTGGGTGTTTGTCCTGTGTGACATACAGTCGAGTCGGTTGCTTTTTAAGAGGTCGTTAGTTAAATAATCCTTAACGCAGATAGAGGACAAATTTAGTATACATGAAAACTTAAAGTGTGTTTGTGTATAGTGCAGATGTAATAAAACAAAGAAGTCTGTTTAATGGGTATATTATGATTTTATTCTGAGATTATACACGTTATACAGATTTCCTTGCTTCGTTTTACATAAATCTAGATTACCTAATATATTGTGTCCATGAAAAAGTTTGTATAATAAGAGTTGTTCTTTATTAAGTAAAATTTAGTTTAGGTAATAAATTTTGCTTCATTAAATATTAAACATCGGAAACAGAAAATGTGACCTGCTAAAATATCTATTATTTTATAAACATTGCGGTCAAAACGATTTTATTTGCTTAAATATAAAAAATTTTTATAAATAAATATTATAATACATATAAATATGTATTTTTTTGAGATTTTTATAACGAAATCTGAATTTAGGCAGGTATAACAAGAGACGTGACTACTTCTAAGTAAATTATTTTTCATATTTAAGCATACACAAGTTATAACTGAAGCTAAATTTTAACAATGGTATCTAATATACAAAGATCGCTTATATTTCCAACTTTTTCAAGGCCAGTATATCCAACGAAAAACTTATTGGTATTTTTGTTAGTCTAAAACACATTTTTTTCGAAACAGTTATTTTACGCTAGCAAATTTTCCCGAACATATCACATCGTTATATAGTTTAAAACACTTTTTAAACACTGATACAAGGGTAATGATCCTGTGATACTATTTCTAGATTTGCACTTAGAGTCCAGTCGGTGCTATAGTGATGAAGAGGAGAAATTGTAAGAAAAACTTGTATATGTAAACTGACCGCTATGGTTATACCATACATCTTGAATATAAGACTTTCAGCAGTTTCAGCAATGAATCCTGTTTTCGTGTAAAAACAAGATTTGTTTACGGAACACTAGACTGAAATTGTAGATTTAGCTATATGTAACGCATATTTATTATGTCTAGAACATGGGTCGCCAACTTTTTCATTGTGTCTAGCCACTTTAATAACGTTCTAATAGACAGTGACGCAATTAACTTTTTAGACCAAAATAGTTATTTTCCCCCACCCTGTATTGTAAGCAACCTATTTTGACACTGCTTTGACAGACGCAAGCAAAAGTTACTCAACAAGGTATTGGTTGCTCTTAACGATTGGATGTAAGTCAAATTACATCACTAGGGAAATAATAATCTAAAATTATTATAAGTAGCTTTAATTTTTGATTTCATCAAAATATTACAAAAATCCGGTGATATTAATTGAATTGAATATTAATGGTAAAATTATTCACATTATTAACAAAATTTGGAAACACGTTTTTCCGTTTCTTCTCGATGTGTATTACATTTTCTGACTCCACAGATCCTTCATTTCTAACCAATGTTTCTGTTACTGTTGAAGCACTGCAAGAGACTTCTGGCTGGGTCTTAATGTATAAAATTTTATTCGCTACTTCCTTTTTATTGTTGAGGCTCTCAGCTACGTAACTTTCAGCCATAGTACATGATACATCAACTCCAGTATTTGCTAATAAAGTTGCCGACGTTCTTCTAAAAGAGTGTCCAGTATACATTTTGAAGTTCTCAAACTTTAGAAATTTCGCAATTTTACTTGGAATTGACCAAAACGTTTTTCCCGACAGGCTGTTTTAAGCACTTTCCATTTTGATATGGCATAAAGAAGCGCGGATTAATAGTCGTCATGTGGGATCTTGTATCAATGTACTCTTGAATTATTTTGAAATGACAAACCTGAGTGTCGTCACTTTTTGTCACTGTAAATGTACGTGACATTCCATTTTTGGAGTCAGGAATGGTCACAATTATGACTTCTTGTCTTATTTTAACATTGTCCATTTTCAATTCACAGAGTTCATTAGAACGGCACGTTCCAGCAACTCCCATTACCATTACGACCTTCATCAATAAGTATATATCATCGGGGGCTTCAAGCATGAACTTATTCACATCTACCCTGTTAAACACATTCGATTTTTCTTTTCAAAAATGCTCGAAGTTTTGGATACTTAGAAATATCTATATTTTCCTCTATAAAAAGGGTGGACTTCAACATCGAATACTCACACCATAAGCTTGATGGAGACATCAATATAGCACTTTTTTCGTGGAAATACGCCAAAAACAAGGTTTCTGAGACTGCAGTAGCCGTCTTGCTTTGGCACCAATTCTTAAACGATTTATATTCTGCTTCATACCTTTTTTTCGACTTTTCCGGTAGTAAAGATAAACAAGCAGTGAACTTCAGTGAAACATCAAATAAAGAAATGAACTAACAATAAACTAACAAAAGATATATTTAAAATTACTGAAAACTAGTTAAGGTAAAAACATTTAGTATATGACACTCGACCTTCTACAAGAAATGATATGGTGGACCGTATGAGGAATGTCATCCAAAGTATCTCTATAGCGGAAGTGGACGCTGCAGTCCAATCGACACAGGAAAGATTGCAATTTGGTATTGACAATGACGGCCGGCATTTTGTGCATTTGCGGAAGTAGTTTTCGGTAATTTTAAATATACTTTTTGTTAGTTTATTTTTTAATGGTTAATTTATTTCCTTGTTTTTCTTTTGTTGTTTTACTGAAGCAAGGTAGAACTCGGTTTAATCTTTTTGCCCAAACCGAGTCCTGCTCTTTCTCGCCCTAGATTTAGCTATTTTATGTAATTACGAGTTTTAGTATTTTTTGTTTTGTTCCCTTGTGAAGTTTTGCTCTTTACAGTTATACAAGATTACTAAAGTTTCTATTGGAGCCTTATTTTTTTCCAGTTTTGTGGTTTTTAAGTTTATTTGAAATGAGAAATGAAAATAATTTTCACTTTGCCATTGCCACTTTTTCTCTTCTACAAAACGGCAAGGTTAATTTTCCAATCGGATGTTTCCGATTCAAGATACTATCATCAACTTTCTTAATTTAAATGCGGACCTGGATTTTTTAGTTCACTATTTAATGCCCTTCATAACTACCAAATCAATTGTGATATAAAAGTCATAGCGTATCATTTGATTTTTTTGAAAAAATCAGCATTCTTTGGAGAATTCCGAAACAACGCCATCTAGTGACCACTAGCAAAGTCATTATATTACATATGGGCTGGACGAGTAGAGCAAAAAAAGCACTTTTTTCGACATCAAGTTGAATAAAATAGGTTCATCCAAAACAGAGATATCTACATTTGAAAATAACCTTCCCCCACCACTTCATTTTTGAAAATAGACAAAAATGGTCTGAAGGAAAAAAGTGCATATATGGTTGAAAAATACATGCTTATATTTTCAACATACCTCAATTATGGAAATTTAACAGAAAATTGTCATTTACACTTTTGTGTTGCTGTCCAACTTTCGAACTTGAAAATAATTTGCAGCAATTTATCTTGGCCTGTTCTGTCATTATTGGTTCCCGAGCCACAGACGACGTCTTCTATTATGGGACTATCCTATATATTTAATAGAAATCCCTACAGTTTTTTTACGTATCTACTAAACACTCGTGATCTACTAAAAATGTACAAACGAGCTACCGGTAACTCGCGAACTACGGGTTGGCGACCACTGGTCTAGAATATCAAACGCGCAATGGTGAGTTCACATACACTAGGGTTCTTGCAACTTCTTCCCTCCTCCCCTATAGCACAGAATGGATTCAGGGCATAAAAATCCAATTTCAATGTCGTAAATGGTCATGTGTCATTTGTCAGGTGAACGTGGGGTCCAGGATTATAGGTTAAGATTAATTGCATTATATAAAGCATGCTTGATGGTGTAGTGACGAATAAATAATTAAATAAAATACCAAACTTTTTTCCTGATATTTTATTGTATCTCTTTACAGTGTAACAAACTACTTCCTCGTCAACTTGTCAGTGGCTGATTTGCTCGTCACTCTCATTTGTATGCCAAATGCTGCATGGAGAGCTTATACTGATGCGTACAACTTTGGATCTGTTTCATGTAAAATATCTGTATACCTGCAAGGTGAGTTTTTCATAATGGTGAATATAGGGTGAAAGACAAATAACTACACATATTTTAACATGTACAAGTACCGTTGGGCCGCTGGATCTTTACCTATGTGTCATCATTTAATAAAAATATCAAAGACGTCCTTTTTAAACCTCGTGTTTCTCGTATCTATTGGTGTTCTATAAATAAATAATAAAAGAAAATGATGAAGCATGAAATATTGTCCTCCAAACATGATTACATTTAACATCAACATCAACATAGGCAGGCTTTTCACGTCAAAGTCTGTATGAATGATGACGCATGGATAAACATCCAACGGATCAACTGAACAAATAATTAAGGACAAAGAAATCTTATATATTAGACGAGAACAACACTTAAAAGCTTTGGAGTTTGGTAGTTTTAGATTTTCGACTTTTTTGACAAGGCGGCATTATATTAGGCCACGATATAGAAACACCCGTACGATTCAAGTCTGCGCATGACACCACATTCCACCATGACAGCTGTCTATTATGTTATGTAGTGTTTATTTTTTGTATTGCTCATAATTGGGTGTTTAGTATTAGTAAGATTGATTTAAGGGTTATTATTTTATATTCAAACATTGTGATTTGTAATATAAAAGACTAAAGTATCTGGATTTCAAGTTTTGATTCCAAAATGGCGGTGTATATCGGTGTTTACGTATCGTGTATTAGTTTAGATCTATAGACTGCTGACTTATATAACGCACCCCGTAACTCGTTTTACGCAGACTGCGTACGTTGGTGAGCAGCACATTGACTATGTTGTCATGGAAACGAGGAATAGAAACAATGACACACTTGCTATTATTGATTTAAGAATATCTTTATTTAATATATTAAAACAGTTTACTCAACATTTTCAATTCTAAATCCTCAGATATTGGTTAAATTAAATGACTTAGAAATTTTGGAAAAAACTCAATTATTAATGGAGAAATATTCAAATGATTTAACTTCTCAATTTAGCTAATTCACATAAAATCATTATTGTATTGTTAAGTAGCATATCAGAACTGTGTTCCGCATTCCAATTATTTCTTAAAAATGTCCTTAGGTCGACCATGACTCAAAGTCGTCTTAGTTTTCTAACTCTTATTTGAATGGAACATGAAAGGGCTAGAGAAGTAAATATTGATGAACTAGTTGATAAGTATTTATCTAGTCGATACAAAAATAAAAAAGTCTAATTTACCGTCAAAGAAAACGATTCTTGTACAGGGTGTTTCACCATATTTACACTTTATCTACTGCCTTTTTATAAGAGATAAAAAAAAATGTTAAATACAAATGTTGTAGGGATTGTCCTAAACAGCCAGGAAATAATTTTATTGAAACAAATGAACATCGCAAAGCTACTAAAAAATATAAACTTGAAATTTTTTAAATGGCAAACCTTATATTATACATTGTATTTCGATAGAGAATATTTTTCTGATTTCAAAAATGTATAATATGTCTGTTTGGAACAGTCGTTTTTGAAATATTTACTAAAAATAAAAATCCCGATATGATCAGATTTGGGTTTACAAATTCACAGTTGCCATGCACAAAGAACAAAACAAAGCGGAAGATTCATTCAATCTATAATATTAATTAAAAATTATTTAGACGTCAAAACGAAATAGTTTAAATTGTAAAATGGGTTATACACAAGACGAAACATTTAACATTGTTCGCATATTTTACAAAAACAGCCCAAGCAGAATATCGCCGTATTTATCCCGACAGCCAAGTTTCTTCCAAATCAACCTTCTATTACACTGAAAGATGCATCAGAGAGCGCAAAGGAAAAAACGCACTATGACTCAAAACAATGGTGAAGAATTGCAAATATTATTATTTGTTCAAGGTTGGAAAAGAGTTATTATTAATTACTTATGTAATTTAAAGCATGTTTATTTTCTTTTTTTTTTTAGAAAATCCGGCTGTATCTATATCAGATGCTAGTAAAAATTTTAATACATGTAGAAGCAAAATTTACAGAATCCTACAGACATGAATACCATCCTTATAAAATGTTGCCAGTGCAAAAGTTAAAGGATATCCATAAAATTAAGACTGGATACTGTAATTATGTTAGCCAGAAAAAATGAAGACTATGATTTTTTTTGACAAAATTTTATGAGTGACGAGGCGGTGTTTACTACAGCGAGCGTGTATATCAAAAGAAATACTCACATGTGGGCACCAGAAAATCCTCATCGATATATTGAAATCAAAACTCAGGGGAGAAGATCGTTAAATGTTTGGTGTGGGATTCTTAGAAATCAAATAATTGGTCCGATAATTTTAAGAGATACTTTAACAGAAATCAGATACCTACAGTTTCTAGAAAACGATATAGCTAACCTTTTAGAAAAGCTTCCTCTTAGGCAATTGGCGGATCTCGTCTCATAATCTCATAATCCTATTTATGTAAGAGAATACTTAAATGAACAGTATGATGAATGGATAGGAGCTCATGGAACTATAAATTGACCCCCGAATAGTCCAAACATAACGCCGTTAGATAGTTTTCTCTAGGGGTATATAAACGATGAAGTTTATAAAGAAGGAATAATAATAATTTAGAGAATTTAAGGAAAATAATTGAAACAAGTATTAATTTCTTAAATGAGAATCCTCAAGGAATGTTTTGCTTAAACTCGATAATGATTATAGAAAATGTGTTGAAAATTATGGCGATCACATTCAACTATTGTAAAATGCGCACAATAATTATTGTAAAATGCAATTTTCCAATAAATATTGGTAGTTCTGTATTCATGTAATCGTGTGATTTTGTTTAATATCGTAGTGATTACCGTAAATTTGCTTTATTGTTGATTTGTTATATTTTTTTTATGTTGTAATTTATATAGTAAATATTAAATATTTGTGTTTAACAATATTACTGTTTTTGTTAAATATGCGAAGTCTGTACAACCTATTTTACAGATTAAACTTTTTCCTCGTGACGATTAAATAAGTTTTAATTAATATTAAAGAAGTTCAAGTCCATGGAAACTGTGATTTCGTAAACCCAAATCTGATATTATCGCGATTTTTAAACGTAAATATTTCAAAAACCACTGAACCAAACATAGACATATTATGCATTTTTGAAATGAGAAAAATATTCTCTAACGAAATATAATGTAATATAGAGGGTGTCCCATTTAAAAAATTTGTTTTTTATTATTTTCTAGTTTTGCTTGAACCAGAGTATAGTTCTTATTTTTTAATATTTAGTTAATTTTTGTTTTGTGTTTATTAGTTTACCTATACCCATTAATTCAAAATGTATATCGTTCCTTCCTTTGTTTTATTTTTTATTTTTTTTTAGCAGAGTTATTATTTATTTTATGTTATGGTTTTTCTTAATAAATTTATGACATTTTTTTGTTTACTTATTTTTTTGTCGAAATTTTGCCGGGGGCCTCCAATAAAAGTGTTGCGAAAGGCACTTAAAACTCGGAAAGTCACTGGTAATCAGCTTTTCCTATTGTTTTCACATCCAGACACGAGCGTATTTCTGTTAACATCATAACGACATGCTAGTTCTCTAACAGGTCCCTTTTTTCCACAAACAAGCCTTTATGGTAATTTTCATACGATGTTATCTTAGATTCTTATTCAACATCATCAAGAGCTTCTCAAAACCAAATTTGAACAAAATGTTTCATTGGCTTTCGGAGATGCGCGCTTTCAAAAAATACATTTTTTTACATTTTAAAGGCAAAAGCCTTGTAAACCAATGCCTCTATACTATGAAACTATTTTTCGTTTTTTTTTTTAATTTTACTGTCTTTATTGAATTTAGACGAGAAAATTGCTCTAAAACGTTCTTTAAAAAAAGTTGGAGTTCTTTAAAGTTCTTAGAGCAATTTTCTTACACAAATTCGATAAACATGGTAAAAATAAACAAATAATGTAAAATAGTGTTTTTTGGTAAAGGAAATGGTTTACGGAGAATTTTGCCTTTGAAATGTAAAAAATGCTATTATTGAAAGCTCGTATCTCCGAAAAACAATGTAATATTTTGTTAAAATTTAGTGTAGTTGGGTTTTTGAAGGTGCTGAACAAGGATCTAAGATCGAAAATTCTATTAAAAAATTGCCAATATTTTTTTCAGAAATTTGACCCATTTTTCCCACCCAGGTTCGTACGCCAATGAACGATGTCAAAGTTGAGTATGTCAAAACAACCAGATTTTAATTCCATACAAAGCACCAACATTTTAAACTAATCTGGTAAATAATTTCTGAGTTGCTGGTGTGTACTTATGAAAAGTTGATCACACTGTACTCGATGGTACGTTTGAAATTTTGATCACGACCGTAGGAATGGAGTATAGTTTTTAACAATAATTTCACGTTTGCAGTGTTGCCAGATCTACTGATAACTGGCATCAACTTTGGAATTTTAAATGGGACTCCCTGTACTCTATTTTATTTTTAGATTCTGCGAAACAATCTAAGTTTTTTTTGTATTGGATATTTTTCATTTCTCTTATCGTTTCTTGAATATTAATTATTTCCTGTTTTTTTACCAAAACTTTTATAAATTTGATCAAAAGCGACTTTTTTTAAATGGAAGACCCTGTATATTATTGAAGCGTTGAACAGATTGGTCACATTGACTTTTTTTCATATAAGGTGCACCTATACCTATTTTGAACCGCTTTCGATTTATAACTGATTTTATAAATAATTACTGTTAATATTCGACAAGACATTAAAGATCTAAATCGCCAAGTGTGCTATGATGTAACAACTGTAATACTTAACGATGGTGGCATGACAAGTCTCACGTTTTAGTTTATGTCAGATTAAGTTAACGAAAATGGAGAATAATAGTTATTCAAATACGGATATTTTAAATTTGTTTTATTTTCATGGCGAGTGTAAAAGAACTGTTGCAAGAACCTGCAAAAGGTTTAAAGCTCTTTTTCTGAATAAAATGAATCCAAGAAAATTTCTCAGAATTGAAGGTAACTTTTTAAATTTCTGAACCGTGCAGGCTCCAAGAATTCAATTTCACGCTATTACTGAAAACGAAACTAACGTTTTGGCGCATTTTCATGCGTCATGCTTCAATAACAAGTGACAAAAATGATTTAGGAATAACTCGAACATAAATATGGAGAATTTTACATAAACATAATATGTATGGTTACAAACTAATTACATTAGAGGCTTTACAATCAGATGATCCTCCAAAACGTGTAGATCTTTGCGAAATGTTATAAATTCGTACACAAGAGGATCCATTTTTTCTGAAAAGAATTATTTGGATTGATGAAGCAAAATTCTCACGCGAAGGAGTCTTTAACCGTTATAATAATCATTCTTGGGCTGCAGAAAATCTACATTTTATAAAAAAAAAAGATTACCTACAAAAATTTAGTTTTAATGTATTTTGTTTGTTGGTGGATAGGCAGTTTTTAATATACATGTACGACAAAAATGTAACTTCTTCAAAATATATTAAAATTCTAAGAACAACCCTACATGATTTTTTGGATAATCTACCACTTTTCGATTTGAAAAATTGTTGGAATTAGCTGATAGGAGCTCCTGCCCATTATACCCATGTAGTTTTCGCCGAAATGTTTGAAGATAGGTGGGTAAAACGTAAAGAACCATGGAGTTAGCCACAGCGATCTCCAGATCTTACTCCATTAGACTTTTTTCTGTGGGGTAGGATTAAAGAAATGGTTTATAAAACACCAGAAAATTCAAAAGAATACCTAGAAAATCAGGTAAGGCTTGAGATCCATCATAAATTCAAAGAACTACTACCTGTCGTGTGATGAAATGTATTACCGATTGCTTACATTTAAATGGTAAGTATTTTAAACATCTGACGTATTAGGCGAGAATTCCAAAAGTTTTAATTTACTGACAAAATCGTTCTTGCTGTGGTTGTATCAAAAAAGCGTTTTAGATTTATAATGTCTAATTCTCGAATAGAAATATTAATTATTTATAAAACCGCTTATAAGTCGACATCTTTAATGTCTATTTGTCGGATATTAATAGTAATAATGATTCATAAAACCGCTTATAAATCGAAAGTAGTTCAAAATTGGTATAGAAACACATGATAATAAACAGCGTGTTCCATTAAAATTTCCTAAATAATATTAAAATTTTACATCTGGAGACGAAAATATTGAAGTTTTAATTTACATTGTTTTGCTAAAAACAACACTAAATAATTAATATTTAAGAAACGGTGAAAGAAATGAAAAAATGTTCTATACAAAAAAAACTTTTGCAGAATCTAAAAATAAAATAAACTACAGTATGTCCCGTTTAAAATTGTTGATGTCAGTTTTTTAGTATTTTAGTTTGTCACATTCTAATAACATTTATTTGTTTTTTTATTGACATCTGTCAAAAATATGACGTAATCGACATTTTTTTTAAATGGTAACCTATGGCACGTAATACATCATTTGAAAGCTCTTGTTTCACTCAGTATGTTCCTAGATTTTAGTGCGATTCTATTGTGCTTTTTCAAAATGGCGACCGTTCAATTGCGCGTGGAACAAAAGTATGGACTACCCCTAATAATTTGGTAGTCTTCAGGTTTTATTGAAAATTCTCGAACACGGTAATTTAGTTTTTTAGTTTCCCACATTCTAATAAAATGTATTAGTTTTTTTATTGACATCTGTCAAAAATATGACGTAATCGACATTTTTTTTTAATGGTAACATATGGCATGTGATACACCATTTGAAAGCTCTTGTTTCACTCAGTGTGTTCCTAGATTTTAGTGCGATTCTACTGTGCCGTTTCAAAATGGCGACCGTTCAATTGTGCGTGGAACAAAAGTATGGACTACCCCTATTAATTTGGTAGTCTTCAGATTTTATGGAAAATGCTCGAACACGGTAATTTAGTTTTTTAGTTTCCCGCATTCTGATAAAATTTATAAGTTTTTATTTATTGACATCTGTCAAAAATATGTCGTAATCGAAATTTTTTTTAATTGCAACATATGTCATGTGAATCATTTGAAAGCTCTGGTTGCACTCATTATGTTCCTAGATTTTAGTCTCATTCGGTCGTGTCGTTTAAAAATGGCGCTTGCTCAATTATTTGACATTTGTCATATTTTTGACAGATGTCAATAAAAAAAGAAATACATTTTATTAGAATGTGGGAAACTAAAAAACTAAATTGTCCTAAGCCTGAAGTCTACCAAATTATTAGGGGTAGTCCATATTTTTTTTCCACGCACAATTGAACGGTCGCCATTTTGAAATAACGTAACAGAATCGCACCAAAATCTAGGAACATACTGAGCAAAACAAGAGCTTTCAAATGATGTATCATATGCCGTATATTGCCTTTTAAAAAAATGTCGATTACGTCATATTTTTGACAGATGTCAATAAAAAAACAAACCAATTTTATCAGAATGTGAAAAACTAAAAAATTAAATTAACATGTTCGAACATTTTCCATAAAAGCTATAGACTACCAAATTATTAGGGGTAGTCCATACTTTTTTCCACACTGTATATATATTTACATATATATATATATATATATATATATATATATATATATATATATATATATATATATATATATATATATATATATATATATATATATCACCACCATATTTGCCCAAATCACATGCGAAAATATTGTTTCGTTTCCTTACCTTGAAACACACTAAAATACACTTTTTGTTCTAAATATACACTTAATTTCTTTAGGCTGCTGAATGTGTGCGTCTCCATCCAGAAGCCATATAAAATCCATATGTTTATGTTTATTAGATGCTGGAGTTTCAAAAACTTTTTCCAATAATTGAATGGTTGAATCTATCCTATAGCTGAATGCCCCCCATATTCCCCTACTTTTACCTGTTTAAAAATTCCTCCTTCACCCTGTATTTTCCGAACGGAGACATATTTTAGACTTTAATGGCAGGCTCTAAGTGAGTGAAAGGAAAATGCTTTTAACGTAATTACGATATGACCTTTATGCATAATGAAATGTTGCATTAATCCTTTTAGTTAATAATTTAATGTTCAGTTATGCAGTTAAGTCTCCTTAAGTTCCTCACACACTGACTCGAACCGAGGAGGAGGCGTGTAATGTCTTGGGAATTCTTAAATAAAACTTTAGCTATATATTCAAAATAAGACAATACTTTTTCAATGGTTTTTTTCTTTCCTACAAAAGCTTCAACACCAAATAGCTTATATTTTACATTATTATATAACAATATCTATTTATATTTAACATTATTATATAATAACCCAAGTAACATCAATCGTAGAAATTTGATCTTAAAGCTAAAAGTAACCTGTTAGAACATTTTGATGACTAATTTTTTGCTGTAGAATGGCTGTTTTTGTCATCTGAGTGCATCGCTATTTGCCAAAACGATTTCGTCGGACCGGAATCCAAAAACTTCAAAAGTATTAAATTTTGTTTAGTTGGACAAAAAAAGTAAATTTATAGCTATAACTTATAGCTAAAATATTCCAGAACAGGAGCCAGATTACAGCGAAGGTAATGTGGCTTCACATCTATCAAAAAGTTGAAAAATAAAGTCTGAAAACAGAAAAATTGATTCTTTAGTGCCCGTTATTTTTTGCTGTTTAAAAAAGAAGACGTACTGACTTAACCTTAATCAAATTCAAAATTCTTTGAAAAAATATTATTCATTATTATGGTATGCTAAAATGAAATCGTCAAATGTTATTTGGGACGTTTCAAGGCACTGAAAAACAAATAAAATACAAGAGTACTTATTATAGAAAAATTAAAGTCAGTTTTGCGGGAACAACGCAACATTAGGCTTTCTAAGATTTTCTTGGATTGTGCTTTATTATCATTACTGTAAGAAAAATAAACTTAGGGGAAGTGGTTATGATATGTGTCATGACAGCAATGTTTTTGACAGTTTTGTTAAACAAGCATAATCTACCTGTTCTTAGGCGGGTTTTATACAAAATAGGAAATAAATCCACTTACGATTGATAAATTAAACAAAAAACCTATTGTAGATAATATATTTCTTCCCAATCAAGGCCGAGGGATTCAAAATAAAAGCTATTGGAGAAACTTACAGGCAAAAAACTAGACGCCCTTTTTAAAATTTCTTGTTCGCTATGGGATCACCTTAACCACTTTCTAAAAAAATCTTCCACATTGGTCAAACTTGTAATGTTTGAATTGAGATCATTCTTCTTTTTAAACTTAGTTAAAATAAAATAAAAGTAACAGGTGCCCTTAAAGCTTGGTAAACCATATCTTTTATTTTCAGTTTATCTGAAAATAATGCGCAATTAATTATACGTATACGGTTGACAATGGCCTTTTTGATTGGTAGAACTGCCAGCGAACACGCGTTTGAAGGGATACCTTATTGGTCAGAGTTATTATTATTTTATTTTTTATTGCCGTATGAAAAGCTAAAATCAATAGTTCTTTTATTTTATGTAATTTCTTATTTTATTTTTAGTTCTATTTTGGTATAATATAATGCAATCGCGTTTATTTTTAACGACTGAAAATCCTGACTGGTAATATCTATTTCTGCTGAACCCATTATTTTGACTTATACACTGTCAACAAGAAGAACAACATACATACACAAAAATTATTTTAACAGCCTAAATACAACTTAGTTGAGTTTTTCTATAGGGAAAATCTCCATTGATCGCTGCAAATTTGCAGCTTTCACGGTTCACCAGGCGTTTAGAAATACATATTATCAAAACGATCCATTTTATATGGTAAATTTATTATATTTAGCCAGTATGCTATAAATGTGCAGCTTCAGTTCGTTTAGAAAAAGGTATTTGGAAAGCTTCGTTTCAGGCGGTAAATAATAGTAATTACTTATAGGAAGTATTGAATTAGTATATAGCATACTACCAATATGCGTGGGCTTCCCAGCTTTCTTGGTAAATAAGACAATGTAAAACACCATAAAATACCCAATACCACCACTTGCTCAATATGAATCCCCTAACTTTGCAACACCGACAGAACCAGTACACCAGTCTATTAAAATATCTTTTTCAAGAAAATGAACACTATTTATATTTTTATTTACATTTAACGGATATTAAAACTGAAGATGCAAAAAGGTTGCCATCTAAACCAGAGAAGACCCAGAATAACTATATCATAATATTTATTGAAATTATTTTTTTTATCCATGATTTGGTTGTTAGTTTGACTATTTTCCTGGGCGGATAATACTGTAGAAATATTTTCAATGTTTCTCTACATTTCTACCATAAGCTTATTTTAACCGTTCGAAATATTAAATAATACAAATAAATACAGAAGCAAAGGTACATTTTAATAATTAGTTTTTAAGTGACAATAAATTAAGATTTTAAAATATTTTGTAACATTCATCTAAGTACATCTGAGCCTAATTTTCTAGTTTTAGAAAATATTTTGTCTTTTAATTAATAGACACTTCGCGATATTCGTACACAAGTAATCATGCCCACTAAAGCCTAAATACCTATAAAATATCTTGTGCTTCATGGCCAGCTGGATAAATTAATTTTTCATATATAAGTAAGTAAACTAATAAATATAAAAATCAATTTTTATTATTCAAAATTTAAATTGGAATTTGAACGATTATTAAAATGTATTGGAGCAGTAGAATTCGAGTTTAAAATAAAGTTCTCTTCTGTTGATGGTATAGTTGGAGTTGTACTTACCCTCTGGACTGCGATATCATTTTCTGTCGCAGTAGAATTTCCGCGGGAATTTCCATGTAAAATTTTGTTTAAACATTTTATTTTCTACTTCTTCGAAGTTTCCCTAAGCTACAGAGGACGAACGCTACCCACCATGCCTTTTAAGGCCTAAAATGTTTACTCCTTGGTTTGCCCGAATAGTATCAAAACTTCTTCGGAATGCGTGTCTGCTATAAATTGAGGGATGGGACAGATTTAGGCATTGTGCAATTTTACTGGGCAGAGTTTCTTATCTCGGGAATAGGCAACAATTTGTAAGAGCAAATGGTTCTGATTGTAAATTGATTACAAGTGGACACCCTGAAGGTTCGTTCTTGGGACTTATTCTTTCTTTGTTATACATTAATGATATCACCAACCAAAAAATTAATGAAAACATTTCTAAAGACACAAGTATAACATGGAGTGATTTTGATACAACGTCTTTACGTTCTAATATTTCCAACGACTTTGTTATGATTAAGGCTTGATCCAATTCCAATCTGCTTTGCTTAATAGCAATATTAAATACGTTGAGTCGGTTAAATTCCTGGGTTTGAATATAAATAACAACCTAAAATGGTCTAAGTATATTGACACCTTAACTAAAAAACTTTCTACCGCCTGCTTTGCCATCCGATCAGTTTCAAAATAACTGGACGTGTTTTCTGCCAGACTTACTTATTTCTCTCTATTTGAATCCCATCTCCGCTATGGCCTTCGCTATTGCGGCTGTTGTAATACCGAGGAATTTCTTAGTATTTTTAAGCTTCAAAAGAGAGCAATTTGCTATTTGCGTGGTCTAAATAATAGAACGCACTGTGAACAATATTTCAAAAAACATGAAATATTAACACTTCCCGCATTATTTATTTTAGAAACCGTCTGTTTGATGAGAAAACATATAAACCCATTCCCGGAAAGGCCACAACACTTATATCATACCGAAACACTAGGCATGATATATACCTTCCCATTTCTTCCACAGAATTAATAAAAAAATTAAGTATTTACAACGCCATAAAACTTTACAATCATCTTCCAGAACAATTCAAAACTATCTCTGTTTGAACTCTTTCGAAAAAAAAACCAAAGCGTACCTCATTAAAAGACCTTTTTACTGTGTTGATGATTTTTATAAGTCTCATTAAAATGTTTTTTATTTGGTTGTTTACTTAAATCTTTTTGGGTGTCATGTTCCAGCTGCTATCACAGAATTTTGAAAATATTTTATAGGCGAATGAACTGTCTGATAGTCCGTTAACATTAATTATTTTTGTTACATATTAGATTAAAGTTTTACATTTTCTTTTTTTCTAATACAATTTAATTACTATATTAGTTCAGTACACTTTTTGTTTAACTTCACTTATTTTGCTTGTCTAACGATAACAAAATAGAGTTTAAGGTCGCGTAATTTTAATTTCAATGTCATCGAAATTATTCACCTCTCATATGTATTGTTTATTTCAATATTGTTAAGGTCAACTGGATTCATTAACCGCTTTATGGCAATGTTATGTGCTAACGAATCTTATATTTACAATTTATGTATTTGTATTGACTTATCGAAAAATATGATTTTTTTTTCGATTAATATTTCGTATTCTTATTGTTTTGATTTTTTCATTTTAAAGCAAATTTCGCTTTGTCCATACAATTGTAACAATTTTCCTGCGTCAATAAAGCATACTTTTGTTTTTTTTGTGTGATATTTCGGGCCACTACAGAATTCATGACCTTCCCATCTCTCATTGCCAAGAATAAATGAGCTGATTTTGCCTGTTTTTGGTCGTAGTGCTAGAAATTTTCTATAAAAGTCCAAATAATTAAATGTCTCGTCTCCTTGATTTGTTACAGTAAGAGTTCGTGATATATGCGTTTTACTGTGGAGAATATTTATTATAATAAACTCACCTTAATCTTCAATGTCATTTATGGTCATGTTATATAATTCTTCTCTTCTGCGCGCCCCTGATGTTACAATATCAATTCTACTTTTATATTCAAATAGAATTCACAGGAACATTATGTAAAAGCTTAAACACGTGTGCTCTAGTGAAGGTTCTTGATTGTTTTACTCTAAATCCAATATTTTTCCTCTTGGGAAAAACAATTAACATATTTTGAAATATCAATAGCTTTATACAAAAATCTTGTGGATTTAAGTATAGAGTATTAAGGCCATAAGCTTCCTGCGGACTTTAGGGTTTTATTTATTGAAATAAAATAGGCCGCCAACATTGCCTTTTCTGTGATATTTTTCTTGTTACACCATCCTGCGAAGAGCTTGAAGGTTTTCTCATATGTGTCTTTAGACTTCTCGGGAATTATGGCTGAACATTTTACTTGCCATGCTTGTTCTTAATCTAAATCGTCATTTTCTTGATTTATAATTTACAATGAATGTCACTTGACAATCAATATTGGGTCTCATAACAACCAAAACGAAAACTTTCCATATGTCTCTTTGTTTTATGCACTTTAAGAATGTTAAGTTTTAAAACATCTTGGTTTTAATTGAATTTGTTCAATATTTAAGCGAACAAAAAACGTCATAAGCATCTGTTGGAATTTCATCTCGATCTCCAAACACATCCTTAACCAATAAAGAACAAACCAACACAGAAATTCACAAATCTAATACACATTTACATCCAACAGTAAGTAGTCTTTTAATAAATTTTTAAATCTACTGGTAGCGCGTAGAGACATTTGCCATGTGATTTGTACTACACGGAAAAGAGTTTACTAGGAAATTTACAACAATTATTGTACAATTATATTTTTTTTAAAATGCCACTATTACCCCCGTAATAAAAAAGGTTTAAGAATTAGACCAGATCTAATAATTGATATGGTAACTAAAACTGTTAGTTTACCAGTTCTGTGTTGCTTATGTCACTGTTATTTTGTAATTTAGACGTTTAGAAAAATTATTTGTTTAATTATTGCTTATATCATTTTAAACATATAAATTTAAACCTCTTTAGTGAATAATGGAGTCATTATAATTTTAAGTGAATCTATTACAATTAAGTAGTCTTTTTTAAAATAATTTGTAATTGTTCAATTGTTAAAAATTTCCTAACAAACTTTATTCCGGGTACTTAAAATTTGTGTAAAAACCACCATACTTTTATTACAGTAACGTTTATTACCAAGAAGATTATTGCATGACTGTATGGTCACCTTTATGTCATTGTAATTTGGTGTTGCGTGATAAAAATGATTTTCTAAATATAATATTACATAAATACCTAATATCAAATTCACAACCGAAAATGAGCCAAATAAACAATTATTATCTCCTTACATACTAGTAAAAATAATTACAAATGTTTAAACAAAAATATATATAAATAGAGTTAAGTTTTCTGTACATGTTTACAAACAAATATGCAAATTTTTATTGTTATCACTCAGTACTGGTGAAGACGGGAACTGTAAAGTCTATATGATAGAGCAGAAATTATTTGTAACCATAAAATTTCAATAATAGAGAATATTTTTTTAAACATATTCAAATCCAGCCCAGAAACTTTAACAAATGAAACTGCTGTGGAAGAATGATATTTAATTACATTTTAAACTTTCTAATTAAGTTTTTATTCATTATTAATTATAAACGAATGCTAGTTTAAAAACAATTTGGTATTTTTGGTTACAGGTATATCCGTAGCAAGCAGCATATTTACTATAACAACAATGGCAATAGACAGATATCTTGCCATTATCCGTCCATTTGGATTGAGGTACAGGTGTTTTAATAAAACATCAACGATAATAATGATATTCACTCTGTGGGCTCTCTCCCTGATCCTTTTCTCACCGAATCTCTGGATAGCAGGTTTGCAGCCAGTTGTACCTGACTCTATTTGGGATATTACCCTTTGTCGAATGGATTACAGTAATTTTCCAGTTCCTGAGAACGTCATTGGAATTGTGTGGTTCATTTTTATGTTTGCTATCCCAGGTATGTAAAATTACATATAATATAAAGGGTGTTATAAAGTTAATTGATGTCGACCACTTAGGAAGATGATTTTTTTATAATACTAGCAAAAAAATGCTACCAGGAGTCCGCAAAACATTCGTTTTAGATATATAAACTGTACTTAAGCTTTAAAATCTCTTAAGACCTTCGAGATCTCTAATCAGGTATACCATAAACTATTTTTGTATTTTATAATATAAAAGTAGGTGTCAATTGAAGGTTCTGCACCTTTTATGCAACGTGATTTTTTTCTTATTAAGCTGATTTTTCAATATTTTGTAGAATTTTTGCACTTCAGAAATTCGGAATTGGGTCAAAACTGTCAATTAAAACTTTACTTAATTTGAAAATTTGAATCCACTAGTCAAGCCCGATATTTGGCTCTCGAAAACAAAGGATTTGTAGATCCATGTTAACAATATTTAGATTATTAACAATAACAGTTCATATAACAAGTGTGTCAAAGATCATATATGTAGAATAACTTTTTTTCAGAAATTAAATTACAAATTAACAGCCTTTATTTAGCAATATTTATCATTTTTATAATTAAGTATTTAAAAATCAAACGAATCAAAACATAAATTAAAAGGGTGACGTATATATATATATATATATATATATATATATATATATATATATATATATATATATATATATATATATATATATATATATATATATATATATATAAATATATATATATATATATATATATATATATATATGAGTCAGTTTTGTAATTCCATCCCTCTCATTTTTCTTTATTTTTTTTATTTTCCTTGTTTTACCCAAGCCGATCAATGTTATATGAAAAAATGATGATGACTTTTCCTCATGTAAAAATATCTCTTCGTTCATATCTCCGGGTAAGGGATACTTCTAACCTTAACTCTGTTCACCTACATCTCCAATCCTACACGCTCAATATTCTCTTCCTAACCGAGACCAAAATAAGACGTAAAAATGCAACCAATCACCTTTGCTTTCCTGGTTATGCATTTTTTCATCGGTCCGCCTGAACGGAGGCGATTGAACCTACGTTCATAGTAATTTATCCTGTGCAATCCTTCTCAATCTTGAATCAAGCATATCCGGTATCTTCTAGACCTTCCACCAGTTCACATAAGTGATGAAAATCAGACCCCTGAAGAAGGAATAATACATGTTTTTAGTAGACGGATTAAAAATAGAAGAAGTTGGAGGCCGGAACCTTCTTCGGCATGCGACATTACGTGTTGGCAGGTTTCGTATCGCAAAATTTTAAATTTGGAAACACACATAGGGCATACACGGAACTCTACAACTGGTTAGTTTTGCACCAACTCTTACAATCTCTGATGCGTGATTTCCAATCTTTATTGGTATATCCGTTTTCTGGTCGTAAATTCGGTTAGTTTTAAAATATATTTGGTAAAAATGTATTAACATGTCCTCATTTTATTTTTGAAACACAGTTTACTAATATGATAAATACACTAGTCAACAAATACGAAAAAAAGGGAGTTTAAAGCATCCTGACATCAGTTATTTTTATTTTATTCCAAAATGTTTTTATAGTTTTTATATATAAGTTCAAACCAAAAAAAAATCATGATATTTTAAGAATATATATAAAACCTGTTTTATTTGCATAAATACACATGAAAAAACATTTATAGTAACTTTTTTGAAAATGCT